>ML777634.1:851085-892814 GCA_009831015.1 Picea engelmannii
AATATATATATATATATATATATATATATATATATATATATATATATATATATTCAATAGGTATATATATTTACAATCATAAAATCAGGTTCAACCAATTCGGATGCTTCAATCTTTCACTAAAAACGGAACCCTCCAACAATACAACATCTACCTATCTATCATTGTTGCATAGGGTTTCGACCATTTTCAAAGCTAAAGTTTAACTCTGCATAGAAATTTGAAAACAAATCTTTGACTCGAGTGTATTCAATTGGGATCATAGTCATGACATACTTTAACTTAATATTAACAAAAAAAGTGGCTCATATCACACAAAAATGACCACTCATTATCTGTTGACAATATTGTCTTGAACCTAGAACAAATAGACTTGTACAAGTGCAAAATACAATTGTTGTCTATGTTGGAGTAAAATAACCCTTAACAAAGGAACTATGACAAATGAGAATGGCTAAAATTATGCATGAGTACCCACGTGCATTCCAGCTAGAGAGTAATTGGGAGATAGATTAAACTCACCCGGAATTTGGTGAATTTCTGGGAAAAACGACCTCAAATACCTCTACGGTTATGTCAGACTGTGATACCTATGTAAAATATGAGAGAGGTTTTTGTGCATGGGTCGGTTCTAAACAAAAATCTCTTTCACTTTTCAAATATTCATTTCCATGTATTCGTAAGGCATGCCCAAAGACAATAACAAAGATAGGGAAAACAACATTTGGCGAGTTTCTAGAAAAACAACCTCAAAGGAATCTTCAATTATCTCATATTGTGATACCTGTGTAAAATATGAGAGAAGATTTTGTGAATAATATTGTTCCCAAAAAAAGCCTCTTTGATTTTTCAAAAATTCTCCTCCATCTATTCAAACAGAGTGCCTAAATCCAATGACAAAAACAGAGAGAAAACATAGTATTTCATAAAATCCAGGTAGCACCTTTTGATTTTTCTTTTGTAACCTATGATACCTTCTTTGTAGCTTCTGATAATTACTTTCCATATCTTGGTTCTGTTGTTGTAAATACTAAATTTTTGGTTTTAATGCTTGCACCTGGTGGCTGTCATTTATATCTTCATCAGCCTCCTCCTTTGGTTTAATTAAAGCATGTTTCGTACGTCTCTCTTTCAACCTATGCTCATCATCCATGAAAAATTTAGTATGATAAGATAGAATTTTTCTTTTTCTGGACCTCATTTCATACATGTGCATTATTTCAGACCCTCTGCCATGTGTTTCTTTTATAGACCCTTGAATTTCTGATATGTTGGATTGATGGGCATTTCAGGATCCTGGTTCTCTTTTATTTTTATATTCTTTTTGGCTTAAGGGGATTCCTTAATCAAGGTTTCCATAGGTACAAATTCTGTAGTAACAATCTTGGGACTGCTTTGTTTAGATCTCATTTTCCCCCTCATTTTTTTTTTGGGTACTTTACCATGTTGCATGGTGGGAGTTACTTGTGCATCTTCATAATGGCTTGGGTGATAGTGGGCCCTGTGGAGTATCCTACGCCTCTTGTTGCAAGTGACAAGATGACAGTGGATGTTAATCTGATATAATTTTCCACTTGTAATTTTAATTCCCCGTAAAGCTGTGATGATGAGAATTGAAGGTGCATCTTGCACGATCTTAACATGAACTATGTAATGATGAATATGGAGGTAAAATTTTGTGAACTTGAGTGAAAATGAGCATGTATACGCATGCAGGTTCCAACAAATCATTTTCAAATATTTAAAATAATTTCTAAACGTTTAAATAATTAAAACAATGCGCTTTACTATTGTTTGCAAGAACATACATGTTCTTGCAATCAATTTTTTTCTTTCACTAAAAAGGCTTTATCAAACTGCCATAATCTCAGTAATTATAGATCAAGATGATATAAGTTATTAACCCAAATTAGAACATGCAATAACCTTCCAGGAAAGAAAGAAAAATGGTGCAAAGTCAATAGAAGGGTAAGAAAAATTCAAGCTAACTCATTAAACCATGGAGAATAAATTGAGTAGAAAATCAGACTTTATAGATGTATAGGCTAAAGGAGGGAAAGAGAATAGGTGCATACCTAGGTTTCAATGTTGGCTCTAACCGGGGATAGCACTTCCCTGTGAGGTGCTAAGAACAGTAGATCATGTGTATTACTTCTCAAAATCTGCTCCCACTTGTTGTAACTTACCTCTGTTTGTATGCTAGCTACGTTATCTATCTTATTTCAACCTAAAACGCAAAAATTGAAGCTACACCCCAGTGCCTTTATTGGGCTATGGAGTCTTATTATTGATATACTATATAAAAAAACTGAAAATGAAATGCTTGAATGACGAGCTTATTCAACACACCCCTACTCCTAACCAGCAAAAAACAAGTTAATTACGTGTATGCAAACTTCCAATGTATCCAAACAATCATTTTATTTTCAAAATATTCATCTCCTTCATCACATCTAAATGGAAAAATGAAGGAATTCTGAAATTTTTGTAGCAGAAAATTAATTTGCAGCTTACACTTACTATTGCATTTTTCTTGCACTTTGAATGCTACAACATTGGACAACTCTGAGAAAAATTACTCAATCCAATCATCCATTGGGTCTTCAAGATTATGAAAAGGTTTTTGTTGATCTAAAATATATGTCTGGCATTGGATAAACTTTGTTTTATTAATAAAAGAATGACCTCCTTGTTCTCTCGACAACAAGTATTGAAACCTATTAATTCCAAGGAAATCAATAGTAGCAAATTGTTTCAAGACCGCTACAGTTGTTTGAAAAACACATGCCAACTGATCATGATCATCTGCTTGAAAAATTGCAGGTTCAACTGAACAATTCAAAACATATTCTTCAAATTGTTGGCTTCCTTCTTGCAATAAAGAATTTTGACCAAAATTTGAAAACATATAATCCTTGATGTCATCATAAACAAAAGAGGTCTGTTGATCCTCACTATCAACAACATAAAAGTTTAAAACAACACCTTTATTTTCATCAAATTGACCATGTAACAATTTTCCATCAGGGATTAAAAAAATTCCATCATGGTCAACGAAAGACTCTCTACAATATGAGTATGTACAATCACCCTTTGCAAAAATAAATTCACAAAACCTATAAGTATTATCATCCCAAATGATAAAAGAACCTGATTTACTAATTGTAAGATCAAGAGAAAAATAATTATTTGAAGATGATGCACCATCACATGGAAAGAAAAGAGAAACCATATCTGATATATATTGTTCATAACATTTCTTTTGTTCTTCTACCTGCAAATATTTGTTCCAACCCTGATTTGGAAGTCTCCCACAAGCTCGAATATTGTCCTTAATGTCCCTTGTATCAAAAAACATTTGTTTCAAGGATACTTACTTCCTTTCTCTGAGATAAGTAATTAAATCAGTATGAAGATGAGCTATGGTATAAATCACCATAACAACAGTTTTAGATGGTCGAATTGCAACAAGCATGTTGATAAAGAATCTATGGTATATTTTATTGAAATGGGTGACAGTCTCATATATTTCCTTCTTCAAGGCATACAACTCTAATAGGTATTGTCCAAAGGATTTTTTCTCACCTCAATACCTTAAAAACACATTAAGAAAATAAGTCCATGAACTAATAGAATCAAATTTCAAATTCCTAAACCAAAATACAACATCTCCTTGTAAAGACTGGAAAAAGGTTCTCATGAACACAAACTCATGAATGATTTGTAAAATATCAGTGAACCATTCAAAAGAAACCATGTGTTGCTTGGATGTCACATGATCTTCTCCATTGAACCTGGGAATGTAATCTAAAAAATTGGGAGGGTAGTCATGGAGGACAAAAAGCAATCTTCATAAGTTTATAGCTTTCTTTGATCTTGGATTGAACATCAGTGAGTGTTATGAGGAAAATCACTCTATGGCATGGGGTAAACCACAACAGACAAAAATATCAGTAGAAGTCAACTCTAATCTCAAGTATGCTATACAAACAAACATGCTAACAAGACAAGATAAAGAGCCTACCTTGTCCATATGTTTGATGAAGTCCATCGTTGAGCACTTGACTCAAAGATATACACCTACAACTTGTCCTCAATAACCAAGATACACAATAATATGGTGATAATATATAAATTTAGCACATATAATAGCATAATCCATCAATATTCATAACAAATACGCCCATGGAATAACAATTCAAATATTTGTGAGACATTAATTGGATGAGAAAAGAGTATTTCTATTAAAATGTAATCAACATAAGTGTAAGAATGAAAAAATTATGTGTCAGCATATCTTGGAACCGAGAAAATAAGTCCCTTATAGTTGGGCCTCCATCAAAAACAAGCTCATATAAGAGAGACAATGAGGTTTTCCATCAAATAGGGAAGATCTTGGGGGTTGAACAATGTGTTCAGTCTTAAAAGGACAAAAGGATGTAAACTCAATATGAAGTGAATAATTTCTCAAGAGTAACTTTTCTCTCAAAGTCGAATTCTTCTCCTCTCTTCCATGACTTGGATATGGCCCATTTATAGCCTTCAAATGGAACTGAAGGGTTGATTCAGAACATTGCCAATATATGGAAGGTCAAGGATCATGGATCTCATGATGTGACATGGAAACTCGACACCATTTTTTAATTTTGGGCAAAAAACCCAATGTATGCGGGTTGTAATGGTGCAACCTCCGTATACGCATGTTGTATAGCTATTAGGGAACGTATATGTGGAAAAATATGCTTTTTAGCTCTGGGAATTGAAAAAAGGGACTTTGAGTATGCATAGGGAAATGGAAAATGCCTTCTAATCAAGTTGCATGGGGTGAGGAAAATCTTGCTATAACATATGCCCCCTAATATGTGAGGTCAGAGGAGTATCTCTGATGGATGAAATACATTATAATTCCCATAAGTGGAGTAATGGGGACCCAGTTGGACGAACTAGTTTCTCATAAGAATATGACAATCCATAATGAATTTCTACACATAGTTGCCAATTTGAATTACACGGCAGATCCATGTGGAAATATACCAAACAGTTGTTCATGGCCATGAAAAGGAAATACAAACGTAGATATATGCCAGAGGTTGTAATAGTCATGAACAATGCCCAGTGAAAACTAGTCTCAAAATCAATCTGAAGATATTTGTATACAATGGAGTACAATCTGATCTCCCATGATCACTGAAGTCATATAGGTATTGGTCCAATGAATGATAGCAACAACTTAGGAAAGTTGCGACTATGAACTGATGTCTTCAAGTCTTCTACATCATCCACCAAAGGTGCAAGTCTACATCATGTGAATAAAGGATTTGAGGTCGAACACAATGGGAGGTCGTTTGATTACCGGTCATTAAGGTATATCGTTAACAAACGTGAGACAACCTATCGATGATGAAAGTAGGTATCAAGGCACCGAGTACATTCTTACAAGTGTGAATAAAGGAATTGAGGTCGAACACTTGAACAATCCATCGATTAGAAAACATTGATGTATTCCCAACTGTCGATGGCGAGAGAACCTACCACTAATTACTGCAAGACTCTAGGTACTCATAGGACTCTAGGTCGCATTTCCAAAATAAATGAGTTGAATTCGATGGAAGGAGACCCACTGAAAGGAGATAATTAAGGAATCTCTCATCAGTCGTCATGAGGTACAAAGTAGTAGCTTGATGGTTTGGAGGAACTTGGACGAAGAACATGTTCATGAGCTAATGACCTTGTGCATCTTTCACATGCACCAGATGCAAGAAGTGCATGAAAAAGACCCTATGAATAGAAGCCAATAAGGAAAAATGTTCACAAAGGATTGGAGACCACCAATAAGGATAATGGAATCAAAGAAATTGCATGAATCCCAATGTGTGAATAGATTTCTTTCCATCAAACACAAGGGAACCTCTCTATTCAGAGACCAATGAGGATATGTGGACTGTTGGATTCAAGGTTACCTACCCATAAGGAAAGTAAGTGTTGTTGGGAAATTATACCCTACGGACTAACAAGCTAGGGCTTAAACTTGCATGCAGATCATGACCCATAAGAAATTAATTTTAACCTTCTACCCCAAACCTAACCCCTTTTTCACATGCAAACATGGAAAGAACCGACTAACCTTTTTAATCGACGTTTGGTGTAGATCCTCCATTGCGCTTTATCTCCTTGCTTCTCCTGCTCCTTCCAAAGACGATCCTGCAACCAAGACAAAAACACTACGCATGCATGCTATTGTTCTACTAGAGGGTTAGAGATTAAGCGTAAATCAAATAAAACATATAAGACTCGTGCATTGGGACGGGAAAAGTATTCTTTATTAATCTCAAGATGAATCAACTTACAATGATAATAGAGATTGGCCACCATTCCTCGATCCTGATCCTGGGCTCCTCCTCTTCTTTGTCCTCCAACTTCTTTGCTTGAACTCTCCTAAAGCTTGAGGAAAGGCTAAAGGGTTGGGACAAAACGGATTCGGCAATTGGGCAGAGTTTCTTTTCTATGATTTTCCTCTTTTGAATAGTACCCCTACCCCTTCTTTTATAGGCTAGAAGGAGCTAGGGTTTTGGACTAACTCTCGGCCATGCATGGCTGGGAGTTCCATTTAACTGACCCAAAGCTTTTCATCCCGTCGGCAACTTTCCTGCTTTTTTTCTTTGTTAGGTAAACGCAGGCTGTAGTGGGCCAGCCAGCGTTCCAACGTGTGCAGTATAAGGCCTGTCAACGTTCCAACGTGCCCAGTAATGGGTTAGGGCGCGGGTTACTTGTTTTAAGAGGTTTTTTAAGAGTCTGTTCAGCATGGCTTTGGCAATGAAGGGCAATGAGTTGGCCTGATGCCAGGTAAGCATGGATGGTGAAATTTAGGGTTATAACAGTAGGACTAGGTGCATGATAGGACAGCAACTTCATGTAACTCTGAGACACATTGAGGGTATGACCAACATGCAAAGTCAAGAGTTCTGAGAAATGGCCAACACGTGCTTATAGACATCCTTTAAACAAGAGCACAAGACATATGGAGGACTTTGGCTGCATAGACTCAATGATGAAACTTTGTGATGGAGGAGGCACTGTTGTTGGGAAAAATACCCTATGGACTAGCAAACTAGGGTCAGACTTGCATGCAGATTTTGACCGTCAAGAAATGACTTTTTAACCTACCACCCAAAACTTAAACCCCTCTTTCACGACACATGCATGGAAAGGAATTACTAACATTTTTACCGATGTTTGGTGTAGATCCTCCGTTGCGCTTTTCCCGCTTACTTGCGCTGCTCCTTCCAAAGTTAACCTGCAATCAAGACAAAACACTACGCATGCATGCTACTTTTCTACTTGAGGCTTAGAAATTAAGCATAAATTACACAAATCATAGATAACTCATGCATTGGGACGGGAAAAGTATTCTTTTATTATTTTCAAAATGAATCAACTTACAATCAAAGTCGAGACCGACCAACGCTCCTTGATCCTGATCCTGGGCTCCTCCTCTTCTTTGTCCTCCAACTGCTTTGCATTAATTCTCCTTAGGCTTGAGGAAAGGCTAAAGGGTTGGGACAACTGGATTCGGAAAATGGGCAGAGTTTCTTCGCTATTATTTTCCTTCTTCAAATGGCACCCCTACCCCTTCTTTTATAGGCTAGAAGGAGCTAGGGTTTTGGACGAACTCTCGTCCATGCATGGCCGGGAGTTTCAGTTAACTGACCCATAGCTTTTTGTCCCGTCGTAAACTTTCATGTTTTTGTGCTTTGTTAGGTAAACACGGGCTATAGTAGGCCTTCCAGCGTTCACACACATGAAGTAGAGGGTTAGGGAACGTGTACCTTTACCCAAGAGGATTTTTAAAGAGGTTGTTCAGCAGATGTTTTGGCAATGAAGGGATGTGAGTTGGCCTGATGCCAGGTAAGCATGTGTTGTGCAATTTAGGGTTATAACAGATGCCCCCTAATGTGTGAGGTCAGAAGAGCATCTGATGGCCGAAATACATTACCAATCGTTTACCAATCTGTACTGATATGATGAATGAGTGAGCCCAAGAATCAGGAATCACGAGGTGTCATCTGCAAAATAACAAATGTCTCACCGAGGCGGGCATACCCATACTCAAGATAAAATAGAACCATGGCTACCAATCAAATACACTGTAGATCCATGTCAAATAACTATAAAGAGTGGCCGCGAACAACACACAGCGGAGCTACATCTCGAAATCGAAAAGATATACATATAGAGTATCCATCTCCCAGAAGTTGATTCGGCCTGATGGTTGTACTTCAAAGCTCGAGAAACAACTTCAAAATCTTCTAAAACTCGGGTAGGAGTGTAATATGAGTGTATGACTGCACTACCCAAAGGTCTTCGACAACTCATCGGTTATGTACTTGATAATATTGATGATCGGACTGAAGGCTTCAGTTATTTCGAACAAAGACTTGATTGGACGTTCAGGATGGTCGAGTATGCGGACAAGAGACATATTGCAGAGGGGCCGACTCAGGCTCAGTGACAAAATTCCCTTGGAAAATAGCACGACAAGTGATAAGACTCAGGCAACATATCTGTTAATCATAATTTTATGGACCGTCAATATATATATATATATTTTTTTCGAAACTCAATAAAAATAATCCCAATACCTGATCAAATCCCTCCCATATAACTCCTGGATCACTCTAAATGGTTTTTGGTATAAAGAAACTGATAAAGGAGCCCAAAAAAGTGACAAAAAGAGGCCAAAAAATCTATAAATAGAAGCTGGCAGCTCATTATCACCATTGCTGATTTGGAAATTGACTCTGGAGCCAAAAGACCCCCTTTGCCAAAGATAGTGATTCCGAGAGCTACAGTGGACAAAACGGACTTCTACTTGGACCAAGTAAGTACAAACTCCCTTATCTAGCTACTCAATACTTCCTTTTAGCATTTAATTTATTTTTGGGGTTGGGCGTCGACCTTAAAAAGGTAGGCCCTAGGTAAACACGGTTTGTCTAGGGACAACCCACGGGTACCTACGTGCAGAGCAAAGCCTGCATGCGGGTACCCGCGACTGTCACCTCTACAGGCCGCGTGTACCCCCCCGCGTGATGAAAAGGAAAATGGAAACATGTACTAACCCTCCTTTTTCCTTGTTGTGTTGGCAGGATGTATGTCCAGTGGAGGGAAAGGGAGCATGAGGCTGCTAATGAGTTAGTGGTTGCAGATCCGAATGTTGTGGCCGTGCTGACGCAGTGTGGGTTGGTAAAACTCTTTTTATGTATGTTCATGCGCACGCAACCAAGGCTACCGAATGCCTTGGTTGATTACTGGCACCCTGATGCAGAGGCATTCATGCTAGAGGGGCAATCCTTGGTGCCCACCACCGAGGATATTTACTTTCTGACTGGCCTCTCAAGGAGAGGGGAACCAGTCAACCTTCAGACTTTTCCTGTGGGGCAGAGCAAAGTCTCGGAGCTGATAAATGAGTATTGTGAGGCTGGGACCGATCATAGAGGTTCCTCGGTACCGGTTAGCAGGATTACCAGCCTCTCCCTACAGACTATTTTATTGCTCATTAGGCGGATTACTGGCTTAGCATCTGTGCATCAGGCTTCACGCGCACAGATGAACTGTGCGATCTAGTGCATGAATGCACAATTTTTTTATTGGAGTACCACACTGTTGGAGAGCATGAAGAGGCAATTGACAGATTGTCGACAGTGGACACATAGGAACTTCGGGTTTGGGACCATTCTGTGTTTGTTCTTTTTTGAGAGAGTTATGTGTTTTAGTCATCGGCTGACAGTATGAGGGCATCTAGCCACTTTCCCCGCAGTTTGCAGATGGACAGTGTTACTGCCATGACAGGGTGGTGGAAGGACCGTGGAGGCCTTCAACGATGACTTTTTTCCTTGGCTGTCACGACAGATCCCGGCTATAGAGGACTACCCATATGCGGGGATCGACTTTTCCAGAGATCCAGAGATACCAGTGCCTCCTGGTGAGGAGCGAGGGGAGATGGGTAAGTCTCCACCTGTAGTTTTTTTGTTTGCATATGTAATTTTTATGTCTTTTTGATATATATATCATGTTTTTGTATACCAGAGTTTTTGATGGGTGAAAGTTTATTGCATGCATATGTGGGACCCGTGCGACCTGTCGATTATGCATGGAACAGGTGTCACCCATGGCCAGAAGCCGCAGCTACCGCTGCTAGAGGAGCAGCAGTAGCAGGGAACCTCCCAGTAGGAGAGACCGAGAGGGTCCTGAGGCGAATTAAGCGGAACTTTACTGCGCTCACTCGCACAGTTCCCATGGCAGAGATAGAGGACCTGCCGCCATCCATGCAGACTCATGTTGTGGGGGCACCTCGGACATGGGTTCGATTTTTTAGGCGTTTAGCCCAAGCTGTACATGATTATAATAGGGCCCATAGGCCCTGAGCAGACTTTAGACTTTTATGTGCCATGAGCACTGATATGTATATATTTTTTTAGGGCATAAGCCCAGTGACTCGTTACTGTTCCCACTTTTGAGGCGCTTGCGCCCATCTATGTACTCTGAGGATTTTATGATGTTTATATATGGTTTTTTATCTCTCTTTTTTGTGTCTTATGGATTATGTGTGCAAAAATGTATTTACATGTTTATGTCCATGATCTTTTTATATGTGGGCAAGATGTCAATCTAAAATTTGATTAGCTAGAGTATCTGTGATTTGGTTTAATCTCCTAGGAACATGAAAATATGTAATATAATCAAAGTTGCGTTCTAAGAGACGTACCCTAAGGAATCGTCGGTGTAAAGTTGGATCATGAACTCGGTATATTCTGTTTAGCTGTGACACAACTAGTTGAGCATCTATATAGACCCAGAGATGAGAGATACCTAATGACAATGCATCACGAAGCAACTCAATAACTACGCTATACTCGGCAACATTATTTGTGGTGTCACCTAAGCATATACCTCCAGAAGATAACAATTGACCCTGTGGTGTAAAGATTACCCAAGCTGCGGAGGCAAGCCTCCGCGTGTGTCGACTAGCACTGTCCGCATACCCAACGAACACCTCGGACTCACTTGACATCTTCCATATTGACGAAAGATAACATCAATGACACGTCCATAACACTTTTTAAAAGAAATGTAAAAAGTAATAGTACAAAGACTATACATATGTTACAAAAATTTACCCAGAGTGACCTTTCTATGAGTAATACTTCTTGAGGTAGAGCCCATTTCTAGGCTCCGCCAAAGCATTCCCTTCAAAATCAACAAAACGATAAGCGCCCTTTTTAAATACCTCTTTGATAATGAAGGGTCCAAACCACATGGGTTTAAACTTTCCTGCCCCCAGGGGGTCCTTGTCTTGGTCATAGACCAAGACAAGGTCGCCCTCAGAAAAAATCTGAGGATGAACGGACCTATCATATTGACACTTGACCTTCTGTTTATGAGCCTCGTTGGCCAGAGCTGCATTGCGATGCTGCTCATCAAGCTGCTCAAGGTGTACTAACCGCTCTTCAAGTGGAGAAGTGTCTGGCAATAACTATACTGCCAATTTCAGAGATGGGATTTGGCATTCGATGGGACAGACTGCCTCCAACCCGTAAATGAGTTGGAAAGGTGAGAAACCAATTGCAGTCTTAACTGATGTTCGGTAAGCCCATAATGCCGAGTATAACAACAAATGCCAGTTTGACTTGGCTGAGTTGATAGTTCATTGTAGAATCATCTTAAGAGTTTTGTTTACAGCTTCCACCTGTCCATTGGCTTGGGGGTAGTAAGGTGATGAATTCTCTTGCCGTAACCCAAGATTTGACATTAACTCGGACATCATTTGGTTCTGAAAGTGACTTCCATGATCAGTGACAATCTCTCTTGGTACGTCGAACCGTGCTATAATCCGGTTGAATAAGAAGAGAGTTGTAGTCTCTCCATCATCTTTAAACGTTGGCATAGCTTTGACCCACTTAGTGAAGTAGTCGACAGCTACGATGATATAGCGGTGCCCCCTTGCTGACGGGGGGTTGCATGTAGTGTAATCAATCCCCCACTTAGTGAAGGGACCAACTGTGATGACAGGAAACATAGGAGCTAGATGTGCCCTCATCTTCCAAGAGAAGATTTGGCATGGATGGCACTTCTTGACCGACTCGATACAATCTTTGATAAGTGTGGGCCAGAAGTAACCTGCTCGTAAAATATTTTGGGTTTTTGCCAACCCAGATAAGTGACCTCCACAAGCTCCTGTATGAAAATCGTTGAGCACTATGATGGCCTCCTCATGAGTGCGACATCAACGCAAGATGCAGTCTACACCTCTCTGATACAACGTATCATTGAGTATGAGATAATTCTTAGCCTGATGGTGTATCCGCCGATGCTCGTCACGAGAAGCAGAGGTGGGGCACTTCAAATTATGGAGATAGATCAGTATATCTCTGTACCAGGGGTCTGAAGATTCAATCAAAAATATATCCCCCCGGATAGGCGATTCCTCAGGCACAACGTCACCTGACTCAACCGGAAGTTCCGAAATAAGTTCTGCGAAGACCAATGACTTCTTGGACTTGGATGAAACGAAGTCTAAGTCAAATTCTTGGAGGATGACCATCCATCTACTGATTTTTCCATCGATAACTCGTCGTGTCAACATGTACTGGAATGGATTCATGACAGCAACAATGGTGGTCTTGCGAAACAGAGCATAGTGACGCAACCGTTGAACAACATGAACTGCTACCAACGCAAGTTTTTCAAGATGGGAATAATTAAGTTCCGGTCCTATGAGGCCTCGGCTCAGGTAATAGATTACGTATTCTGAAAACGAATCGTATTCCTGAACTAAAACCATACCTATGGTTGACTCTGCGGCAGCCAGATATAATAGGAAATCCTTGTTATAATTAGATGGCCATAGCAGAGGTGCGGTTGCGAGGGCGTGTTTTAATGCATCAAAAGAGCGTTGAGCGGCTTCGTCCCAGAAAAAGGGAACATATTTCTTTAGTAAATGCATAAAGCCCTTGGTGATTTCGATATAGTTGGCGATGAAGCGTCGTAAGAAGTTCTCCTTGCCTTGAATACTTTGAAGTTGTAAGATTGTGCATGGGGGGGGGAAACTGGATTATTGCCTCCACCTTAAGAGGATCCACCATGATCCCTGTTGTTGATATGATGAAACCTAACAAACGTCCTGACGTGACGCAAAAGCTGCACTTGTTGAGATTCAAGCGAATCCTGGAGTAGCGACAGTGTTTGAAGATTAGTCTGAGGTGCGTAGGATGATCCTTTCACTTGCGAGAGCATGATGCTAAATCATCTAGATAGGCCTCGACTATATGTTTGAGGTCGTGAAACGCAAAAGACATGGCCCGCTGGAAAGTGGCTCCAACATTCTTGAGGCCAAAAGGCATCTTACGATAGGCGAATGTACCCCACAGACAAATGAATTTCGTTTTGTGTTGGTCCTCAGGTTTGATTTGAATTTGATTATAGCACGAAAAACCATCCATGAACGAAAAGGCTTCACAACCGACACATTCATCAATGATCTGGTCGATGAATGGGGTTGGATAATTATCTTTTGTACATGCCTTGTTCAAATCATTTAAATCGGTACATACACGAATCGTGCCTTGTTTTTTATTGATCAGCACGGGGTTTGACACCCATTGAGTCAAATGAATAGGGTAAATGAACCCTGCCTTGAGAAATTTCTAAACCTCAATATTGATGGTTGTTGCTTTCTTAGGATTGACTGGACAAAGTTTTTTTCGAACAGTCTTGGCATCAGGATACGTTGTGATTTCATGTTCAACTATTTTCGGATCGATACCTGGCATTTCCTCATAAGACCAGGCAAAAACGTCGCGGAATTATTTGAAAAGATCCATGTAAATCTGAATCTCTTCGGGGGAGCAATATGCCCCGACGAAGACATTCTCCACGATGCCAAGTTTGCAGGAGATGTTGATAGGTATGGTTTCAGCAATAGCTTCCATATTTCCCTCAGCATAAATTTCCTGTGTAGCTAAGAGGTTAATAGGACACGGCTGATCTCCCGTCATGGTGATAGTGAATTCTCCTGCCTCGATTCGGTGTAACTCTGGGAGGAAATATGATCTGTGATGAAGATCTTCCCAAGGTTTGTCCGGACTAGTCATTGCTTCGATTACTGCTTCGTCAGAAGGCAAGACTAAGTCTAACGAATCGGTGGTAGCAAGAGAACCCTGAGCCCATATAGGCTCTAGAAGCGGATTCAACTCTTGTGCAGGAGTCGAATCAAGGTTAGCTAAAGCTTGCTGGACTAAAGAGTACGCTACTTCAGCATCCGACAAGGGCATGGACATGCCAGGGTGCCCTGTCTCATCCATCATGGTTGATGGGGAAGGAAGAATCCACAGATCCGCAAAGTAAGTCGTGCGGAACGACAAAACGTGAAAAATCTCAGCCTTGTGGTGATTAGATATAAAATTGACATCGTTATGAGGAGTTGGGTAATAAAAGGTACCCATCAAGGATGGGCACAAACCAACTCCTACGTTAATGACACCGGGCTGAGGATTATCAATCATGGGAACCGTGGATGCCCCCAAAGTTAGGTTAGGTCTAGAGAAGGACAATTGATCAATGGTCACTATCGGACCCTCGTGTGGAAACAATAAGACTCAGAAAACTATAGCGACCACAGCTTGCATAGCATAAGTCCAACTACGACCTAACAAGAGGTTATAGTCGAGGGGAGCATCGACTACCTCCACCTCAACGCACATGGTCTTCCCTCCTAACTGCACAGGGAAAGAAGGAACGATGCCATGTGGTCGGAAAGAATGACCGTCGAACGCAGTGAGCAAAGTAGGTGATGGAGACAAAGCGGGTTGACCAATGGCTTTCCAGCATGCTAACAACATAACGCAAGTTGAAGCGCCCTCGTCGACCACCATGTGGAATATATTCCGTGTAAATATTTTCGTGGGATGAGCCACTACTATCTGAAATGCGACGTGGTAAGGCAAACGAGGTTTCAAGTCGGTCGTATCTAACATGATGGTACCCGGGTTACAAGTCTTAGTAGAGCCTAAAGCAGTCAACAAGGATTTTCTCTAAGCAGGGCAGCTTTGGAGGACCTCCAGAGCGGACATGGCACAAGGGGTTTATGATAAATCTTCCAGCACAGAGTAATTCTGGGCAGCCCTTGTGTTTGGGTTGTGAGAAGCTTTCTTAAATGCACCCTTTGGGATGCATGTCATTGTTTCACCCACCGTCTTCTCGATCTGTAGAGGAAGAGATGGGATATCAGCTTCTTTACCCTTCTCGGAGGCGCTTGGTTTACTATAGTCGTGCGCTCTAGTCGTTATTAAAGAATCACCCCTAACCATATATATGTTTGCGGTAGAGGAATTGTTCGGAGGAGGGTAGGTTTCCTGGCTGCCCCCTTCAGCACTTGTAGAGGCTTGAGTTAAATGTTTCCCATGCTGAAAGGGATTAGTCAACACGGCTTGTTGTTGTTGTGTGACAAACTTTTGGGCCTCTGCAAGTCGAGGACATAGATGGGTCGAGAAGCCTTCCGCACACAAGTTGCACGAATACCTCACCTTCCATTTTTCCTTGGTGCCCTCGCCAGCATTATCAGTGGGTTTTTTATCCCCCTTACCCTTCTTGCATTGTTTTTTCTTCCCTTCAGGCTGTTGGGTGGCCTTGGGTTTAGTCGACTGCACGGAGTGTACGTCCGACGTTTGGGTAGGAGGAGCAGCCAAAGCAGTAGTCTGGATGGCCGCTGACTATTGTATAGATAATTGTTTCAATTCTTTTGTCAATTGCTCAGCGGGATTGGTTTGTGCTGAACCAACGATATCGTCGGCATGTGGTCCATCTCTATGTCTAGTTTTATCCAGTATCGATCGTGGTGCATCCGGCAGGATGTTGTATAATAAACCAGACTGAGAATAGATGAGCTCAAACTGTTGAGCCCTCATGATGGCATCTTCTTCAGAGAAAACTCATGAAGTCGCGATGTCCTTGGATAATTGTTGGACAAAATACTTAAGGAACCACTCAAGCAGGAATGCTAGTGGGATTGGTACTTTGATTAGACTCTTTCGGCGTCTCCACTCTCGGATATGATCAGAGATATGGTCTGTTTTTGTCTGTTCGAAATTGGCAAGCAGCTCTGTGCCAACGTCGTATCTCACAGGTAACTGGAAATGGTTAAGGAAGGCCATCGCCAGTTCACCAAAAGAAGAGTATCTTGAGCGATCAAGCTTGATGTACCATTTCGTGGCACTCCCGATAAGAGTGCGTTGAAACAATCGCAACTGGACGGAGTCATCTTTCAATGAGTTAGATGAACACCAAAGACGGAAGGTAGTCACGTGATCACCTGGATCTTAGTTAGGCTTGGCCTTGAACTTTGTAATGTCCGAAGGCAACTTCGTTGGCATAGGAGGCCAACGTGGATTGTGACAAATAGGATCATTTAACAACCTTGTCAAATATGGCAAGTGTAACGTCGCTAGGAATGGTAGTTTGGGTTGTTGCTGATATCCTGGGAAAAAGGGTCCTGGAGTTTGACTGGCACCAGGTTGCCAAGAAAATTTTTGATGTTGGCCCAGATTCTGGTAGAAACCATGGCCCTGACCAGCGTAAGGATTTTGCATCTGTGGAGACATCATTGGTTGATTCCCCATAAAGGACATAGGATGTTGGGCATGCATCGTGTTTGAAGGAATTTGGGAAGGATTACCCCATGCTGATTCTGATGGGAGAGGCATAGAAGTCTGTCCAGGGTTCCATTGACTATGGAAAGAATTACCCCAGAACAACATTCCAGAGGAGGGAACGGATCCTTGTCCTGAGTTCCAAAGTCCTGCTATACGTGCCCCCGACACAGGAATAGTACCATGTGTCGGAGTAGACTGTCCAAAAATGGGGGTGCCCCCAGACGGGAAAGCAGTGGATGCGAAAGTGTTGTTACCAAACATATCATTCCAAACAAATGGTGATGAACCTACCGGCAGATTTTGCACAGGTGTTCCTTGACTCCCGACTCCAAATGAACTCATGTGTGTAGGTTGCCCGACGGACTGCTGATGCAGACCACCAAGTGAAGGGGACGAAGGAGAGATATGACCTCCAGCATAAGGAAATGCATTAAAAGGGACAGGAATACCCCCAGGTTGACCTTGCAGAGGAGCGTTAGATCTCCCTGCCCCCAGACCCAGAGTCTGTAAAGTGGAGTGAGTGAGTGCAGGACTTGTTCCTAGACTAGGCGTACCGTATGAAAACAGAGAGGCTGTCACACTATGTGTGAAGGGATTGGTGGCCGTCGGGATATATGGGGTCGGTCCACTATGTGACGTAGTTGCGGCTAATACCATGGTGGCTCGGACCGACGACGGAAAGTTAGGAGATGCTTCTCCTGTGGTAGCAATGGTGGTGGGAATGGAAGAATTCCCAGAGGAAGTAACAACATTTGTTTCCATAGTTGTGTGAGGCACTGACAGGCGTTCGTAAAATTGGATTGGTACACTGACCGATGGCCAAGTATCAGTGTTTGGGGTTTCAACCGAGCCAAGATTGGCAATTGATTCCTCCGGGAGTTTTTCAGGCACAATGGTTTGTAACCCGGTTGCTTCGAAAGACCCTTGTTGATCTAGCTTCTGCCTTAATGGTGGCGGGGGTGGCTCCAGTATAACCGGCGGCAGGCCCATAAGCCTTCTTGACCAATGGAGCTCGGGATCCTCCACTGTGTGAGAATATCTAAGACACGCTAAGGTATTCTACATGTTCAAACAGTAACACACGCTAAAAAAGAAGCCTGTAAGAGATAAAACAAGCAGTCGCTAACTATTTTGAAGAACAGTTACAACAACCAACACTAGAGAAACTTACCGGTGCAAGTGCAACTCGAACACGGAAGCACCCTCCGGGTATACTCTGCAAAGCATGGCCCGATGTCTATCCTAGGTACCGCGGTATACCCCCACAGTCACCTGTGTATGTCCCTATGAAAGATTGGCAACTAGTTTGCTAGCACGCGAATAGTCACCAGGTCGGTACAGTCGATAGTCGGGTAGACAACAATGAGCAGGGTATCAAGCCCGAAACCTGTCAAGGGTATCGAGAGCAAATGGTCCAGAAGACAACTGAGGACCTCAAACGGATTCGAGACCCACGAAGCCCCGTGGAAAATGAAAACGACGGAATCCCAAAACAAATCCTCGATATGTGTTCTCCACTACGCTTGGTCCAGCTTTGGAGGGGTTATCTCCGCTACCTTTCCTCACGCGACCTCGTGCTTATCCCCTGTGTTAGAGGGGGGTCCCGGATAACTTCCACGAAACTGGACTTCTACACTCCCTATCACAGACTCCAATGTTTGGTTTTGAGTGGCCTTGGATAGTTTCCTCTCCAACCTATTCCAAGTCCCTAGTCTTGAGCTAGTGTATGAACCCTACAAACAAAAAGTCTAATAGATTTTAAATTAGCGTTTCTTTTAAGGGTTTTTTTTACGTCACAAGGTATGAAGGTGAAACTGATGATGTGTAAAGACTCAAAGAAAAAACGAATGAAAAAATGCTGGAAACAAAAGACTTTTGCTAAATGCAAAAATCAACAACTTTTCACAAAGAAAGACTTCTTTTTCTTTTCAATTTTTCTAAGATTTCATGCAGCAAACATAAAGGAATTTTGCTCGACTACGAGCTACTTATGCTCTAAATGCACTGCAAAAAACTTATGAACAAAAAGACTTCTCCCTAGTTATTGATGCAGAAACACAGTCTTCAAACAACGAAGAAAATGAAAAAGAGATATATATTTTTTTATTTAAGTGCTAAATGAAGCAACAAAGGGAAAATGCCGACAAGCACAAAACCAAGAAAGACAAATTCTGGCTTAAAGTGCAGATCGCNTTATCTTTTCTATCAAATATCAACTAAGAAAAAGCAGGCTAAGGGTAAGAGGCCCTAACCTACTGACTGTGAAACCCTAGACTCAAACCCCTGAGAGGAATACTTCTCACCACAGGAGGGGATGACTGACCCACCCTGATTGAAAAGCAGCCTGTCAAGCCCGTTACTGTCACTGACACAGCACGCGTGCAAACGCATGCTGAGCTACAACAGAGTGCGTGTACCCGCGGGCTGCACTTGCACAGGCTGCGTGTATGTATAAACTCTAAGACAAAAATAACACAGGTAGCCCAGGCCAGGAAGAGGCCTCTGGTATTGATAACTAGGGTCTCCTAAAGGCTTGGATGCTTCTTATTAATAGAAAAGAAAAATAATTGCAAGGAATACCAGAACGCAATAAAGCAAACTGAGACAAGACTGTGAACCAGCAAGACTCAGACAGGATCCAGAAAGCCCCCTGAGAATGTATAATTCTGACAAGGAAGAGGAGGACCACCTCCCAAACTCTCTGAACTCCTACACGCTACTGAAACCTCTACAGCAAGCGTTCACACGCGGGCTATAGAAGGTTAGAGTGCGGGCACACACGTGCAAGCCTTCTGTAGGTCGCGTGTACCTCTGTGTGTCCCGAAAATTTCCGTCAAGCAATAGTCAAGGAAAAGTGGTATAAAGAACCAGGATCCCTGCTAGCTCAGGCCTTACTGAAAAAGACAGGCAAAGAAACAGAAAATCTAATCTCTTAAACTACCCAAAAACTCAACTAAATCCGGAAACCCTAAAGAGTATCTTCCCCAGTACGGTCGCCAACTCTGTTGTTGGGAAAAATACCCTACGGTCTAGCAAACTAGGGTCATACTTGCATGCAGATTTTGACCGTCAAGAAATGACTTTTTAACCTACCACCCAAAACTTAAACCCCTCTTTCACGACACATGCATGGAAAGGAACTACTAACCTTTTTACTGATGTTTGGTGTAGATCCTCCGTTGCGCTTTGCCCTCTTACTTGTGCTTCTCCTTCCAAAGTTAACCTGCAATCAAGACAAAACACTACGCATGCATGCTACTTTTCTACTTGAGGGTTATAAATTAAGCATAAATTACACAAATCATAGATAACTCATGCATTGGGACAGGAAAAGTATTCTTATATTATTTTCAAAATTAATCAACTTACAATCAAAGTTGAGACCGGCCACCGCTCCTTGATCCTGATCCTAGGCTCCTCCTCTTCTTTGTCCTCCAATTGCTTTGCGTTAATTCTCCTTAGGCTTGAGGAAAGGCTAAAGGGTTGGGACAAATGGATTCGGCAAATGGGCAGAGTTTCTTCACTATTATTTTCCTTCTTCAAATGGTACCCCTACCCATTCTTTTATAGGCTAGAAGGAGCTAGGGTTTTGTATGAACTCTCGGCCATGCATGGCCGGGAGTTTCAGTTAACTGACCCATATCTTTTTGTCTCATCGGAAACTTCCATGTTTTTTTGCTTTGTTAGGTCGGGTTGTAGTAGGCCTGCCATCATTCACACGCGTGCAGTAGTGGGTTAGGGCGCGTGTACCTTTACCCAAGAGGATTTTTAAAGAGGTTGTTCAGCAAATGTTTTGGCAATGAAGGGATATGAGTTGGCCTGATGCCAGGTAAGCATGTGTTGTGCAATTTAGGGTTATAACAGGCACTAATCAAAATCTCCATAGGTATTGGAAGAGTAACCAAGCAGAGGAATAAACTCTAAGTAACGAGATCAGCTTCCTAATGTCATGTTAAACCCAAACTTTGGATGAAAAGTGGACACAAAAGTGTGTTCTCTATTCAAAGGCGACACGACTGTTACCAACATGAGATAATATTATTTTCCCTCCCATATTTTTTTGTTTTTTCATAGAAAAATGAATGCTATGATACAAAGGAGGAAATGAGTGTCGCACGTAAGAAACTAGTTCCAACAGTGGAACATACCTATGCTCAATGTAAGGAGGTGCATGCAGGATATGGACACTCAAGGGAATGTTTCCTCATGGGGTATAGGGTGTCCAGATGCAAAGGATATAGAAAAGGCTCTGCTTGGTTGATGATGTGAACTACTGAGATAATAGGCTTATAATGTGAAATAGGGAACTAGCAATAGGCTCAATACTGCAAGCAATAGAATGAGATGCAATTAAACCTTGATTCCAAATAATGCCCTTTTTCGTCAATTCAGTAACCTAGGACCAAAAAAGTATAAAAACATACCCAGGATAACTCTTCTAGCCACTAGTGACTAGAGTATTCCCTTTTCGAAATTAGTTTACTTGGTCTGAAAAGGATTAAAATTACACCAAATAGACGTCCTTTTAGATCCAATTAATGAGTGTAAAAGAGACACGTTCACTCAACAATCTTTTTAGTTTTTGAGAGAGTCTAAAAATAGCTTAAACAAGACTCGGGAATGTTTTTCTAAGCAACATATGATGGGGGAGGCTAGGGCTCTCATGCATGACTTCTTTCGAAAGTCATCAACTCACAGATAGCTAACAAAAGATTGGGAAAACCCCAATTTTTCCAATTCAAGGAGGATAAAATACTTGCATAGGTTACCTTATCTACAATATATTGAATAATTCCCCTTATTTGGAAGGGTGTATAAGAAGGAAGTCGATTCTCTACAAGATCATTCCAATGAAAGGAAACCACCATAGGACTTGCAGGGAGCGTACTCGAAGAGAGTGGAATGGTCCCTTGTTCATAAGGTACAGGACTAGAAATGCTAAGGACATGGTCGAAGGATGCATCACCCTCCAAAAGAACAGTGGGATTGATCGAAGATTGTATCGATAATGTCATTTCCTTATAATTTTCACTCTCCATGAGAAGAGTGGGATCGACCAAAGATTGCATCCACATGACCACTTCTTAAACCGTTGATTGAATAGGATATGAGACAACAAGGTCAAGGGACGCATCAGCCCCCAAAAAAGAAGTGGTGTCGATCAAATATTACATTGACACAACCATTGGTTGAACAAGATGCAAGACAACATGGTCAAGAAATGCATCACCCACAAAAATAAGAGTGTTGTTAGCCAAAGATTGCATCGACACAACCTCTATGTCAAAAAAAGAAGGATTAGAATGTTTGGAAACCAAAGATGACTCAGAACCCAAAGGGCCCCCAGGAAAGGACCACGCTTCTTGTACCATAGCAGTAGTAGGGCACAAACGAGTAAGGTGATCTCCTTTGCAAAGCCTACAAAGGAAATTGGTCTTACATATTACATGTCTAGGCTTCTCAATCGTATGAATTCCCCCATCATGACTTGAAATGGTTGGTGAAATAACTTCAACATGACTAGCATAGGCTGATGATGAATCCCTGACATGACTAGGAGAGGTTGGTGATGAATCCCCAGCATGAATAGGAGAGGTTGGTGATGAATCCCCAGCATGACTAGTAGAGGTTGGTGATGTATGTGAACTGTGACTAGCAATGACTAGACTCGTCCCCCAGCATGACATGTAGCAACTGGTTTTTGGTCTTCAATGTGACTTGCAAAGGTTTTCTACCTATCTCCAACATGACTAGCAGAGGTTGGTGATATAATGCAAGTATGACTTGTAGTGACTGGACTTACGACGATTGGTTGTGGAATTTGAGACCAAGGTTTTGGGAAAGAATGGTTTTGAGAAATTGTGGGCCTGGAAGGGTTATGGTATACACTATGGCCCTGTCTGAGAGGATAGTATCCTCCTCCAAACTGATTCATAAAGGGTTGTAAGGGTATCGTCACCGAGGAAGCCGCTTGCGAAGAGAAAGAGACATGACAAGGGTTACTTAGGTGAGGATATATGTTTCCCCTAGATGAAGGAACTTCATGAAGGGGGTTTCCCATACTATAAAATTGACTACCCCCGGATGAAACACCAGATGGAATATGGAGATCTACCATGGGAAAACCATCCGTAGGAACTAGTATAGCGGAAGAAGGATAGTTGGAAGGGATGTAATAACTAGAATGACAACCCATTTGAGAACTTTATTCTGGAACAATGAAGCTAGGATTGGATCCATAAAAAGGAATATTCCAACCTCCTACTGTAAGAGTTGGTTGAGGGATATGACTCCCACCAAAAAAAAAGGGAGAATAAGGAGACATCATGCATCCAGACCAAAAACTAGGATTCACATAAGGCGACAAGATAGAGGATGTAAAGTGTGAAGACATGTCTAGCATACCATGAGAAAAAATATTAGAGGCTCAAGGTATTGGCTGAGTACCATGATTCAGCGTACCACTCAGAAATACAAAAGGATTTGTCCCCATGGAAAGAGAAAAGACCATGGGATGGGTAGCTTTAACTGAGGGAGTCACGGGGGCTCCACTAACCATAGCAATGAAAACTCACGATGCAATAGAAAAATCCTAAGGCCAACTAATAATCAGAGAGCACACCAAAGTAAAGAAAAAAGGCCAATGCACACAAAAAGGATATAGTGATTAAAAAGGGGCCTCCCTCACTAGAGTAGGTATGTCTCTCCCAAGAGGGGCCTGAGACTCCCTACAAAAAATCAGAGGTATCAGAATCAGTTATAAGGGCCCTTGTGTGATTAACAACGTAGTTAGTCAGATCCCCCCAGAGAGGTAATCCTTCATAAAGGTTGTGTGTTTTCTGACCCTTATCTGACTCAGGGTACCTGTAGAATAACCCCTACAAGTAACTTATGTGGTTGCCTATGTCAAGCAAATAAGCCACCACGATATAACCAATGCGTAGGTGAATAGTCGTAAGTTAGGTCCACTGTATGGGCAGGGTAGAAAATCTTGAAATATCGAAAGAACCAACTCTCACAGAGGTAAAGGTACTAGTAAAGCCCCCATATAGGAATAGATCCCCAGAAATATCTCTGACGCTAAGAAGGTATTGGAGGGATATCTCCTCAACCGACTTTAAGTGACCTCATGCTTAACTCCGGTGTGAGCGGAGCCTCCTGATGTCACCAATTATACAATGGATTTCACCACTCCCTTAGTTAGACACATATGTTGCGTTTAATAGCCTTGGAGAAGTTTACTCACCAAATCCTATTCCAAGGCTCTAAATCTTAAGCTAGTTTGTGCACCCTGAAAAATAAAATTGTTTCTAATCAATTTTACATTTATCAATGTTACTTTAGTGGATTTGTTTACTCAAAAGGTGCAGTCGTGAAACTGATGATGTTATGACTTGGCAAGTAAAAGAAATGAATATCAATATAATGCAAATTCCTAACTTCAATTCTCAATAAATGATAAGCTTTGCAAAATGCAACTTTCAATTCAATTCTACAATTTCAAATAAGATGCAATATTTCCATACATGTACTAAGATCAATTCTAAGAACCCAAAAGATCAAATGCCAACAATGCAAAATGTATTTTTATTTTTTTTGTATTTTCAATACAAAAGAATGAAAATGCAAGGACTGAACAACATCTTCATATGAAGGCCCTATTGTACGCAAACATAGACAAACCAAGTATAATATCAATAAGAAAACACCCAACCCAATATGCAAGGACAACCAATGAAAAGGATCATGAGAAAGAAAAATTGCCCGAAAATTCAACCAAAGAAAGGTTTCCTATCACTTTGGAGGCACTTAACAGTTATGACAGAGACCTGAGAAGACTCGGAAACCATCAACATTTACCCATCAAACATCAAACTCAAAAATCAAGCAAAAATGAATGATGTACGCAATTTTTCATGAGAAAACCGTGTATGTACGCCCCCTATAGAACAACAACTTGCGTCTGTATGTGTCTATCAAGGGAAAACCCACGTATATGTATTGAAACACTTCTAGGTTAAGGATAAGGCCAAGAAACTCATACTCAAAATGAAAAGAGGTTGTCAAGCAATCAGACGACAAGAAAATCAAGATAACCAAGATCAATCAAAGGAGAAAAACACTCCAAACCCCGAAAAAGAAGATTCCCTCCCCAGTATGGTCGCCAATTCTATTACAAGGAAAATCACTCTATGGAATGGGGTAGACCACAACAGACAGAAATGACTGTAGAAATCAACTCTAATCATAAGTATGCTATATAAACAAGCATGCTAACAAGACAAGATAAAGAGCCTACCTCGTCCAAACATTTGATGAAGTCAATCGTTGAGCACTTGACTCATAGCTATACACCCGCAACTTGTCCTCAATAGCCAAGATACGCAAGCATATGGTGATAATATATAAAGTTATCACATATAATAGCATAATCCATCAATATTCCTAACAAATACTCCCATGGAATAACAATTCAAATATTTGTGACATTAATTGGACAAGAAAATAGTATTTCTATTAAAATGTAATC
Source organism: Picea engelmannii (assembly GCA_009831015.1). Lineage (NCBI taxonomy): Eukaryota > Viridiplantae > Streptophyta > Pinopsida > Pinales > Pinaceae > Picea > Picea engelmannii. Next base: position 876,319 of record ML777634.1, read on the forward strand.
AATAGAAATGTATGAATGATAAACTTATGTGTCGGCATGTCTTGAAACCTAGAAACTAAGTCCCTTCTAGCTAGGCCCCCACCACTTCGATCATTCACTAAAGGAAAGCTCAAAAAAGAGAGACAATGAGGTTCTCCATCAAATAGGGAAGAGCTTGGGGGTTGAACAATGTGTTCAGACTTAAAAGGACAAAGGGATGGAGACTCAATATGAAGTGAATAATTTCTCCATAGTAACTTTGCTCTCAAAGTTGAATTCTTCTCCTCTCTTCCACGGCTTGGATATGGCCCATTTATAGCCTTCAAATGGAACTAAAGGGCTGAGTCAGAATGTTTCCAGTATATGGAAGGTCAAGGATCATGGATCTCATGATGTGACATGGAAACCCAACACCATTTTTTTATTTTGGGCACAAAACCTGATGTACGCGAGTTGTAATGGTGCAACCTGCATATATGCATGTTTTATAGTTGTTAGTGTGCATATATGTGGAAAAATATGTTTTTTAGCTCTAAGAATTGAAAAAAGGGACTTCAAGTCTACATAGGGAAATAGAAAAGGCCTTCTGAGCAAGTTGCATGGGGTGAGGCAAATATTTCTATAACAGTGAGTTGACCACAAAATGGAGCAGTAATGACTTGAGGAGGTGATAAATCAGCTTTGATATTCATAGGTTTACAATATGGTTCAACTGCAGGAGGAATAGAGATATGAACCTCATTATTTCCAACAAAGTCGGATGATGAGATCAGATCAAGGTCGATAATACAAGAAGAAGACACATCTTCTTTACTCAAGGAGGAATATACATTTGTAAGTTTATAATCATCTAAGTAAAAAAAGCATAAGATAATTATTTTCACACGTAAAGGAAAAGATAGGAATGAACTGATGAAGAAAAATATGATCTCTTTGAAAAAATGGATGGCTTGGTACCTAGTCTTTTCCTTCCACCTTTTCATTTTCTTTCGGTTGGGATCATCCTTTAGTGGAATCTTTTGATTGTGTAGTCTCCATGTGAAATATTGCAGTCACTATGTGTGCCTGGATTTTGTTCACCATCAAAAACCAGATCTCATCGTTGTCATTCTCCCAGGGAAATATTGCTTCATTACTCCATTCCTAGGCAATGACGCCAGAATATTTTGGTCCTAAATTCTACACCTAACTGCTAAAGGGAAGAACTAGGCCACCTCAAGTTTTGGAATGGTTTTTTTTTATTAATTAGGTTTGTTGGTCAACTAATGGGTAGGTTTTAAAGATTATTAAATTGGTTGGACTAGAAAAACAATATGACTGCAGGTTCCGCTTAGCTAATGGCATACATTTTAATGAACATGTGAGGATATGAAAAGATAAACAAAGGAAACAATAACAAGCAAAATAATGAGTGACCTAATGCATTAGAATTAAGACTCAAAATGATATTCTAAGTCCTAAAAAAATATCCAGATGCAATTCATCCAACGAGCTGCAAAATAACTGATATTCTTACTAAAGCAATAATTGATTAACAGGTTGCATGTCAGAAAAAATATGAATTACAACAATAGTTGAAAGGAAAAAAGGAAATGCACATTGCACACATCACAAATTTGCATCCAAAATCAGATTAAAACACATAGTGACTTGAGAAAGAAAACAAAATTGTCATCAATATATATATATATATATATATATATATATATATATATATATATATATTCACCAGGTAGAGAGAATTATAATCATAAAGTCAGGTCCAACCAATTCTGATGCTTCAATCTTTCACTAAAATCTGAGCCCTCCAACAATTCAAAATATGCCTATTTATCATTGTTGCAGAGGGTTTCGACCATTTTCAAAACTAAAGTTTAACTCTACATCAAAACCTGAAAAAAACTCTTTGACTTGAGTGTATTCAATTGGGATCATAGTCATGACATACGTTAACTTAATCTTAATGAAAAATATGTTTCATATCACACAAAAATGACCACTTATTTTGCTTTGACAATATTTTCTCGAACCTAAAACAAATAAACTTCTACAAGTGAAAAATACAACTATTTTCTATGTTGGAGTAAAATAACCCTTAACAAAGGAAATGTGACATATGATAATGACTAAAAATGTGCATGAATACCCACATGCCTTCCAGCTGGAGACTAACTAGGAGATATATTAAACTCACCCAGAATTTGGCGAATTTATGGGAAAAATGACCTCAAATACCTCTTCTATTCTCTCATACCATGATACTTGTATAAAAGATGAGAGAGTTTTTTTTGCATGATCCCATTCCCAATAAAAAACTCTTTTATTTTTCAAAAATTCATTTCCATATGTTCAAAAGGCGTTCCCAAAGACAATGTCAAAAACAAGGAAAACAACATTTGGTGAATTTCTGGTAAAATGGCCTCAAAGGTCTCTTCAATTCTCTCAAACCGTGATACCTGTGTAAAATATGAGAGACTTTTTTGTGCATTGGCCCATTCCCCAAAAAAAATCTTTCAGTTTTCAAACATTCTCCTCCAGCTGTTCAAAAGGTGCACTGAAATCCAATGACTAAAACAGAGAGAAAACAGAGTATTTCATAAAAGTCGGGCAATTCTTTTTTATTTTTCTTTTGTAACCTATGATACTTTATTTGTAACTTCTAATAATGGTTTTCTAGATCTTGATTCGGTTAGCAACATTTCTTGTATAGGGGTGTTTTCCTCGATGGTTTGGGCCTTGGAGTGGTAAATGCAAAGCAGTGGGTTGAAAAACCCACTTATCCTAAGTTTCAGGCGCAAATGCACATCCGTTAAGCAACAGGAAAATCTGTGCGGTCGGGATTTGCATGCCCAGATCTATGGTAGAGGTTGGATTCCAGAGCCCCCTCGCCATTCTACCTTTAAGGTGGAAGGGGGGGTCTGGAATTGAGAGTGCAAGTTTGAGTGGCTAAGATTCGGGTGCCTGGATCTGCGACTGAGAATGGATTTTGGACCGCCCCCCCCCCTGCTATTCTTCCTTTAATAAGGGGGGGGGGTCCAGAATTGATGGTTTAAAGCGAGCCCCTTTTTGTCACATCTCCTACTCCCTCCGCTTTGTTAGAAAAACAGGACCACGGAGCAATAAAATAAAACAAATGCAGAAACAAAACACAGAAGACACACAATACAAGAGAGACACAGATTTATGTGGTTCACCCAGTGTGGGCTACGTCCACCAGAGAAATTGCCAAGTCCTTCCTTTATTATTATCTAGAAAATGAAGGGATACAACCTACAGCAAAACCCGTTGTAACTTCCTCTTCTTTCTCTCACAGTCTCCTCTCTCATAATACAATATTCACCATCATCCATAGCCGCAATACATTTCCCTCATAAAAGAGGGTTTCCTTCTAGGGCAAAAAACCCTAACATAATCTCTACCGTTAGATCTGTGACCTTCTAATGAACGGTCCAGATTTACAATGAAATTACAATATACTTTTACAAGGCAATTTTTGCTTCGGGGGCTTCGCCCCCGAACCCCTGCTTTCCCCCAGACCCCCCAGCCAAGGGGATAGCCCCCTCAGACCCCGCATAGGGGGTACCCCCCCTCTGCACTCCCCCGCGTGGAAGAGTGTACATACTTCTGGGGTGTAAATACTTCATGGGGTAAAAACACGGCTGAAAGCAAGGACCTCTGAATCAGGAAGATAATCAAGCTCCACAACCAACACACTTACCACCTTCCGCCATGTGTCTTCCCCTGTCACATCTCTCACTCCTCTTCTACCTTTCGCTACCACATACCCGTCCTCCACTCTCCCCGTTGTCATGTTCCTTTTCCCCTTAGACCCTCTTACCCTCTAACACATGTACCTCCATACTCTATGTCACTTCCACCTGTGTTGTGTCCTCATTCCCCAACCTGTTGCATTGCGGCCTCTTTGTCACCTTCTCGTGGTACATCGCCTCATCATCTAGTGTCACAACCTCCGTTTCTTCGCCACCTAGTGCTTCAACCTCAACACCTCTCATCTCACCCTCATCCATATCCTCCATAGGGGTCCCCTCGCAGCATTCCAACGAAGCAGCATCCAAAGAAAAGCCGCCACCTTGTCCGAATACAGAGTTGACCGAGGCCATTCCCAATCCCAAGGAAGCAGTTATTGTGGTAGTTGATGGTGGTTGAACGTCGTCTTCTTCCATAAATAGAAGGCCATGAAAGGACCAAACGTAGAGGTAGATTGACAGTGCATCCTGACTGAGATTGCATCTGACAAATGACTGCATGGGCAGTCTTCCCAATGTCTACATGCGTCGCCTGACAGAGAAGCTCCTCAACGTCAAGCATTGAATTCATGATATCATTTCGCCTTCAGCGCCTAAGTTAGCTCCAAGTATATGTAGCCATTTTTTCCATTTTGTTTAGTATCGATGGTTGGGCTAGGCTCCCTATTGTAAAGTTTTAACAAAGCACTGGTTGCTCTAGTTATGTATTGGCACTTGAGACTTCTTGCCTTATGAATGTCATCTTCTTTCCATCTCTTTGTTTACACTGTATTAGAACAACTCGGAATTGGAGGATCCAGTCGAGTTGCGTTGTTATAGGATGATGTAGGTTGGATCACTGTAATAGTTTCATTGTCTCTAATCAGTTCTTGTATTTTCTCAACGCTGAATGATTTGGAATTGGAGGATCCAGTCAAGTCACCCTTCAGTTCCTCGAAACTCAGAACCAAGAGGATATTGTATTATGATTTTTTCTTCCTCAAGCTACTGAAAGGCCTGATGCCCGAGGCAGTCTTGCTCACTCATCTAATGAAGTCTTCCCCTTCTCATTTTACAATCAACTCACTGACGGAAGTTAGATCAAGACCTCCTTTGTTTTTTACATACTAGGCCTGGTCCCTGAGTTAGAGTGATACCTTCCTGGGTCTCTACCCATTTGATCGCCCATTAAATTTATTCGTGACATAAACTGATGGGCGTTGGGAACTACTCCTGTCGCAATCCAGGAGTGACCTCTAACGCTAACATTTCTGGCACCGTTGTCGGGGATGAAGTTCAATATTTTCCCTGGGATTGAATGACATTTAACCTATGATTCTGAAGGTGCATCATGCATCAGAGCCCTTAAAGATTTCTATCGTGCACCTGGCGACTCCACTGTGGAGACTCCAAGGTTTCCACATCAATGTTTTAGTTGCGGCTACTTTAGCACGCCTGAAAGCTGACCCATAGGAGCTTTCTCGAGAAGGTTTCAGTAGCTGCTTTCTCAGCGTGAGAAGCTTCCTGGGGTAACAACAACCTAAGATCTGGCCTTTGATGGTGAACAAGGACCAGACATATTCAAAGATGTGAGTCTTTCACCTGTCGACTCCATGATTCGAGGATCAATCAGTGACTCCACTAGTTCGATATGGAGAAAATATTAGCTCAAAGGTTTGCTTTCTGTGACTTTTCCCAGATAGTTGGTTTTCCTAATGCACTTCCTGAGAGAGACATATGGGAAAATTTCCTCCCTGAATTTCACGCAAAGAGTTCGGAGGAACCAGCTGAGCATTTACTGGACTTTCATGGAGTTATTGATCGACTCAATATCATGCATGAAGATGTCTGAATTAAGTTGTTTAGGTATTCATTAAAGGGAGTTTCTCTTGTTTGGTGTCGATCTCTTCCCGCTGCAAGAATCCACTCTTTAAAAGGTTTTCATACAGCTTTCCATTCATTTTGTAAAGATTACTTTCCATCTGAGTGTTTGTATGAAAACTGTTGTGAGGAGTTTTCTTCGTTTCATTAATCCTCTGCTGGTCCTGAAGACCATGTTTATGATAAATCTTTTACTATGGAGGAAAGCATTTGCTATGAAAATATAGAGTTGTTAAATGATATTAATTTTTTTAGCCCTAGAATAGAAGCATTTGACATCATTTCAGATCCATCTGTTCTTTTAGATGCTCATAAATATCAACATGCCTCTTGTGAAAATTATGAGTTTATAGAGAAGATGTGGTCTATAGTAGATGGCTCACCTGGATATAGGGTTGAAGCAGATGTTCCTAGCAGTCCTGATTATGATGACGAAGACCTTCCCATTTTTAAAGAAGAGATGGTTGTGGAAGAGGATTCTTCCCCTTTCCTTCAAGGGGTTTTCCATGACATATTTTTACCTAGGATTAAAGAGAACCCCATGGATCCTATTTACGATGATTATGAATCTGATCCTTGGGAGAGTTATGGAGAGAAGGAGGAGGACCAGAAAAGGGTGCAGTTTACAGCCTACACAGAGGTCATCGAGCAGCAGTTTGAAGAGCATAATTTACCCGCGGTCCCTATTTATGATGAATACGAATCTGACCCGGGGGAAAGCCAAGAAGAAGAACCAGAAGAAAAAGAGGAGCTATTTTCCTTATGTCCAGAGCCAGTAAGAGAGTATCCACCGCTCGAGATATTTCAACCTACATCAGTTGTCCACCCACCTATGCTTATCATAGATATTCAGCCACACATCTACAACTGTGTAGTAGAGGAGGCTGCCTGTCGCCAATTTTCTGGAGTTTTCCACTGGTCCTATGAGCCTGTGAAGGAATACATGGAGTTGAATTTCCTTCACAACTTTGAGCCTCCCTATTTCATCTCAACTTTAGCCTGTAAGGAGGAGTTGAAGAGCGTAATCATTCTGTTGTCACGGTTACACCACTTGTTTGTAATCATCGACAGAAGGAAGGAGCTTCCATTCAAGAAGTTACTTGATTGGCTATGGTGGAAATTTGCTTTCACCTAGCCCCATGTAGAAAGTATATTAGTATTAGGTTGTACATAAATAATCTCTTTTGAGCATGTACATTTATTGTTTCGCTTTTACTTTTACTTTGCGGCCTATATTTTCAGCAGGGTGTTTCACCAGACTCCCTAGCCCAACAGCAAGGCACTGGAACTGCAGGATGATTTCTTAGAGCATCACATGGACGACTCTATCCCCCATGGAGCCTAATGTTAGCAACATTTCTTGTATAGGGGTGTTCTCCTCGATGGTTTGGGCCTTGGAGTGGTAAATGCAAAGCAGTGGGTTGAAAAAACCACTTATCCTAAGTTTCGGGCCCAAATGCGCATCCATTAAGCAATGGGAAAATATGTGCGGTCAAGATATACACGCCCAGNGGGGGGGGGGTCCAGAATTGAGTGCGCAAGTTTGAGCAGCTAAGATTCGGGCGCCTAGATCTGCGGCTGAGAATGGATTCCAGACCCCCCTCGCTATTCTGCCTTTAATAAGGGGGGGGGTATGGAATTGACATTTTAAAGTCGGCCCCCTTTTGTCACATATCCTACTCCCTCCACTTACCGCCTTCCTCCATGTGTCTTCCCCTGTCACATCTCTCGCTCCTCTTCTACCTTTCACTACCACATACCCATCCTCCACTCTCCCCGTTGTCATGTTCCTTTTCCCCTTAGACCCTCTTATCCTCTAACACTTGTACCTCCATACTCCATGCCACTTCCACCTGTGTTGTGTCCTCAGTCCCCAACTTGTTGCATTGCGGCCTCATTGTCACCTTCTCGCGGTACATCACCTCATCATCTGGTGTCATAGCCTTCGTTTCTTCACCACCTATTGGTTCCACCTCAGCACCTCTCATCTCACCCTCATCCACGTCCTCCATAAGGGTCCCCTCGCAACAGTCCAATGAAGAAGCATCCAAAGAAAAGCCACCACATCATCCGAATACAGAGTTGACCGAGGCCATTCCCAATCCCAAGGAAACAGTTATTGTGGTACTTGATGGTGGTTGAACATCGTCTTCTTCCATAAATATAAGGCCAGGAAAGGACCAAGCATAGAGGTAGACTGACAATCCATCCTGACAGAGATTGCATCTGACAAACGACTGCGTCTGCCCAATGTCTGCATGCACTGCCTGACAGAGAAGCTCCTCAACGTCAAGCATTGAATTCATGATATGATCATTCCTTCAGTGCCTGAGTCAGCTCCAAGTATATGTAGGCATTTTTTCCATTTAGTTTAGTATCGATGGTTGAGCTAGGCTCCCGATTGTAAAGTTTTAACAAAGCACTGGTTTCTCTGGTTATGTATTGGCACTTGAGACTTCTTGCCTTATGAATGTCAGCTTCTTTCCATCTCTTTGTTTACACAGTGTTAGAACAACTCGGAATTGGAGGATCCAGTCGAGTTGCGCTGTAATAGGATGATGTAGGTTGGATCACTATAATAATTGCATTGTCTCTAATCAGTTCTTGTATTTTCTCAACGTTGAATGATTTGGAATTGGAGGATCCAGTCAAGTCACCCTTCAGATCCTCGAAACTTAGAACCAAGAGGATCTTGTATTCTGAGTTTTTCTTCCTCGAGATGATGAAAGGCCTGATGCCCGAGGCAGTCTTTCTCACTCATCTCACCAAGTCTCCCCCCTGCTCATTTTACAATCAACTCACCGACGAAAGTTAGATCAAGAACTCCTTTGTTTTTTACATACCAGGCCTGGTCCTTGAGTTAGAGCGATACCTTCCTGGGTCTCTACCCATTCAATCACCCATTAAATTTATTCATGACATAAACTGATGGGCATTGGGCTCTGCTCCTGTCACAATCCAGGAGTGACTTCTAACACTAACAGGTTCTATTGTTGTAAATCCTGAATTTTTTGTTTTAATGCTTAGTCCTTTATAGCTTCATCAACCTTCTCCTTTGGTTTAATTAAAACTTATTTCTTACCTCTCTCTTTCAACCTCTTCTCATCATCTGTGATAGATTCATTATGATCACCTATAATTTTTTTGGACCTCATTTCATACCTCTGCATTACTTCAGACCCTCTTCCATGTGTTTCTTTTATAGACCCCTGCATTTCTGATATGTTGGCCTTGATCTCTAGTTTTTCTGTTAGGATTGATGGGAATTTCAGGATCCTGGTTCTCTTTTCTTTTTCTACTCTATTTGGATTCAATGGATTCCTTAATGAAGGTTTCCATGGGTATGAATTCTACAGTAACAATCTTGGGACTGTGTTGTTTAGATCTCATTTTCCCCCTCATATTTTTTTTGGGCACTTTACCCTGCTGCATGGTGGCAGTCACCTGTGCATCTTCATAATGGCTTGGGTGACAATGGTCCCTATGGAGTATCTTGTGCCTCTTGCTGCAAGTGACAAGATGAATGTGGATGTTAATCTGATGTAATTTTCCACCTGTAATTTCAATTCCCCATAAAGTTGTGATGATGAGAACTGAAAGTGTAGCTTGCACGATCTTAACACGAACTGTGTAATGATGAATCTAGAGAAAAATTTTCATGAATTTGAGTGAAAATGAGCATATATATGCATTCAGGGGCCAACAAATCATTTTCAAATATTTAAAATAATTTTTGAACGTTTAAATAATTAAAACAATGCGCTTTACTACTATTTGCAAGAACATGAATGTTCTTGCAATCGGTGTTTTTCTACACTAAAAAGGCTTGGTCAACCTACCATAAGCTCAGTAATGATAGATCAAGATGACATATGTTATTAACCCAAATCATAACATGAAATAACCTTCTAAGAAATAAAGAAAAATGGTCTAAAGGAGTGAAAGAGCAGAGGTGCAGACCTAGGTTTCAACATCTGTCATAGAGAACCTATCGTGATAATTTATTTGACTATAGAAATTGCTAAGGACAAACTTCTTGTGATTAAGAGGTCATCAACATAGAGAACTAGGATCAACAAGGAGTCTGAGTCCTCAAGATGTAGACATCCAGATCTGATTTACATCTGATAAAGTGTTGATAGAGCAAGTAGGTATCCATATTCGCACACCATGCTCTAGGTGCCTGCTTGAGGCCATAGAGGGACTTATTTTGTCAACGTACTAAGGATGAGTTCTAACTGAAACCCTATGGCTTCTCCATGTAAATTTCCTCTGAGATATCCCCATGAAGAATATCATTCTTCACATCCATTTGGTCGAGTTGTTGCAATGGAAAGAGCCAATCAGATGGATTTCATATTTTCTATGGGAGAAAAGGTCTCATCATAGTATATGCCATGAATTTGTCGAAAGCCTTTGGAAACCAGTCTTTCCTTATACCTACTCACATGTCCATTTGTTTCCTTCTTGGTACTGTAGACCCATCTTCATCTGAAAAGCTTCCTATCTAAATATATCATAACCAGATCCCAAGTTTGGTTCTCGAGGAGAGATTTATACTCCTCCTGCATGGAGGCTTCCCATAAAGGATTGCCTACAACCTCTACATAGGTTTGCAGGTATGAAGCTAGAACCATATATAAATTCATGGGAATTAATGATTTGGTAGTTTTGGGTGCATTAGGAGGATCCTCAAATAGAGACCTCATCCTCCTATGATCTATTGGATCCCCACAAGGTCTCATATTGCTTGTAGGGTGGTCTATGCCCACTTGGTCATATGTGGTGGCTTGGCATCTTCATGCTCATAATATTCTCAATCAACTTCAAATCTCATATCTTAACCATGATCTGAGTTAGTAGAATCATCATAACTGATGTCTGGTCCATGCAGTGGTACAAAGGTCTTTGAATGTGTCTCCAAAGGTGAATGCAAGGGAGTTTCCTCAAACTAAACATTTCACCCAATGATGAGCCTATCAATAGAGGGATCAAGTAAATTGTAACCCTTCACATCATTTATATATCCTAAGAATATGCATTTGATACTCTATAGATATAGTTCTTTCCTCTTTTCATAGGGTACATAGGCCCATGTAGGTGATACAAATATTCATAAGTGAGTGATTTTTGGTTTGTTGTCGCTCCATTCCTCAAATGGAGTCCTTTTCTTGACAGATCTATGAGGAGGTTTTTTTTAATGTGGTTGGCACAATTAAGTTCCTCATATCAAATATTGGGTGGTAGAGATATTGCATGCAATATGAAAGTGGCCATATCCTTGAGGGATATGCTCTTCCTCTCAACTACTTCGTTATACCGTGGACTGTAAGGTATTATGCGTTGCAGTTGTATGCTTTCCTATGAATAAATATGCAAGACATATCAGTTCACATATTCCCCCCTATGATTTGTTCAAAGGATTTTGATATTTCTCCCTAACCGAGTCTTTGTGTGTGCTTTGAATTCTTTGAGATGCTCAAAAACCTCGAACTTCTTCTTAAGAAAACACACCCAAGTGTATTGTGAGAAATCATCAATAAATTTAATAATGTACATTTCTTTTCTTATGGACGGATGAAGAAAGGGTCCCACATATCATTGTGGATGAGATCCAAAGGAGAGGAGTCCCTCCAGGCCTTCCCTTTCTCAAACTTCTCCTGGGGATGTTTTCCAAGAACACATCCTTGACAAACTCCTTTGGAAAAATGTATATGAGGAAAGTTGGTAACCATATCATGTTTTCATAGTTTTTGCATGTATTTGAAGTTCACATGGTTGAATGTTTCATGAAATAATATAATAGTATCATCAACATGCATCATTAGTAAATAAGAATCATATTTAGTAATGAATTTACTGAAAGTATACAAATGATATTGGTGGTTTACCTCACCAAAAATAATTGTTGGGTTATCATGAATATCAGACATGGTTATGGAATCAAGTGTGAACTCCACCCTTTTACATGTACCAAAATGTTTTATCTAATAAATGGAGAGTATATTCATAAAGAGTTTTGGAACATGCAATACGTTCTCAAAAATTTTGTGTGAGAGTTCTACTCTCCCTTGGCCAATGACCTCAATTGGGGTATCATCTCCCATGGGGATGGGAGGACCCGTGCATGAAAATGTAGAAGTTAAAACATTCTTTGTTGTTTCCATATGGTGGCATGCACTTGAATCTAATATCCATGCATCATGATAAGAGTTAAATGAAATCAATGCATGAGAGTTACCTTGTTTGGATTGATCTTTTGGCTTCTTCTTGGCAACTTTGGGAATGTAATCCCCAAGGTTGTTTTTTTGAAGAATATATGCCATCTGATCAATTTGTTTCTTCATGCATGTGGACTCAAGATGATAGTCGCAATTGCAGTAACCACATTTGCTATTCCCTGACTTTCCTTTTCCACCTTTGGAGCCTGAGGAATCATCGAATGGTTTGAATTACCCTTCCTTCTTTGGATCTGCATGTGCCTTTCCCTTACCTTTTTTCTTGGAATTTGAATTGGAAGTGTTGCTAATTTCATGCACAACAAGTGCATGTGCATTGGGTCCCTTGATTATCCCATTTTTATGAGATTATATTGCTCATGTGTGAGGGATTCAATAAACTGATCCAATGTTAGCATTTTTTAGGCTACTCCTGAAGTGAATCTGTTTGTATGAAATGATGAGATGAAAACATCATAATCCAGGCCAAGTTTTGCTAAGATAGAAAGGATTAATTGATTGTGTTGAGTGGATTTATCTATTCCACATCCCTTTAGATGAAGGAGGGACTTGAACTTATTAAACAAGTCTTGGATGTTGTCTAAATTCCTTGGATCTAAGGAATTTAGCTTGACCTTGAGCATGTGGCCTCTCATTCGATCCTATTTTCCAAAGAGATCCTCCAACTTTGCCCAAATCTCATCTGGTGTGGTACAATATTCAATGTGAAACAAAATCTCGAGGGACATAGAGACATAAAGGAGGTTGTAAGACTCATCCATGTGGTTGATATATTTATTCTTCTCGATAGCAAAGGTTGCATCAACCTTTGTAGCCATGGTAATCAGGTAGAAGCCTCTGCATTTGAGTTGATGCATAATTTTTATCTTCCACTTAGTGTAGTTATGAGGCGTGAGAAGAATTGTCGGTGAATAATTCATCTTTTTTTACTGCATCCTCCTTATGGACCTGCAAATAAAATACATGTGCACCCTTGCTCCTACTAACCTGTGGGCTATGATACCATGTAGAATTGTGGTTAAACTTGGACAAAGAATCTAGCTAACAACAATTCATACAAAGCTTGCAAATTGAGAGAAGGAGAGAAGAGCTTAGAGAAAATAACCAATAGAATTGTATTCACTAATGAGAGAATGATTAATGACACATGATATACTCTACATGTCTAAGTAAATTTTCCATAGTAGTAATCTAGAGAAATCTAGACATTATCTAATAAAACTTGAAGTAATCTGCCACATAGTCCTAGTTAACTAATCCATGCAATCATCAATTAACTGAGTCACACGTGTGGAAGTGAGAAAAACACATGCAACTTCTGGTGATAAAACTAGGGTTTCCATGCATGAGTGACTTCCACTAGTCTAACTAAGTGTAATTGACTTTAAACTGAATCGGAAAGCCCTATTTTGTAGGAGAATATTCTCATCTAAAGAAATGTTCTCAACATTGGACTATCAACCTTAGGAAAACAATTACTTAGGTGAGTGTGTAATATCTCCAATAAATCCTCATCTTTAAAATATTTTAATTCATAAAAAGAGTCTCATTGCCTTAGTCAAATTTGTTTGTAAGGCATCCATTTTTCCATTAGAGAGTTCAGTCTCCACCATTGTCTCCACTTTAACATAAGGTCCCAAATGAGGGAATGGGAACTACAAGGAACAACCAATCACCAACTAATTAGTTGAGGTATTAGTTGAGTTTTAGTATTATAGTATAGTATTGGGAAAAATTAGCAAAAAGCTTTTCTAGGAAAAGAAAAGGTTTTTGGATATGTTTTACTAAAGGTTTATTGTATCTTAAAAAATTGGGTTGCCATAGGTTTAGAAAAGTATTTTTATAATGTGGTTCTGATAGTATGGCACAATGGTGCACCACTATTTAAGATGCACCAATTTAATATTATGTGTTATAAATAACCAATGTGCAATATATTATTGAGAAACAATATCGTATGTTTCCTTCCACGCCACAAAATCTCGACAATTGTAATGATAATGATAATAGTAACCATGACTAAATGGTTTCATTGGAGGTCGTATTCTTGATGTTGTAATAAGGAGCACCGACATTGTACTTACTGTAATTATGAGTACCATTTAATCACCAATTAACAAATGCTAACCACATTGATGCTTTTATTTTATAAATAGCACCACTCCTCAAACACACACAAAGAGCACCAGTGCAAACATGCATGTAAGAACCTATCCATGTTATAATTGTTTTCATGTTGATGCTTATATATTGAACATTCACTAATGCATAGAAATGATTTAAATAGACTAGTGCATAGAAATTATTTAAATGCACTGATACGTAAAAATTCATAAAATGCACTGATATGTTTTTGTACCAAAATTCACCACATGCATTTTAATATTTTTATGGGCATGCAAATGCAAATTCTCATTTTTTATTTGTTTTTAAAAAATTTCAATTACTAATTACAAAATCAAATAAATTTTATAATAATATTTCTTTTATAGTTTAATTAATTCTGATATAATCCGTGCATTAATGTATTTTACCACATAAACAAGCATATAATATAATTACATGTATGTTCATTGTAATAATGTAAATGATGCATATATTTAATCAATAAAATAACATTTTACGACAATGTATAATGTAATAGAATAAGAAACCAAACTCAATGTATTTGATAATAATAAAGATCCTTTCATCATGCGAAGTGGGAAAGCATAAAGTCCATGATAATAATAATAATAATAATAATAATTGTCACAATTAGTAGTAACCCGTCATCATACCAAATGGAATAATATAAAGGTCCATGTTAAAAAAATGTCTAGTTTTTAGAGACAAACATTCCAAAATATAAATCTTGTACATCCAATTATATTAATTTTCATTCATCACCCAATCTATTATCAGTGCTCAAGTTAATTTCATTCCTTATTTGTTCAATGCTTGTAGGGGATATTGTACTTGTGTTATTTGCATGGTTTTTTAATTCTCTTGATTTTGTTCAACCTCTCCACCTGACATATACATATATAGAAATGATGTGTAATGAGTATAGCTACATTTATGGTATAATATACATGATAATGGGACTGAAAAATATGCATTCTTTCCAAGTCATTCATCATGTCATTTTGCAACATATCTTATATTGGCTCCACTCCACACTTTGTTTCCTATGAGTTATTATTCATCATGAAATGTTTAGTTATAATTAACGAAATTTATTTGTATTCCTATAGTTATAAAATAGTGGATGTAAAACAACATAGCTACTTACAACTTTGTTCAATTAAGTATTGATACTCCAACATATATTCACAATTCAATATACTTGATATGATCTCAATTAAATGTTCCAACTATTTTGGTTATACATGATCACCTTGTAGAAAACATCTATGGACAATTGCAAATTAATTAAAATATAAAAACCACAACAAACATGAAATGTTAAGTATGGAAAAGGCAATTACTTCTCATAAATTTTACTATCAACCCTTTAATGTATTATTGTCATATCATATGCGATGAATGGGTTCTCTTTTATTTTCATTTTTGAAAACAACAACAACAAAAAAATGAGTATTTCATGAAATAAAGATTATTGACTAAAAAATCAATAGTTGCATATATTTGATGAATGTTTTAAGAAATAGAACACAAGAAATAAATAAAAACTTGGTGGAAAATGATTTAATCCAATCTCATTACAATATTCATTACAATGATACAAATTTATAGTACATGGATGTAACCACCTCATAAACTAGATTTAATCTCACATAAACACATCATCAAGAGATAAGGCTAGGAGGAGGCAAAATAGGATCCAATACACACTTAGGATAAAAAGTATATCATATATTGTGAAATACATAAAGGTGGTGTAGGACTCAATGATTGTATTAGGAAGTCACAGGCTAACAATCCCCCCTTCAATCATAAGACCAAAAAATTATACCAACAAGGTAGCAAGAACTTGTGCATAAATCGCTATCATGTCCATGTCTTCAATATAAAACTCCTAGGTTGAGCCTCGATGAAGATCTACCTAAACAAATACCAAATATGAATGTTGAAAACTCATAAAATCCGAAAAATTGCAGTTTTTAAACATGTGAACCAAAACACTTGTAATTGTTCACTAACATGAACTTCAATATTTGATGAGAGAAAATAATGAGAAGTGAATCAACTGCAAGTCTGACACATCCTTGAAAATGCCTAACAACCCAATCAAATTCCAAGCAACAATGCAGATGGATCTAGATATCCTTTGTTGGGTCAAATGACCATCCATATGAACAAAATATCCACAAAAATACTATTATAAAACAACAAACAAATAGTGTCAAAGAACATCCCAATATTAAATGTTTTGTATGATCCAACTGCAATATATTGAACCATAATTCTACCAAATAACCATGGAGTAGTAATCCAGGTGTCTTGCTAGAACTACTCAAATCCTCAATCACTCTTGTTGAGGAAAACTTGATCGCATCAATGCATATTGCATAAAAATAAAACAAGTGGTAGAAAAATCAAAGTTCCCAAATAGGTATTTTGTTCGATGTTGTCGAAAATTGAAGTCTAACAATCATCATCAATATTGCACCCTTTGTCACCTTAAGGGTAAGACATCATGCATTTT
>ML777634.1:914849-949681 GCA_009831015.1 Picea engelmannii
AAAATGCATGATGTCTTACCCTTAAGGTGACAAAGGGTGCAATATTGATGATGATTGTTAGACTTCAATTTTCGACAACATCGAACAAAATACCTATTTGGGAACTTTGATTTTTCTACCACTTGTTTTATTTTTATGCAATATGCATTGATGCGATCAAGTTTTCCTCAACAAGAGTGATTGAGGATTTGAGTAGTTCTAGCAAGACACCTGGATTACTACTCCATGGTTATTTGGTAGAATTATGGTTCAATATATTGCAGTTGGATCATACAAAACATTTAATATTGGGATGTTCTTTGACACTATTTGTTTGTTGTTTTATAATAGTATTTTTGTGGATATTTTGTTCATATGGATGGTCATTTGACCCAACAAAGGATATCTAGATCCATCTGCATTGTTGCTTGGAATTTGATTGGGTTGTTAGGCATTTTCAAGGATGTGTCAGACTTGCAGTTGATTCACTTCTCATTATTTTCTCTCATCAAATATTGAAGTTCATGTTAGTGAACAATTACAAGTGTTTTGGTTCACATGTTTAAAAACTGCAATTTTTCGGATTTTATGAGTTTTCAACATTCATATTTGGTATTTGTTTAGGTAGATCTTCATCGAGGCTCAACCTAGGAGTTTTATATTGAAGACATGGACATGATAGCGATTTATGCACAAGTTCTTGCTACCTTGTTGGTATAATTTTTTGGTCTTATGATTGAAGGGGGGATTGTTAGCCTGTGACTTCCTAATACAATCATTGAGTCCTACACCACCTTTATGTATTTCACAATATATGATATACTTTTTATCCTAAGTGTGTATTGGATCCTATTTTGCCTCCTCCTAGCCTTATCTCTTGATGATGTGTTTATGTGAGATTAAATCTAGTTTATGAGGTGGTTACATCCATGTACTATAAATTTGTATCATTGTAATGAATATTGTAATGAGATTGGATTAAATCATTTTCCACCAAGTTTTTATTTATTTCTTGTGTTCTATTTCTTAAAACATTCATCAAATATATGCAACTATTGATTTTTTAGTCAATAATCTTTATTTCATGAAATACTCATTTTTTTGTTGTTGTTGTTTTCAAAAATGAAAATAAAAGAGAACCCATTCATCGCATATGATATGACAATAATACATTAAAGGGTTGATAGTAAAATTTATGAGAAGTAATTGCCTTTTCCATACTTAACATTTCATGTTTGTTGTGGTTTTTATATTTTAATTAATTTGCAATTGTCCATAGATGTTTTCTACAAGGTGATCATGTATAACCAAAATAGTTGGAACATTTAATTGAGATCATATCAAGTATATTGAATTGTGAATATATGTTGGAGTATCAATACTTAATTGAACAAAGTTGTAAGTAGCTATGTTGTTTTACATCCACTATTTTATAACTATAGGAATACAAATAAATTTCGTTAATTATAACTAAACATTTCATGATGAATAATAACTCATAGGAAACAAAGTGTGGAGTGGAGCCAATATAAGATATGTTGCAAAATGACATGATGAATGACTTGGAAAGAATGCATATTTTTCAGTCCCATTATCATGTATATTATACCATAAATGTAGCTATACTCATTACACATCATTTCTATATATGTATATGTCAGGTGGAGAGGTTGAACAAAATCAAGAGAATTAAAAAACCATGCAAATAACACAAGTACAATATCCCCTACAAGCATTGAACAAATAAGGAATGAAATTAACTTGAGCACTGATAATAGATTGGGTGATGAATGAAAATTAATATAATTGGATGTACAAGATTTATATTTTGGAATGTTTGTCTCTAAAAACTAGACATTTTTTTAACATGGACCTTTATATTATTCCATTTGGTATGATGACGGGTTACTACTAATTGTGACAATTATTATTATTATTATTATTATTATCATGGACTTTATGCTTTCCCACTTCGCATGATGAAAGGATCTTTATTATTATCAAATACATTGAGTTTGGTTTCTTATTCTATTACATTATACATTGTCGTAAAATGTTATTTTATTGATTAAATATATGCATCATTTACATTATTACAATGAACATACATGTAATTATATTATATGCTTGTTTATGTGGTAAAATACATTAATGCACGGATTATATCAGAATTAATTAAACTATAAAAGAAATATTATTATAAAATTTATTTGATTTTGTAATTAGTAATTGAAATTTTTTAAAAACAAATAAAAAATGAGAATTTGCATTTGCATGCCCATAAAAATATTAAAATGCATGTGGTGAATTTTGGTACAAAAACATATCAGTGCATTTTATGAATTTTTACGTATCAGTGCATTTAAATAATTTCTATGCACTAGTCTATTTAAATCATTTCTATGCATTAGTGAATGTTCAATATATAAGCATCAACATGAAAACAATTATAACATGGATAGGTTCTTACATGCATGTTTGCACTGGTGCTCTTTGTGTGTGTTTGAGGAGTGGTGCTATTTATAAAATAAAAGCATCAATGTGGTTAGCATTTGTTAATTGGTGATTAAATGGTACTCATAATTACAGTAAGTACAATGTCGGTGCTCCTTATTACAACATCAAGAATACGACCTCCAATGAAACCATTTAGTCATGGTTACTATTATCATTATCATTACAATTGTCGAGATTTTGTGGCGTGGAAGGAAACATACGATATTGTTTCTCAATAATATATTGCACATTGGTTATTTATAACACATAATATTAAATTGGTGCATCTTAAATAGTGGTGCACCATTGTGCCATACTATCAGAACCACATTATAAAAATACTTTTCTAAACCTATGGCAACCCAATTTTTTAAGATACAATAAACCTTTAGTAAAACATATCCAAAAACCTTTTCTTTTCCTAGAAAAGCTTTTTGCTAATTTTTCCCAATACTATACTATAATACTAAAACTCAACTAATACCTCAACTAATTAGTTGGTGATTGGTTGTTCCTTGTAGTTCCCATTCCCTCATTTGGGACCTTATGTTAAAGTGGAGACAATGGTGGAGACTGAACTCTCTAATGGAAAAATGGATGCCTTACAAACAAATTTGACTAAGGCAATGAGACTCTTTTTATGAATTAAAATATTTTAAAGATGAGGATTTATTGGAGATATTACACACTCACCTAAGTAATTGTTTTCCTAAGGTTGATAGTCCAATGTTGAGAACATTTCTTTAGATGAGAATATTCTCCTACAAAATAGGGCTTTCCGATTCAGTTTAAAGTCAATTACACTTAGTTAGACTAGTGGAAGTCACTCATGCATGGAAACCCTAGTTTTATCACCAGAAGTTGCATGTGTTTTTCTCACTTCCACACGTGTGACTCAGTTAATTGATGATTGCATGGATTAGTTAACTAGGACTATGTGGCAGATTACTTCAAGTTTTATTAGATAATGTCTAGATTTCTCTAGATTACTACTATGGAAAATTTACTTAGACATGTAGAGTATATCATGTGTCATTAATCATTCTCTCATTAGTGAATACAATTCTATTGGTTATTTTCTCTAAGCTCTTCTCTCCTTCTCTCAATTTGCAAGCTTTGTATGAATTGTTGTTAGCTAGATTCTTTGTCCAAGTTTAACCACAATTCTACATGGTATCATAGCCCACAGGTTAGTAGGAGCAAGGGTGCACATGTATTTTATTTGCAGGTCCATAAGGAGGATGCAGTAAAAAAAGATGAATTATTCACCGACAATTCTTCTCACGCCTCATAACTACACTAAGTGGAAGATAAAAATTATGCATCAACTCAAATGCAGAGGCTTCTACCTGATTACCATGGCTACAAAGGTTGATGCAACCTTTGCTATCGAGAAGAATAAATATATCAACCACATGGATGAGTCTTACAACCTCCTTTATGTCTCTATGTCCCTCGAGATTTTGTTTCACATTGAATATTGTACCACACCAGATGAGATTTGGGCAAAGTTGGAGGATCTCTTTGGAAAATAGGATCGAATGAGAGGCCACATGCTCAAGGTCAAGCTAAATTCCTTAGATCCAAGGAATTTAGACAACATCCAAGACTTGTTTAATAAGTTCAAGTCCCTCCTTCATCTAAAGGGATGTGGAATAGATAAATCCACTCAACACAATCAATTAATCCTTTCTATCTTAGCAAAACTTGGCCTGGATTATGATGTTTTCATCTCATCATTTCATACAAACAGATTCACTTCAGGAGTAGCCTAAAAAATGCTAACATTGGATCAGTTTATTGAATCCCTCACACATGAGCAATATAATCTCATAAAAATGGGATAATCAAGGGACCCAATGCACATGCACTTGTTGTGCATGAAATTAGCAACACTTCCAATTCAAATTCCAAGAAAAAAGGTAAGGGAAAGGCACATGCAAAGCCAAAGAAGGAAGGGTAATTCAAACCATTTGATGATTCCTCAGGCTCCAAAGGTGGAAAAGGAAAGACAAGGAATACCAAATGTGGTTACTGCAATTGCGACTATCATCTTGAGTCCACATGCATGAAGAAGAAAATTGATCAAATGGCATATATTCTTTAGAAAAATAACCTCGGGGATTACATTCCCAAAGCTTCCAAGAAGAAGCCAAAAGATCAATCCAAACGAGGTAACTCTCATGCATTGATTTCATTTAACTCTTATCATGATGCATGGATATTAGATTCAAGTGCATGCCACCATATGGAAACAACAAAGAATCTTTTAGCTTCTATATTTTCATGCATGGGTCCTCCCATCCTCATGGGAGATGATACCCTAGTTGAGTTCATTGGCCAAGGGAGAGTAGAACTCTCACACAAAATTTTTGAGAACGTATTGCATGTTCCAAAACTCTCTATGAATATACTCTCCATTTATCAGATAACACATTTTGGTACATGTAAAAGGGTGGAGTTCACACTTGATTCCATAACCATGTCTGATATTCATGATAACTCAATGATTTTTTTTGGTGAGGTAAACCAACAATATCATTTGTATACTTTCAGTAAATTCATTACTAAATATGATTCTTATTTACTAATGATGCATGTTGATGATACTATTATATTATGTCATGAGAGATTCAATCATATGAACTTCAAATACATGAAACAACTATGAAAACATGATGTGGTTACCAACTTTCCTCATATACATTTTTCCAAAGGAGTTTGTCAAGGATGTGTTCTTGGAAAACATCCCCAGGAGAAGTTTGAGAAAGGGAAGGCCTGGAGGGCCTCCTCTCCTTTGGATCTCATTCACAATGATATGTGGGACCCTTTCCTCATCCGTCCATAAGAAAAGAAATTTACATTATTAAATTTATTGAAGATTTCTCACAATACACTTGGGTGTATTTTCTTAAGAGGAAGTTCGAGGTTTTTGAGCATCTCAAAGACTTCAAAGCACACACAAAGACTCGGCTAGGGAGAAATATCAAAATCCTTTGAACATATAATGGGGAGGAATATGTGAACCGATATATCTTGAATATTTATTCATAGGAAAGCATACAATTGCAACGCATAGTACCTTACATTCCACGGTATAACGAAGTAGTTGAGAGGAAGAGCATATCCCTCAAGGATATGGCCACTTTCATATTGCATGAAATATCTCTACCACCCAATCTTTGATATGAGGCACTTAATTGTGCCAACCATATTAAAAAAAACCTCCTCATAGATCTGTCAAGCAAAGGACTCCATTTGAGGAATGGAGCAACAAAAAACCAAAAATCACTCACTTATGAATATTTGTATCACGTGCATGGGCCTATGTACCCTCTGAAAAGAGGAAAGAATTATATCTATAGAGTATCAAATGCATATTATTAGGATATATAAATGATGTGAAGGGTTACAAGTTACTTGATCCCTCTGTTGATAGGCTCATCATTGAGCGCAATGTTTAGTTTGAGGAAAATCCCTTGCATTCACCTTTGGAGACACATTCAAAGACCTTTGTACCACTGCATGCACCAGACATCAATTATGATGATTCTACTCACTCAGATCATGGTTAAGATATGATATTGGAAGATGATTGAGAATATTATGAGCATGAAGATGCCAAGCCACCACAGATTCCCAAGTGGGAATAGACCACCCTACAAGAAGCATAAGACCTTGTGGGGGATCCAATAGATCATAGGAGGATGAGGTCTTTATTTGAGGATCCTCCTCATGCACCCAAAACTACCAAACCATTAATTCCTATGAATTTCTATATGGTTCTAGCTTCAGACCTGCAAGCCTATGTAGAGGTTGTAGGCAATCCTTTATGGGAAGCCTCCATGCAAGAGGAGTATAAATCTCTCCTCAAGAACCAAACTTGGGATCTGGTTCTGATATATTTAGATAGGAATCTTTTCAGCTGAATATGGTTCTACAATACCAAGAAGGAAACAAATGGACATGTGAGTAGGTATAAGGAAAGACTGGTTTCCAAATACTTTCGGTAGATTCATGGCATAGACTATGATGAGACCTTTTCTCCCGTAGAAAATATGGAATCCATCTGATTGGCTCTTTCCATTGCAACAACCCAGCCAAATGGATGTGAAGAATGATTTTCTTCATGGGGATATCTCAGAGGAAATTTACATGGAGAAGTCATAGGGGTTCAATCAGAACTCATCCTTAGTATGTTTACAAAAAAATTCCCTCTATGGCCTCAAGCAGGCACCTAGAGCATGGTGTTCGAATATGGATATCTACTTGCTCTATCAACACTTTATCAGATGTAAATTGGATCTGGATGTCTACATCCTGAGGACCTCAGACTCCTTGTTGATCCTATTTCTCTATGTTGATGACCTCTTAATCACAAGAAGTTTGGCCTTAGCAATTGCTATAGTCAAATAAATTATCACGACATGTTCTTTATGACAGATGTTGAAACCTAGGTCTGCACCTCTGCTCTTTCCCTCCTTTAGACCATTTTTCTTTATTTCTTAGAAGGTTATTTAATGTTATGATTTGGGTTAATAACATATGTCATCTTGATCTATCATTACTGAGCTTATGGCAGGTTGACCAAGCCTTTTTAGTGTAGAAAAACACCGATTGCAAGAACATGCATGTTCTTGCAAATAGTAGTAAAGCACGTTGTTTTAATTATTTAAACGTTCAAAAATTATTTTAAATATTTGAAAATGATTTGTTGGTGCCTGAATGCATATAAATGCTCATTTTCACTCAAATTCATGAAATTTTTTCTCTGGTTTCATCATTACATAGTTCGTGTTAAGATCATGCAAGCTACACTTTCAGTTCTCATCATCACAACTTTATGGGGAATTGAAATTACAGGTGAAAAATTACATCAGATTAACATCCACATTCATCTTGTCACTTGTAGCAAGAGGCACATGATACTCCATAGGGCCCATTATCACCCAATCCAGTCTGAAGATGCACATGTGACTTCCACCATGCAGCAGGGTAAAGTGCCCCAAAAAAACAATGAGGGGGGAAATGAGATCTAAACAACATAGTCTCAAGATTGTTACTACAGAATTCATACCTATGGAAACCTTAATTAAGGAATCCCTTGAATCCAAATAGAGTAGAAAAAGAAAAGAGAACCAGGATCCTGAAATTCCCATCAATCCTAAGAGAAAAACCAGAGATCAAGGCCAACATATCAGAAATGCAGGGGTCTATAAGAGAAACACATGGAAGAGGGTCTGAAGTAATGAAGAGGTATGAAATGAGGTCCAGAAAAAGTAAAATTATAGGTGATCATAATGAATCTGTCATGGATGATGAGCAGAGGTTGAAAGAGAGAGGTAAGAAATAGGTTTTAATTAAACCAAAAGAGAAGGTTGATGAAGCTATAAAGGACAACCACCAGGTGCAAGCATTAAAACAAAAAATTCAGGATTTACAACAATAGAACCAAGATCTAGAAAACCATTATTAGAAGTTACAAAGAAAGTATCATAGGTTACAAAAGAAAAATAAAAAAGCGTTGCCCGACTTTTATGAAATACTCTGTTTTCTCTCTGTTTTAGTCATTGGATTTCAGTGTGCCTTATCAACAGCTAGAGGAGAATGTTTGAAAACTGAAAGATTTTTTTTGGGGAATGGGCTAATGCACAAAAAATTCTCTCATATTTTACACAGGTATCACAGTCTGAGAGAATTGAATAGACATTTGAGGCCATTTTACCAGAAATTCACCAAATGTTGTTTTCCTTGTTTTTGTCATTGTCTTTGGGAACACTTTTTGAACATATGGAAATGAATTTTTGAAAAATAAA
The DNA here is from genome assembly GCA_009831015.1 of Picea engelmannii. NCBI lineage: Eukaryota > Viridiplantae > Streptophyta > Pinopsida > Pinales > Pinaceae > Picea > Picea engelmannii. Next base: position 923,141 of record ML777634.1, read on the forward strand.
AGAGTTTTTTATTGGGAATGGGATCATGCAGAAAAAAATCTTTCATATTTTATACAAGTATCACGGTATGAGAGAATAGAAGAGGTATTTGAGGTCGTTTTTCCCAGAAATTCACCAAATTCTAGGTGAGTTTAATATATCTCCTAGTTAGTCTCCAGCTGGAATGCATGTGGGTATTCATGCACATTTTTAGTCATTATCATATGCCATATTTCCTTTGTTAAGGGTTATTTTAATCCAACATAGAAAATAGTTGTACTTTTCACTTGTAGAAGTTTATTTGTTTTAGGTTCGAGAAAATATTGTCACAGCAAAATAAGTGGTCATTTTTGTGTTATATGAACCATATATTTTGTTAAGATTAAGTTAACGTATGCCATGACTATGATCCCAATTGAATACACTCAAGTCAAAGAGTTTTTTTCAGGTTTCGATGCAGAGTTAAACTTTAGTTTTGAAAATGGTTGAAACCCTCTGCAACAATGATAAATAGGCATATTTTGAATTGTTGGAGGGCTTAGTTTTTAGTGAAAGATTGAAGCATCAGAATTGGTTGGACCCGATTTTATGATTATAATTCTCTCTACCTGGTGAATATATATATATATATATATATATATATATATATATATATATATATATGGATGACAATTGTGTTTTCTTTCTGAAGTCACTATGTGTTTTAATCTGATTTTGGATGCAAATTTGTGATGTGTGCAATGTACATTTCCTTTTTTCCTTTCAACTATTGTTGTAATTCATATTTTTTCTGACATGCAACCTGTTAATCAATTATTGCTTTAGTAAGAATATCATTTATTTTGTAGCCCATTGGATGAATTACATCTGGATATTTTTTTTGGACTTAGAATATCATTTTGAGTCTTAATTCTAATGCATCAGGTCACTCATTGTTTTGCTTGTTATTGTTTCCTTTGTTTATCTTTTCATATCCTCACATGTTCATTAAAATGTATGCCATTAACTAAGGGGAACCTGCAGTCATATTGTTTTTCCAGTCCAACCAATTTAATAATCTTTAAAACCTACCCATTAGTTGACCAACAAACCTAATTAATAAAAAAAAAAACCATTTCAAAACTTGAGGTGGCCTAGTTCTTCCCTTTAGCAGTTAGGTGTAGGATTTAGGACCAAAATCTTCTGGCGTCATTGCCTAGGAATGGAGTAATGAAGCAATATTTCCCTGGGAGAATGACAACAATGAGATTTGGTTTTTGATGCTGAACAAAATCCAGGCACACATAGTGACTGCAATATTTCACATGGAGACTTCACAATCAAAAGATTCCACTAAAGGATGATCCCAACCGAAAGAAAATGAAAAGGTGGAAGGCAAAGGCTAGGTACCAAGCCATCAATTTTTTCAAAGAGATCATATTTTTCTTCATCAGTTCATTCCTATCTTTTCCTTTATGTGTGAAAAGAATTATCTTATGATTTTTTTACTCAAATGATTATAAACTTACAAATGCATATTCCTCCTTGAGTAAAGAAGATGTGTATTCTTCTTGTATTATCGACCTTGATCTGATCTCATCATCCAACTTTGTTGGAAAGAATGAGGTTCATATCTCTATTCCTCCTGCAGTTGAAACATATCGTAAACCTGTGAATATCAAATATGATTTATCACCTCCTCAAGTCATTACTGCTCCATTTTGTGGTCAACTCACTGTTATAGAAATATTTACCTCACCCCATGAAACATGCTCAGAAGGCATTTTCCATTTCCCTATGTAGACTTGAAGTCCCTTTTTTCAATTCCTAGAACTAAAAAACATATTTTTCCACATATATGCACACTAACAACTATAAAACATGCATATATGCAGGTTGCACCATTACAACTCACGTACATCAGGTTTTGTGCCCAAAATTAAAAAATGGTGTCAGGTTTCCATGTCACATCATGAGATCCATGATCGTTGACCTTCCATATACTGGAAACGTTCTGACTCGGCCCTTCAGTTCCATTTGAAGGCTATAAATGGGCCATATCCAAGCCGTGGAAGAGAGGAGAAGAATTCAACTTTGAGAGAAAAGTTACTATGGAGAAATTATTCACTTCATATTGAGTCTCCATCCCTTTGTCCTTTTAAGTCTGAACACATTGTTCAACCCCCAAGCTCTTCCCTATTTGATGGAGAACCTCATTGTCTCTCTTTTATGAGCTTTCCTTTAGTGAATGATTGAAGTGGTGGGGGCCTAGCTAGAAGGGACTTAGTTTCTAGGTTTCGAGACATGCCGACATAGAAGTTTGTCATTCATACACTTATATTGATTACATTTTAATAGAAATACTAATTTCTTGTCCAATTAATGTCACAAATATTTGAATTGTTATTCCATGGGAGTATTTGTTTTGAATATTGATGGATTATGCTATTATATGTGATAACTTTATATATTATCACCATATGCTTGCGTATCTTGGTTGTTGAGGACAAGTTGCGGGTGTATAGCTATGAGTCAAGTGCTCAACGGTTGACTTCATCAAACATTTGGATGAGGCAGGCTCTTTATCTTGTCTTGTTAGCATGCTTGTTTATATAGCATACTTACGATTAGAGTTGATTTCTGCAGTCATTTCCGTCTTTTGTGGTTTACCCCATGCCATAGAGTGATTTTCCTCGTAATAGAATTGGTGACCATACTGGGGAGGGAATCTTCTTTTTTGGGGTTTGGAGTGTTTTTCTCCTTTGATTGATCTTGGTTATCTTGAGTTTCTTGTCGTCCGATTTCTTGACAACCTCTTTTCATTTTAAGTATGAGTTTCTTGGCCTTATCCTTAACCTGGAAGTGTTTTAATACATATACGTGGGTTTTCCCTTGACAAACGCCTACACACACAAGTTGTCGTTCTATAGGGAGTGTACATACATGGTTTTCTCCTGAAAAATCATGTACAACCTTCTTTTTTGCTTGATTTCTGAGTTTGATGTTTGATGGGTAAATGTTGATGGTTGCCGAGTCTTCTCAGGTCTCTTTCATAACTGTTAAGTGCCTCCAAAGTGATAGGAAACCTTTCTTTGGTTGAATTTTCGGGCAATTTTTCTTTCTCATGATCCTTTTCATTGGTTGTCCTTGCATATTGGGTTGGGTGTTTTCTTCTTGATATTATACTTGGTTTGTCTCTGTTTGCATACAATAGGGTATTCATATGAAGATGTTGTTCAATCCTTTCATTTTCATTCTTTTATATTGAAAATACAAAAAAAAAATACATTTTGCATTGTTGGCATTTGATCTTTTGGGTTCTTAGAATTGATCTTAGTACATGTATGGAAATATTGCATCTTATTTGAAATTGCAGAATTGAATTGAAAGTTGCATTTTGCAAAGTTTATCATTTATTGAGAATTGAAGTTAGGAATTTGAATTATATTGGTATTCATTTCTTTTACTTGCCGAGTCATAACATCACCAGTTTCACGACCACACCTTTTAAGTAAACAAATCCACTAAAGTAATGTTTATAAATGTAAAATTGATTAGAAACAATTTTATTTTTCAGGGTGCACAAACTAGCTTAAGATTTAGAGCCTTGGAATAGGATTTTGTGAGTAAACTTCTCCAAGGTTATTAAACACAACATATGTGTCTAACTAAGGGAGTGGTGAAATCCATTGTATAATTGGTGACATCAGGAGGCTCCGCTCACACCGGAGTTAAGCATGAGGTCACTTTATGTCGGTTGAGTAGATATCCCTCCAATACCTTCTTAGCGTCAGAGATATTTCTGGGGATCTATTCCTATATGGGGGTCTTACTAGTACCTTTACCTCTGTGAGAGGTGGTTCTTTCAATATTTTAGGATTTTCTACCCTTCCCATACATTGGACCTAACTTACGACTATTCACCTACGCATTGGTTATATCGTGGTGGCTTAGTTGCTTGACATAGGCAGCCACATAAATTACTTGCAGGGGTTATTCTGTAGGTACCCCGAGTCAGATAAGGGTTAGAAAACACACAACCTTTATGGAGGATTACCTCTCCATGGGGATCTGACTAACTACATTTTTAATCACACAAGTTCCCTTATAAGTGATTCTGATACCTATGATTTTTTGTAGGGAGTCTCAAGCCCCTCTTGGGAGAGACATACCTACTCTAGTGAGGGAGGCCCCTTTTCAATCACTATATCCTTTTTGTGTGCATTGGCCTTTTTTCTTTACTTTGGTGTGCTCTCTGATTATTAGTTGTCCTTAGGATTTTGTATTGTGTCGTGAGTTTGCATTGCTATGGTTAGTGGAGCCCCCGTGACTCCCTCAGTTAGGGCTACCCATCCCATGGTATTTTCTCTTTCCATGGGGACAAATCCTTTTGTATTTCTGAGTGGTACGCCGAATCATGATACTCAACCAATACCTTGGGCCTCTAATATTGTTTCTCATGGTATGCCAGACATTTCTTCACACTTTCCATCCTCTATCTTGTCGCCTTATGTGAATCCTAGTTTTTGGTCTGGATGCATGATGTCTCCTTATTATCCCTTTTTCTTTGGTGGGAGTCATATCCCTCAACCAAATATTACAGTAGGAGGTTTGAATATTCCTTCTTATGGATCCAATCCTAGCTTCATTGTTCCAGAAAAAAGTGCACAAATGGGTTGTCATTCTACTTATTACATCCCTTCCAACTATCCTTCTTTCACTATACTAGTTCCTACGGATGGTTTTCCCATGGTAGATCTCCATCTTCCATCTGGTGTTTCATCCGGGGGTAGTCAATTTTATAGTATGGGAAACCCCCTTCACGAATTTCCTTCATCCAGGGGAAACATATATCCTCACCTAAGTAAACCTTGTCATGTCAATTTCTCTTCACAAACGACTTCCTCGGTGACAATGCCCTTACAACCCTTTATGAATCAGTTTGGAGGGGGATACTATCCTCTCAGACAGGGCCATAGTTTATACCATAACCCTTCCTGACCCACAATTTCTCAAAACCATTCTTTCCCAAAACCTTGGTCTCAAATTCCACAACCAATTGTCGTAAGTCCTATCACTACAAGTCATACTGGCATTATATCACCAACCTCTGCTAGTCATGTTGGAGATAGGTAGAAAACCTTTGCAAGTCATGTTGAAGACCAAAAACCAGCTACTGCATGTCATGCTAGGGGCACGAGTCCAGTCACTGCTAGTCACACTTCACATACATCACCAACCTCTGCTAGTCATGCTGGGGATTCATCACCAACCTCTGCTAGTCATGTTAGGGATTCATCATCAACCTATTCTATTCATGTTGAAGGTATTTCACCAACCTTTGCAATTCATGATGGGGGAATTCATACGATTGAGAAGCCTAGACATGTAAGACGTAAGACCAATTTCCTTTGTAGGCTTTGCAAAGGAGATCACCTTACTCATTTGTACCCTACTACTGCTGTGGTACAAGAAGCGTGGTCCTTTCCTGGGGGCCCTTCGGGTTCTGAGTCATCTTTGGTTTCCAAACATTCTAATCCTTCTTTTTTTGATACAGGGGTTGTGTCGATGCAATCTTTGGCTAACACCACTCTTATTTTTGTGGGTGATGCATTTATTGATCATGTTGTCTTGCATCTTGTTCAACCAACGGTCATGTCGATGTAATATTTGATCGACACCACTCCTTTTTTGGGGGGTGATGCGTCCCTTGACCTTGTTGTCTCACATCCTATTCAATCAATGGTTGAAGAAGTGGTTGTTTGGATGCAATCTTTGGTTGATCCCACTCTTCTCGTGGAGAGTGAAAATTCTAAGGAAATGACATTACCGATACAATCTTCGATCAATCCCACTCTTCTTTTGGAGGGTTATACATCCTTCAACCATGCCCTTAGAATTTCTAGTCATGTACCTTCTGAACAAGGGAGCATTCCACTCTCTTTGAGTACGCTCCCTGCAAGTCCTAAGGTGGTTTCCTTTCATTGGAATGATCTTGTAGAGCCTCGACTTCCTTCTTATACACCCTTCCAAATAAGGGGAATTCTTCGATATATTGTAGATAAGGTAATCTCTGCAAGTATTTTATCCTCCTTAACCTGGAAAACTTTGGGTTTTCCCAATCTTGTGTCAACTATCTGGGAGTTGATGAATTTCGAAAGAAGTCATGCATGAGGGCCCTAGCCTCCCCCATCATATGTTGCTTAGAACAACATTCCTGAGTCTTGTTTAAGCTATTTTTAGACTCTCTCAAAAAATGAAAAGATTGTTGAGTGAACTTGTCTCTTTTACACTCGTTAATTGGATCTAAAAGGACGTCTATTTGGTGTAATTTTAATCCTTTTCAGACCAGGTAGACTAATTTCGAAAAGGGAATACTCTAGTCACTAGTGGCTAGAAGAGTTATCCTGGGTATGTTTTTATACTTTTTCGGTCCTAGGTTACTGAATTGACGAAAAAGAGCATTATTTGGATTCAAGTTGTAATTTCATTTCATTCTCTTGCTTGCAGTATTGAGCCTATTGTTAGTTCCCTCTTTCACATTATAAGCCTACTATCTCAGCAGTTCACATCATCAACCAAGAAGAGCCTTTTCTATATCCTTTGCATCTGGACACCCTATACCCCATGAGGAAACATTACCTTGAGTGTCCATATCCTACATGCACCTCCTTGCATTGAGCATAGGTATGTTCCACTGTTGGAACTAGTTTCTTATGTGCGACACTCATTTCCTCCTCTGTATCATGACATTCATTTTTCTATGAAAAAACAAAAAAATACGGGACGGAAAAGAATATTATCTCATGTTGGTAACAGTCGTGTCGCCTTTGAATAGAGCACATACTTTTGAGTCCACTTTCCATCCAAAGTTTGGGTTTAACATGACCTTAGGAAGTTGATCTCGTTACTTAGAGTTTATTCCTCCGCCTCATTACTCTTCCAATACCTATGGAGATTTTGATTAGTGCCTCTTGCATAACAAAGTTTCATCATTGAGTCTATGCTGCCAAAGTCCTCCATATGTCTCGTGCTCTTGTTCAAAGGATGTCTATAAGCATGTGTTGGCCATTTCTCAGAACTCTTGACTTTGCATGTCAGTCATCCTCAATGTGTCTCAGAGTTACATGAAATTGTTGTCCTATCATGCATCTGGTCCTACTTTCCTTATGGGTAGGTAACCTTGAACCCAACAATCAACATCTCCTCATTGGTCTCTGACTAGAGAGGTTCCCTTGTGTTTTATGGCAAGAAACTTGTTCACACATTGAGATTCGTGCAGTTTCTTGGATTCCATTATCCTTATTGGTGGTCTCCAATCCTTTTTCAACATTTTTCCTTATTGACTTCTATTCATAGGGTCTTTTTCATGCACTGCTTGCATCCGGTGCATGCGAAAGATGCATAGGTTTGTTGGTTCATGAACATGTTCTTCGTCCAAGTTCCTCCAAACCATCAAGCTACTACTTTGTACCTCATGATGACTGATGAGAGATTCCTTAATTCTCTCCTTTCAGTGGGTCTCCTTCCATTGAATTCATCTCATCTATTCTGGAAATGCGACCTAGAGTCCTATGAGTACCTAGAGGCTTGCAATAATTAGTGGCAGGTTCTCTCACCATCGAAAGTTGGGAATACATCAATGTATTCTAATCGATGGATTATTCAAGTGTTCGACCTCAACTCCTTTATTCACACTTGTAAGAATGTACTCGGTGCCTTGATACCTACTTTCATCATCGGTAGGTTGTCTCACATTTTTTAATGATATACCTTAATGACTGGTAATCAAACGAACTCCCATTGTGTTCGACCTCAAATCCTTTATTCACATGATGTAGACTTGCACCTTTGGTGGATGATGTAGAAGACTTGAAGACATCAGTTCATAGTCCCAACTTTCCTAAGATGTTGCTATCATTCATTGGACCAATACCTATATGACTTCAATGATCATGGGAGATCAGATTGTACTCCATTGTATACAAATATCTTCAGATTGATTTTGAGACTGGTTTTCACTGGGCCTTGTTCATGACTATTACAACCTCTGGCATATATCTACGTTTGTATTTCCTTTTCATGGCCATGAACAACTGTTTGGTATATTTCCACATGGATCTGCATTGTAATTCAAATTGGCAACTATGTGTAGAAATTCATTATGGATTGTCATATTCTTATGAGAAACTAGTTTGTCCAACTGGGTCCCCATTACTCCACTTATGGGAATTATAATGCATTTCGTCCATCACAGATACTCATATAACCTCACATATTAGGGGGCATATGTTATAGCAATATTTTCATCACCCCATGCAACTTGATCATAAGGCCTTTTCCATTTCCCTATGCATACTCAAAGTCCCTTTTTTCAATTCCTGTAGCTAAAAAGCATATTTTTCCACATATACGTTCCCTAATAGCTATACAACATGCATATACATAGGTTGCACCATTACAACCCGCATACATTGGGTTTTTTTCCCAAACTTAAAAAATGGTGTTGGGTTTCCATGTCACATCACGAGATCCATGATCCTTGACCTTCCATATACAGACAATGTTCTGAATTGGCCCTTCAATTCCATTTGAAGGCTATAAATGGGCCATATCCAAGCCGTAGAAGAGAGGAGAAGAATTTGACTTTGAGAGAAAAGTTACTCTTGAGAAATTATTCACTTCATATTGAGTCTGTATCCCTTTGTCCTTTTAAAACTGAACACATTGTTCAACCCCCAAGATCTTCCCTATTTGATGGAGAACCTCATTGTCTCTCTTATATGAGCTTATCTTTGGTGGAGGCCCAACTAGAAGGGACTTGTTTTCTTGGTTCTGAGATGTGCTGACACGAAAGTTTTTCATTCATACACTTATGTTGATTACATTTTAATAGAAATACTCTTTTCTCATCCAATTAATGTCTCACAAATATTTGAATTGTTATTCCATGGGCGTATTTGTTATGAATATTGATGGATTATGCTATTATATGTGCTAAATTTATATATTATCACCATATTATTGTGTATCTTGGTTATTGAGGACAATTTGCAGGTGTATATCTTTGAGTCAAGTGCTCAACGATGGACTTCATCAAACATATGGACAAGGTAGGTTGTTTATCTTGTCTTGTTAGCATGTTTGTTTGTATAGCATACTTGAGATTAGAGTTGACTTCTACTGATATTTCCACCTGTTGTGGTTTACCCCATGCCATAGAGTGATTTTCCTCATAACACTCACTTATGTTCAATCCAAGATCAAAGAAAGCTATAAACTTATGAAGATGCCTTTTTGTCCTCCATGACTACCCTCATAATTTTTTAGATTACCTTCCGAGTTTCAATGGAGAAGATCATGTGACATCCGAGCAACACACAGTTTCTTTTGAATGGTTCACTAATATTTTACAAATCATTCATGAGTTTGTGTTCATGAGAACCTTTTTCTAGTCTTTACAAGGAGATGTTGGATGCTGGTTTAGGAACTTGAAAGTTGATTCTATTAGTTCCTGGACTTATTTTCTTAATGTGTTTTTAAGGTATTGAGGTGAGAAAAAATCCTTTGGACAATATCTATTAGAGTTGTATGCCTTGAAGAAGGAAATATATGAGACTGACACCCATTTCAATAAAAGATACCATAGCTTCTATATCAACATGCTTGTTGCAATTCGACCATCTAAAACCGTTGTTATGGTGATTTATACCATAGCTCATCTTCATACTGATTTAATTATTTATCTTAGAGAAAGGAAGTAATTATCCTTGAAACAAATGTTTTTTGATATAGAGGACATTATGGACAATATTCGAGCTTGTGGGAGACTTCCAAATTAGGTTTGGAACAAATATTTGCAGGTAGAAGAACAAGAGAAATGTTATGAACAATATAGATCAGATATGGTTTCTCTTTTCTTTCCATGTGACGGTGCATCATCTTCAAATAATTCTTTTTCTCTTGATATTACAATCAATAAATCAGATTCTTTTATCATTTGGGATGATCATACTTATAGGTTTTGTGAATTTATTTTTGCAAAGGGTGATTGTACATACTCATATTGTAGAGAGTCTTTCGTTGACCATGATGGAATTTTTTTAATCCCTGATGGAAAATTGTTACATGATCAATTTGATGAAAAGAAAGGTGTTGTTTTAAAATTTTATGTTGTTGATAGTGAGGATCAACAAACCTCTTTTGTTTATGATGACATCAAGGATTATATGTTTTCAAATTTTGGTCAAAAGTCTTTATTGCAAGAAGGAAGCCAACAATTTGAAGAATATTTTTTGAATTGTTCAGTTGAACCTGCAATTTTTCAAGCAGATGATCATGATCAGTTGGCATGTGTTTTTCAAACAACTGTAGCAGTCTTGAAAAACTTTGCTACTATTGATTTCCTTGGAATTAATAGGTTTCAATACTTGTTGTCGAGAGAACAAGGAGGTCATTTTTTTATTAATAAAACAAAGTTTATCCAATGTCAGACATATATTTTAGATCAACAAAAACCTTTTCATAATCTTGAAGACCCAATGGATGATTGGATTGAGTCATTTTTCTCAGAGTTGTCCAATGTTGCAGCCTTCAAAGTGCAAGAAAAATGCAGTAGTAAGTGTAAGCTGCAAATTAATTTTCTACTGCAAAAATTTCAGAATTCCTTCATTTTTCCATTTAGATGTGATGAAGGAGATGACTATTTTGTAAATAAAATGATTGTTTGGATACATTGGAAGTTTTCATACACGTAATTAACTTGTTTTTTACTGGTTAGGAGTAGGGGTGTGTTGAATAAGCTTGTCATTCAAGCATTTCATTTTCAGTTTTTTTATATAGTATATCAATAATAAGACTCCATATCCCAATAAAGGCACTGGGGTGTAGCTTCAATTTTTGAGTTTCAAATTGAAATAAGACAGATAACATAGCTAGCATACACACAAAGGTAAGTTACAACAAGTGGGAGCAGATTTTGAGAAGTAATACACATGATATACTGTTCTTAGCACCTCATAGGGAAGTGATATCCCCGATTAGAGCCAATATTGAAACCTAGGTCTGCACCTATTATCTTTCCCTCCTTTAGCCTATACATCTATAAAGTCTGATTTTCTACTCAATTTATTCTCCATGTTTTAACGAGTCAGCTTGAATTTTTCTTACCCTTCTATTGACTTTGCAACATTTTTCTTTCTTTCCTGGAAGGTTATTGCATGTTCTAATTTGGGTTAATAACTTATATCATCTTGATCTATAATTACTGAGCTTATGGTAGGTTGACCAAGCCTTTTTAGTGCAAGAAAAAAATTGATTGCAAGAACATGTATGTTCTTGCAAACAATAGTAAAGCGCATTGTTTTAATTATTTAAACATTTAGAAATTATTTTAAATATTTGAAAATGATTTGTTGGAACCTGCATGTGTATACATGCTCATTTTCACTCAAGTTCACAAAATTTTACCTCCATATTCATCATTACATAGTTCATGTTAAGATCATGGAAGATGCACCTTCAATTCTCATCATCACAGCTTCACAGGGAATTAAAATTACAAGTGGAAAATTACATCAGATTAACATCCACATTCATCTTGTCACTTGCAACAAGAGGCATAGGATACTCCACAGGGCCCACTATCACCCAAGCCATTATGAATATGCACAAGTAACTCCCACCATGCAACATGATAAAGTACCCAAAACAAAAATGAGGGGGAAAATGAGATCTAAACAAAACAGTCCCAAGATTGTTACTACAGAATTTGTACCTATGGAAACCTTGATTAAGGAATCCCCTGAAGCCAAAAAGAATATAAAAAGAAAAGAGAATCAGGATCCTGAAATGCCCATCAATCCTAACAAAAAAACCAAATATCAAGGCCAACATATACAAAATTCAGGGGTCCATAAAAGAAACACATGGTAGAGGGTCTGAAGTAATGCACATGTATGAAATGAGGTCCAGAAAAAGAAAAATTCTAGCTGATCATAATGAATTTTTCATGGATGATGAGCACAGGTTGAAAGAGAGACGTAATAAACATGTTTTAATTAAACGAAAGGAGGAGGCTGATGAAGATATAAATGACAACCACCGGGTGCAAGCATTAAAAAAAAAAATTAGTATTTACAACAACAAAACCAAGATATGGAAAGTAATTATCAAAAGCTACAAAGAAGGTATCATAGGTTACAAAAGAAAAATCAAAAGGTACTACCTAAATTTTATGAAATACTATGTTTTCTCTCTATTTTTGTCATTGGATTTAGGCACTCCGTCTGAACAGATGGAGGAGAATTTTTGAAAAATCAAAGAGGCTTTTGTTGGGAACAATATTATTCACAAAATCCTCTCTCATATTTTACATAGGTATCACAATATGAGATAATTGAAGATACCTTTGAGGTTGTTTTTCTAGAAACTCACCAAATGTTGTTTTCCCTATCTTTGTCATTGTCTTTGGGCATGCCTTACAAACACATGGAAATGAATTTTTGAAAAATGAAAGAGATTTTTGTTTAGAACCGACCCATGCAAAAAAACCTCTCTCATATTTTACATAGGTATCACAGTCTGAGATAATCGTAGAGGTATTTGAGGTTGTTTTTCCCAAAAATTCACCAAATTTTGGGTGAGTTTAATCTATCTCCCAGTTAGTCTCCAGTTGGAATGCATGTGGGTACTCATGCATAATTTTAGTCATTCTTGTCTTTCATATTTCCTTTGTTAAGGGTTATTTTACTCCAACATAGAAAACAATTGTATTTTTCACTTGTACAAGTCTATTTGTTCTAGGTTCGAGACAATATTGTCAACAGATAATGAGTGGTCATTTTTGTGTGATATGAACCACATTTTTTGTTAATGTTAAGTTAAAGTATGTCATGAATATGATCCCAATTGAATACACTCAAGTCAAAGACTTGTTTTCAGATTTCTATGCAGAGTTAAACTTTAGGTTTGAAAATGGTCGAAACCCTATGCAACAATGATAGATAGGTAGATTTTGTATTGTTGGAGGGTTCAGTTTTTAGTGAAAGATTGAAGCATCCGAATTGGTTGAACCTGATTTTATGATTGTAAATATATATACCTATTGAATATATATATATATATATATATATATATATTGATGAAAATTGTGTTTTCTTGCTCAAGACTGTATGTGTTTTAATCTTATCTTGGATGCAAATTTGTGATGTGTGCAATGCACATTTGCTTTTTTCCTTTAAGCTATTGTTGTAAATCATATTTTTGCTGACATGCAACTTATTAATTAGCTATTTCTTTAGTAAGAAGATCAATTATTTTGTATCATGTTGGATGATTTGCATCTAGATATTTGTTTAGGACTTATAATATCATTTTGAGTCTTAGTTCTAATGCAACAGGTCACTCATCATTTTTCTTGTTATTGTTTCCTTTGTTTATCTTTTCATATCCTCACCTATTCATTAAAATGTATGCCATTAGCTAACAGGAATATGCATTCATATTTTTTTTCTAGTCCAACCAAGTTTCTAATATTGAAAACCTATCCATTAGCTGACCAACAAACCTAATTAATAAAAAAAAAATCATTCCAAAACTTGAGGTGGCCTAGCTCTGCCCTTTAGTAGTTAAGTGAAAAATTTAGGAATAAAAACAAACATGGGTCCAATGCATTATTCCTTGGTCTTGAGATTAGTCAGGATGCTTCATTCATCAAGTTATCTTAGAATAAGTATGCTCGGTATCTCTTGGTTATATTCCATATGACTGACTACAATTTGACAACCACACCCTTTTTGTCTGGGGTACATCTTGAGGACGACATGGATACATAAGTGGTGGACAATACCTTGTATTGACAACTTGTGGGGATCCCTCTATATCTCACCCACACTTTTCCAGATCTATCATATGCAGTAGGGGTAGTTTCCAGATACATGCATGAGCCACATGAGATAGACTGGAAGGATACCAAGTGCATCCTTAGATATGTTCAAGGCACCATAGGTTATGGGATACACTATGTATCAGGTTGTGCATTGGATCTCATGGGATTCACTGATTCTATTTTGGATGGTGATAGCAAAAATCACAAGTCCACACATGGGTACATGTTTGTTTTTGATTTCGGTCCCATCTGTTGGTCAAGAAAAAAGTAGTTAGATATTGATATATCATAAGAAAAGGATGAGTACAGAGAAGTAGTCAACGTCCCTATTAAGACACTTTGGCTTAACAACTTCCTCACTAAGATTGGCATCCAGTTTCATTTTCTGACTATCATTTTGTGTGACAATCAGAGTACTCTCAAGTTTTAGAGAGACCCAGTGCAATGACAATAGACCAAACACATCAAGATCCATATACACTACATCAGAGATTTGGTACATGAAATGATCATCGATTTGCAGTACTATCCATCCATCGAACATACTGTAGACATATTCACCAAGACATTTACTAAGAAAATGTTCCAACTTATATGCGATCATCTTAGAGTGAAGGACATAGTTTCTTAGCAACTAATTTTCTTTCCTTCTTCTTTTTTGATGCATTGTACTTTAAGGGGGTTTTTTCCCCATGAGGTTTTCCCTTTTTCCTCTATTTTTTCATTGTTTCATTCTTAGATGCATTATAAAATGGGTCCCTAACATGGCCTTGGTTCCTGGGACCCATTCATCATGTACACCCTAGTAGTGTTCAGGGGGGTGTTGGAGATATTGCACTCACCTAGGTAATTATTTTCCTAAGGTTGATAGTTAAATATTGAAAACACTTCCTTAGATGAGAATATTCTCTCTAGAGAATATTTCCCTACAAAATAGAGCTTTCCTCTTCAATTCATAGTTAGTTACACTCAATTAGACTAGTGGAAGTCACTCATGCATGGAAACCTCGGTTTTATCACTAGTAGTTTCATGTGTTTCTCTCACTTCCACACACGTGACTCAATTAATTGATGATTGTATGGATTAATTAACTAGGACTATGTGGCTAATTACTTCAGTTTCTGTCATTCAATGTCTATATCTCTCTAGATCACTACTATGGTGAATTTACTTAGCCATGTAGAGTGTGTCATGTGTAATTAATCATTCTCTCATTAGTGAATACAATTCTATTGATTCTTTTCTCTCATCTCTTCTCTCCTTCACTCAATTTTCTATCTTTGTACGAATTGATGTTAGCTAGATTCTTTGTGTAGGTTTTACCACAATTGTATAGGATCACGTTTCCTTCGAAACGTTGTGCATCTAAGGAAAATATTTGATATGGTGGGAGAATTAATCTAAGAAAAACAAATATTGGTGCCACAATAAATTTGACATGGGATGAGTTTAAAGTCTCAATAAGGAATAAATCATATCATGAGAATTATCAGAAGGAAGGGAAAAAACAATAGATGCAGCTATGCCATAAATCCAATGCAGTTACACAATAGATTCCTATATCTAATAATTTAACCACTATATTATTATTTTCATAATGATATATAAAGAATCCAAATTGGTTTCCAAGTTCATTGGTGGCTTGATCACACCAATTCATAAATGTATTTATATGTTTGAGATGCACACTCTTGAAGATGCTTTATGAAAGGAAAAAATAATAAATTACATAAGAACAATTAGATAAGTCTAAAAATTCTATTGGCATAAACCCTAATCAAAGGAAAATTATCATTAATAAATGTAGTGCATAAAGGAGACCATTCATAGGGAGTGGGAAACAAAAGACTAAATCTATTTTACCCTAGGGATAGAGTATGCCAAAGAAGAAGTATGTTCCATTGCAGGTATTGTAAGAGAAGATGACATTCTTAAGATGGATGTTAGATGCTACATTTGGAGAACTTCTTGAAGTTGTGTATTAAAATAGGAAAATTAGAATAGGAAAACAAAGACATAACAATACCTTGAATTGAATCCAAATGTTTTTATTTGATAGAAATTGTGCATTGAGGATGTATAGAGAATGAAAAACTAGTCTCCATCAAAATCTAAAAAAAGAAGGATATTGTGACCATGATTCTTTCTTCTCGTAGGAAACTAAATCTTATCTTAGAAATTGTAGTGCAAAATCATAATCTACCTATAGTTTCACATCTTGAACCCTAGTCATTAGGTTGTCTTAGAAAGAAAAAGGACTTGTGTTTGCAATGTAAGTACATGGTAAAGTTTTCCATTTTAGCTAATTATATTAATGAATTAGATATTGATATTTCACATTTGGATGTGTATGGTGTTATATTTGTGTTGGATTGCTTGTGCACATCCTTCTTAACATTCGGGGGTTGATGATTGAGGGTTCATTCAGATTTGACAAAAAAAAAACTCAAGGTGTCAACATATCAATCCTTAGCCAAAGACTGAAAAAGTTCTCACCTGAGATGCCATCCAAATCATATAGAGCATATGGTCTTGTGTCAGTGATGAAGGGTTAAATTACACAGGGAATCCACTTGGGTTGACATTCATACATTCCATTGCAATATTCATAAATATTAACAACATGTAACATTAACACATACATTCATTGGACACATAATCAACATAGTACATGACACGAATAGCTACAGATTATATTTTATTCATTCAAACATTCATATACATTGACCAAGAGAATAATCATTTATTAGAAAAAATGCCTCGTGCTCTCATACATTCTCACAATAGTTCATTACAAGGTGTCATGCACCTTCTCTCAAACTCTACATGTATGTGGAAAACTAGATTAACAAACATATTCTTACAAATCATCACCAGACTCATCTCTCAACTGAGAGAATCTAGAGTGAACCCACTGAATGGATAACAATCAACCACAACAATAGAAAACTCCTTAGAAACAACAACATATTCTCTATATTGTCATTGTTCCCATTTTGTTTCCTTCTCTGCTTCATCACTCTCTGACTTCCATTTCTGCTCCACTCTCTCTACTGATTTCCAGTCCCACCTGCTTTTGCCACCTGCATGTAGTCCACATATACTCTTTGGAGTCATGGTAGTATTAACTAACTTGTAGAATCATCCCCTAAATATTCCACGATATCTCGTGTTGCCTAAGTTAATAATTTGCAAATATTTCCCAAAGGTCCTTTTCTTGATTCCAACATGCATGCAATATCTTATTGATTTTTAGTGTGCATAGTATAACTTCATACTGGTGCACGCACCTTATGTCATCCATTGTGTAGCTGCTAGTGTGTGTGAAAAAATGTAGTGCATGCACAACTATGTTGTTGCACGCACAATCTTTATCCCAAAATTTTGGGTACCAAAAGGCACCCACCACTATTATTTGTATAATCCTTGAGCCAATGGCCTCATGGAGTGACTGACATGACAAAAGGAACCATCTTCATGAGTTCTTGAAGGAAATCCTTGAACTGATTATCAAATTCATAAATGGTGTCATGAAGTTCATGGATGAGTTGAACAACTTCATTTGAATCAACCATCGTATCCTGAGGAGCTCTTAGATCCATCATATCCATGTTCTTGATCATGGGGGTAGTGACAATTTGTGTGACTATCAATTGAGTATAAATTATTTGGGCCTTATCGACCACATTTTTTGCTATCTCTGAAATTGTTTGTTGCTCAGTGCATGCTACAATGACCTCCTTAGTCTTGTTCATAGTTCATGTCATCATATCTTGGTGCTCACCTAGAGGTAGAGAAGCCAAACTTCTCTTTTGTTGAGTGACCTCTACTTTGGCCATGCAAACCTTGTCATCAATGGAGCTAAGTTTCGATGGATTTTGAAAATGGTTCCATCATGTGAAACTGTATTCGACCAATCATGAAAAATCTTTTAGTTTGTTCACCATCACAGATGGATTATTTGGCCACCACAATATTATTTTTCTCTCCAAATCCTCTGGTGTTAATTTTTGAAGCCGGGTACGAAGAGATATATTTTTTGATTCTAGAACTTGAAGACACTCGATGATCACTTTGATATTTTTTAGTTCTTGAGCCTTGGGTTGTGCCTGTTCGAGAAGATGAACCTATGCATATGATTATTCTAAAACAATGAGTAATTAGATGTGATTGGTCAATTTTGCCTTGTGTATTTCCGTAGTTTCCACGTGTCTAGGTTAATAAGGGGCAAGCCCTGACATTTGGAGGACCATTTCCATTTCCAAACCCCATATTCATCTATTCCAGACCCTTCTTTTCTTTACATTTTATCCTCTAAATTCAGTGATTCTTGCTCAATGAAACCGTGGTTTTGAGTACTTGATCCACAATATTTTTCTCGACATAAAGCAATAGTCAAAACCTGTCTCTATTCTTGTGAATCCTTTGTTTTTACCTTGAAATGGGTGTGTACTTGAGTAAATGAAGGATGGTAGTAGGTTGTCTAATCCATGACACCCTCCAGGATTTCCTTTTTGGTAATGCAAAAGGGGAGCCTGGCCTCAGCCTTGTCATTGGATGTACAAGGATAAATAATTTTTTTATGGAAATCACGTGGAAAATAAATATAATCACTATACCTAGTCAAAATACACTTTGGGATGTGGACCCTCGCATCAGAGGCAATGATAAACTTTGTGAACCATTTCTAGAAAGCCTTTGTGATGTCGACTTGGATTGTTGGGTCCTTCAAGTATTGGAGAGTCAGGAAGTGGGGAAAATTAATAAGGGGGTGCCCACCATGTCCTCATCATTCACTGGTGGTGGATTCCATAAAATCATGCCAAGAAAGAGGATTTACCAACTATAATGAATATCCTTTTCCCAGTCCTAAGAATCCAAGCAGTTGTCAATAAGCTCATTTAGCAAGTATTGATCCCAGGCCATATGAACTCCTACAACACATCGTTCAATGGTGGTGATTCCACCAAGGGTGAATTCATCCTCTATACACTTATATATGAGCTTGGAAGATAGTAACTGTGTTGTGAATCTAACTTAGAGATCATTAATTTAGGGGATAACAACCCCACACTTCCCCTTGCATGTCTCAAACCAAGTGTAGAATTCCTCTTGTGCTACGTCTTTTTCTTTGATGGTAATGGATGAATCCTCATCAGAGGTGTGAAAAATTGAAACCCTATGCATCATATCATGGTCAATGAGGTATGGATTTTCCAACCATAGATAACCACCATGCAGTTTAGTTAGGAGGAAGAAAACACATTCTTGAATTGTTGTGAATCGAACAAAATGTGGGCAATTAAGCAATGTAAGGATGCCATATTTTCATAGGGACCTTTCCCACTTCTGAGTAACCACCTTTTATATACCATCTTTTTTTTGGACAATGCATGAATACTTGTTGAATTGAAGTTCTAGGAATTGATTTGGGTCACTCACATTATAATCTGCATATTTAAGTAGTGGGACTTTCCCAAATTTGACCCCTAAAAATATACTCTATATGTCATCACTGGTTCTAGAACTGACTGTTATTTTATTGCTTTGGCCTTCTTTCTTGCATGGGGTTTACTCAAGGAAGCCATCCTTGGTGTTGGTGACTGTAGTATCTAAAGTTGTGTTTTGAAAGGATGAAACCATTATGGGGTTCAACAACACAAAATAACTTTCCTGGTAAGTAGCCAAAAGGATTATGTTCTTCGTTTCTCTTTCCAATGTGGGAATATGAATGAAAGAACATTCCAGGAGCTGATTAGTTAGGGATAAAAGAGAGATTCAATGATTCCAAATAGTTTTTTCACCCAATAGTACTGTGAGATTAATGTTGCATGTCATCCAGTTGGATTTGGAGTTATTGGTCGGTCCTTGCTATCAGTTGATCGGTAATACCATTTAAATGTAAGTTTTAAACCTGTGAAGTAAAGCAATGCATATAGATTCTTAATAAAAACATAATTTAATCAATGGCTCATTCACATAGTACACATAGATTTATACCGGAAACCCTCGACCTGGAAAACCTTTCTTATATTCATTATATCGAATTTCACCATTCACTATACAATATATACACAATGTTTTTAGTTATTCCATAGATACCAAAACCCTAATCCCTTAATCCAGGATTAATTTACAAAACCGCTAAAAATAGCAAAATCCGCTAAAAATAGAAAAAACCGCCCAATTTTTTTTTTGGGCACTTCCCTGAACGTTGCACGTAACCAAGGGGGGGGCATACCTGACCCCCCTTGGGACCCCCCTAGGAAAGCGCTCGATGCACATGACACAAATATAGCATTAGTGCGAGGGATCATTAGACACAGTTGTCATATATGACGTGCCCACACACACACATGCAAAGAATATAACACATACCCAACATTAGCTCTCTCCATTGGAATTGTCTTGGTGTATGAAGATTCGTCTCCATGTCCTTAATTTCATTATTTTTTCCAATTGGAATAATTAACTCTTCATTAATTCTAAATTAGGAAAATCACTCCCCTTACAATTGCAGTAATGACTCAATATTTCCAAAATTAGAGTAAATCTATGTGGTGTAACTACCTATCACATCCACTGTTATTACCACCAAAATTTTTCATTGTAGAATCTTTCAATATGATGTTGATGGATCAATACATGCATGAGTCTTATTCTTTAGGGGGCACCATGCATGATTCCTACACACCCCTGCATTAGTTCACCAAATATTAATCTTCCACAGTGACCCTTAGTGGGTCGCGACACTTTTTTCACGCAAATCCAGTTCCTCGATTTCTGCCACAAATGATCTGCACTAGGTTCATCTAGATTTGGTAGCATCTAATGAATTTCCACTATTTCCTTTATCCTACACAACTCGTCTGTTTTTGTAACGTCCCCCATCCCAGTTGAGGAACATTATGGTGTGGAATACTCATAAAAACAAAATTTCAACTAACCAATTAATTTCCTCTAGATTAACAACTACGAATTACAAAAAAAATGTGTTGTTTCCCAATACCATTAATTTAGTGCATCTACAACATGCTAATTGAACATGAAATGTAACTAGTAAACTCAAATACAACATCATATAAATCTATCTGATACACAGAGCTCATGCACAACAATTTATCTCATAATACAAGCAGAGACACGATAAAACATGTATCTTTTATAAACATTTGTGCAATCAGTTGCTTGGGATGTATGTTCCACCCAACCATAAATTCATTGTTCCAAATTTCAATAAAAATTCACCCTTGAACTGGGGCTAGAAATCCACAAAAGAGGGTGGTCTCTTACCATACACTCACAACTCAAAAAACCCACAACCCATTGGTATTCTCCTATAACTATCCCTATTTTCCATCAACTCTCTTCCTCTTGACTTTCCCAACCCAAGGAATGTACCCCTTCACTGATCTCAGTCCCTTGGGAATCCCATTCATTTATCAGGATCTCTTTGGCACAATTAACTAGGAATCTCTTAGTTGTGAAACTCAAGGGACATCATTGTCAGGAAACTACCAACCACAATGGAAAACCCTTGTTTTTATAGTGCAAATCACATAGGAGTTCACTCTTCAATCCTAGAAACATGGATCTTCATTCATCAACTCTAATATGCTCTAGAAATGCTCCAACATGCTCTACAATTATCCCTCCATGGTTTCTCCAGCTCCATTCCCTCTTTCTTTCCCTCTCCTTGTTGCTCATGCACCAAAACTCAATGTGTAAAACTGTTGTGGTTACCCATACAAATTTCCTATCCTTTGGCTTTCTTGCTTGACTCACACACTTCCCCAAACTGATCGTACTCAAACCCCATGATCCCAATAACTATGGGATGTGACTTCTCACACCCACCCTCTTACATGCATTAAATGATTGGATTTGGGGACACTCAATCATAAACTAGAGTTTAATACATGATCATAATAAAATTTAGGAATGTGGGTGAATTAATTGACATGGGTATTTTCCCCCTTGGACCCCTCTTAGGCATTCTCCTATACCCTCCCCTCTCTTGTGGATTAATTCATCCCCCATCTCTATCCATGTCCCCTTAGCACTTGGCATCACTTTTTTATTGTCAAGACTTAGAAATACATTTCACCTATACATTGCTTGTTCGTAGCCACACATTATATCTACATTAAGCATTAATTAAACTAGGGATTATAGTCAGGATGCAATAGGGGTTAGCGGGACTAAAAAGCCGAAATGGATTTCTAATATAGCACACTGAGTTTTTAGATCTATGTTTTGTGCACCTCGTTGCTACTTGGCCACCCAATGTCTCTTGTAGGAACACATGTATTGGTGAATGTCTTCCCCCTTCCTGAACCTTTCCCTTATAGACTCTTCAATCATTGTCCATTCACGGAGCTTCTCCCTATGTGTTACCCACCACTATGAAGGTATACCTATTAACACTGTATCAAGGGCATGCACTCGATGGAGGGGAGGAATGTGTTGCATCTAGATAATGAAAGTATCCACCGAGTCTGTCCCATTGAATTGATAGGGCCCAAATTCATATTCACGTTCCATAGTGGTAATGCTTGTGCATCACCTTGTAGATACTTGATACAATTTACACTTCCACCTCTCCAAGGTTTCCTCTAAATCAATATCATATGACTTCACACTCCAACTCATCTCCCCATATATTGTGGGATTGATGTAATCTTCCCCACACCTCATGTTCTAGTAAATATTTTCAATAATGGAGCTTTGCAGATCCTCATTCATAGTCTCATTGTATCGGTCACCTTCATTTGGATCTAATGGCATGATCACACACATGGTGTTTGTCTCAAACAAAATATGTCTCTTCTTCAGATTCAACATGAAATTGATGTTGAAGGCCCAATCAATGCCAAGTAGGGTATGGTATGGATCAAAGTCATCTATGATCTCTATCACTTCAAAGTCTTCCTTCGTTTACACCCCTTCTATGTTCACTTCAACTTTCTCCAGTTGGCCTATAGGATATATTTTGTATTGATTCACCAACTGAAGATGAATGGGTAACCATACCAAATTCAATTTACCCATCAACTCCCATGATTTATTCAACGAGAAATTCACGTCAGATCCTAGATACAACATGGCACCGTCCATCTCATAGATTCCATGTTCAACTGTCATCTTGAACTCTCTTCATGTGTGCTCTTTTTACTGACTTGGAATATGTCCCCTTCTGCTAGGGGGTATGATATAGCTATATATGTCCCTTCTTCCCCCATGCAGGTTGCTAACAAATGTGTCAACTTCCTAACAAAATCATGATCACTTAACAAATTTAATGCCAAGTAGGGCAGGGTATGGATCAAAGTCATCCATGATCTCTATCACTTCAAAGTTTTTTTTTGTCTACACCCCTTCTATTCTCACTTTGAATTTCTTCAGTCAGCCTATAGGATAGATTATGTATTGATTCTCCAACCGAAGTTGAATGGGAAACCAGAAAAAATTCAATTTACTTATCAACTCCAATGATTTCTTCGACAAGATGTTCATGTCATATCCAAGATACAATATGACACCGTCCATCTCATAGTTCTCAAGTTCAACTATCATCTTGAACTATCTTCATGTGTACTTTGTTTGCTGAACTGGAACATGTCCCTTTCTTGCATGGGGATGATACAACTATATCCGTCCCATCTTCCCCCATGCAGGTTTCTAACAGATGTGTCAAATTCCTTGCAACATCAATATCACTTAACAACTTTAAACAACAATGCAATAAGTTAGTTACTTGGTCTTTCGTTTCTTCTTCACAACCCATGTTGCACAACGCTTCTTCTCACACCATGCACTTTAGCTCTTCACACACATGATCCTCTATTTCCCTTTGTTTGGATTGTTGTAATTATTCTTATCTATGAGCTTCTTCCAACGATATTCACGTTGTGTGTTGTATCTCCTTAGGCACATGAGCTTCCTCCAAATACCTCTATGTGGCAGGTTGCAACTCTTCATAGGCTCAATATTCCTCCAACGACATTTGTTTCACATGTTGTATATTCTCATACACATGTCCCTCTTTGAGCGAACTTTTCATCACATGTTGCAACTCTTCTCATGCTCTTTCTTCCTCTAAGGCCCTCTGTGCATCGTGCAAAAATTTGTTCTATTGTGCAACATAAAACTTAGGAGGGGGTTGCATTTCCATTCTAATCTTCCCCTCTATCCTTGGACCCAAGATTTCACCATGCTCAAATTATATTCTCGTCTTTTCTCCACCTTGGTTTATCACCCACACCTCAACTTCCTCGTCCTTCTTTTGATTCCTATGTGGCTCTGTAGTCACCATGTTTTAGTGTTCCTTTTTCTCTTCCCACTTCTTCAGTAAGTTGGGACAATCCTTTGAAACATGCTCGGTACTATAAAAATACCCACATAGAGTGTGTGGTTTGGTACAAAATATTGACACATGGCCTATATTTCCATAGTTAAAATAAGTGGGGGGTCTTCCTCCACCTCCTTTATATCCTCATCCTCATCCATATATCAAAATCGATCTATACCTTGAATGGGGTGGTGCCTCCTCTTGAGGTAGATGCGTCGCTTGTTGGCAGTCGTCGAAGGATTTGCACAAGATCTTGTTCCTTTGTCACAAGAGGGATTCCTCAATAAATAATTTAAATGGATATCTTTCCCCATCATATCTCTTTTCTTCCCTCATGGGTGGTCGTCGAGTTCGGTGAGGCCGATCTTGCAAAGGCTCAACTGGTTCGAGTCCCAATTGCTTATGCCCTGACCTTGTTGGGGACATGCATAGAGAAACAAATGAAGAGTTGAATGCTTGGATACCACTGATTCATATTTATGAGCATAATGAAATGAAAACAAAGATCTATAATATTAACATAGAGATACAGTGAATAATAACAGAGATACAGTAAAATTTGACTTCTATTAAATGAGAAATATGTTGAAACTGTAAAAGTGCAAACTGAAACAAACTTTCTATAATGGTGACAACTTATCTCTGAGAAGATATGTGATGACTATGCTCATTCATAAGAAGATTAGTACAATGAGGATCCAAAGGCATTTTTACATCAAATATGAATGCAAAAACCCTAGACATTCAAAAACCTAACCCTAGGAGATGAAGCGCCAAAGTTCATGTGGGCCTCGTTGGGGTAGGTTGGTACATCAACTTCCTGGGGTTGTAAATTTTGCATACAATCTCCATTTTAGGTGCACGATGGCTTGTTGAAAAGGTATATCCTAGGAATACACATTATTCCATCAAACTCTTATTTCATCCATAGTGTGACTATGGTGGGCCCAAAAAACATTGTTTAGGGCCTCAAAACGGCCCTAGAAGTTTAGGACCTGAAAAGATAGAAAGTAAATGCCAAGATAAAAAACGTAACTACTAAGATGAAAGTTGTATGTGAGCCAACTAGAAGAGGTGGGTAGCCACCGATATTCACTTGGATTAGAGGATTCATGTTGAGCAGATTCTAAATATTGTGATTTGCAATGTGACGTTTATGTGTGGAGATGTTGGTACAGGGGAAGACCCAGGGTTAAACGCTACAATAGCGCACCAAAAAAACCCTAACTACCGGTCCTTTCAGAAACACCTGCGAATAAGATGAAGTCTCACCCAAGGTAGAGGCAGGGGTGGTTGCAAGACTCATATTTTTGCAACCTTAGCTAGCACACAGATCTGTGATTCTAACACTTAACAGAGCACTCAATAGTTAACGTTCATCAATATTCAATCTTAGTTATAGTGCAGTTAAACCCTAATTACAGAGCATTGTAGTATACAACCAAATCTAGCATCTAGTAGTACTTAGCACGATGAAAAATATCATATCTAGCAGATTCAAGCACTAAGAACATGTATATAAGTCAGATCTAGCATCCATCCATATTATTTAGGACTAAGCATCAACATATCATTCATATATATTAAATCACAAAGAAAATAAACACATAAACACATCAATACATCACACAAATCATAGAAACACAACATGCACGTGGTTCACCCCCACCCTGGGGCTACGTCCACCAACTCTTCTTTTCTTTATTATCTTTGGTCAAGATTCTTAGAGGCACATAGCATCCAAGTTCTACTCCATAGAAGGAAGGAGATCTGTGCGCACTCCGCCAGATCCTCCTTCTTCTAACTAGGGTATAGCATAAAGCCTTCACACAGTCTCTTACAATGACTTGCACTTATCTTTCCAGGTCTCACATAGTATGCACCAAAGAACTTACATGTAATGTCCCCACTTTGGGACATCATCATAGGGCAGAGACTTATGATGACCAGAGTAGCCAGGTGGATGTTATAGCGAGTAAAGGGGTATTTGAGAGGCATTGTGGGGTCCATTTGGAATTTATCATCATATTCCATCATTATGAGCCATTCCGCATAGGTTGGCTTTGGTTTCGTTCCATTCCGACTATTTCTATGATTTTGACTATTTTGAGCTATAAGTTAATTAAAATCACTGAAGAGGGCATTTGGGGCACATTACTTGGAGGAACCTCTCAGTGTAATAGCTCATTGGAATCGGGAGGAGAAACAATACAGGATGGGATGGCTACAAGTGACTTTCAGTGGCCAGGGAAGCCACAAGGAGAGATAAGGAGATTTTCAGAGGTAAAAAGGTTAATTAATTAATTAAAGTGATTTAATTAATTAATTAAATATTAATAAAAT
>ML777634.1:949929-962089 GCA_009831015.1 Picea engelmannii
AGAGAGAGGGTGCACCAGTTGAGGGATTCCAGCAAGAGGGGCACACCATCTTTGGAGAGAGATTCGTTGTAGGAGATTGGCAGAGCCGTTGAGGATTCTATCACTTGGGTTTTCATTGCAGGGCCTTGGACATCATATCTAGTACTTTATAAGGCAGTTTTATGGCTCACATTATTTCATAAGACGTGAGGCGAATTGAAGAGAAGGAGGGCATTTTTGAGATCCAGATCTAGTCCGTTTGGAGGGGTTACACTTCAGATCTGACCCTGAGACTTTACCTAGTGACTTGCAGTGTCCCGATCTATATTTTTGGAGAGTTTTAGAGAATTTGGAGGCCTCCTTCAGTAGGGCCGAATTATCTAGGGTTTCGGTCATCCAGTGGGGCACACCATTCAGTGGGGGATTTCAGATCTACAGAGATTGAGAGGGATCTTGGAGATTCAGTCACCTGGGTTGTTCTTACCATCACCCGATCTATCATTTGGCATATTTATTAGGGTGATTGGACACTTTTGGCAGTAGGGCCGAATTCTCTAGGGTTTCAGTCATCCAGTGGGGTGCACCATTCAGTGGGGGATTTCAGATCTACAGAGATTGAGAGGGATCTTGGAGATTCGGTCACCTGAGTTGTTCTTACCATCACCCGATCTATCAGTTGGCATATTTATTAGGGTGATTGGACACTTTTGGCAGCAGGGATGAGTTATTGAGGGTTTTAGCCTTCTATTGGAGTGTGGCATTCTTTAGCTGGAGAGTTTGGCATTCAGATCTGCTTGTATTGATCTTCATTTCTCATTCAGCCTTTGGAGGCATATTTTGTATTAGCGGGATCATTTTGTAGTAGCTCTTATCTATTGTCTATATTCTTGGCCATCTGTTGAGCATTCCAGATCGGCATCTTCATTGTAGCAGGTTTCTCTATTTTATGAATAAAGAAGAATTGAGATGTTTTGGCTTGTCTATCTTATTTCATATGGTTGAGGTATGTTCCATGGTTATCTCTTTCTGTTATTTGCTGCATACAGACATATAAACACATCTAAAAGGTAGATCAACAAAGTGTTTGACGAAATACCTCACTCAGAAAAAGTTTTAAAAAGACACCAAAACAATGATGATCCTTGCATAATGGCTTGGGATCATTACATTACAACTCTTGATCACATAGATCCAACTCTAGCACTTAGCTATTTGTACTCACTACTTCTCCTTGGCATCTATTTATACATACAAAAGAGGCCTAAGCATGGGTAAACCCATGGATCGATATTCCCATACCTGTTACATAATCCCAAATCCCAAAAAGGGCCCTAAAAGGGGTTGAGATCCCACGATATTTGCTTCGTCTTGCGCTCCACCTTCGACATCCTGTCGAAGTCCCAAAATTAGGTCAAACATAACCAAGAATCCTCAAAACTTGGTCAAGGGACAACATGAGACTTTTTCTTGGGACAGTGAACATTTGTGCAAACAAAATACATGCTTGCAAGTTTCTATGCTTTCGGGAGCCCACATGTACAATAGTTCTGCACTTTGTTGTCACAATCCAAGTAATATATAGGAAGGCAAAGTTCTATCTAAGCCACTTTAATGTTATGATTTTGGCATGCTCTTAACTCTATGGTCTTGTGATTTCCTCTAGTGGTTGTTTATTTAATTTCAAATTATGCGTTATGGAATCAAATTTTTTAATATCACATATATTTGATTCATTCTAATAATTCCTATTAAATTTTTAGCACAATCTGATCATAGTTGTGTAAAATGCATTCTTATTTGTGAATTACAGAAAAATATTTGTTGATCAAATGCTATATTTCACGCTAACTAAGGAATTCTTGATATTCCCTTCCAGACCTCCTTCCTCTAAGAAAAAGTCTAGTTCCAGATGACAAATTACTCAACTATGATATGGCCATCCATTCCATTCGGTTACTCCTTTGCAATTTTCTTTTCTACTATTATTCATGAAAATTAATGTTTATATTCTTTGTAATATATGTACTTCACACTTATCAAATAATAATTGTGTTATTAGATATATAGAAGCTCATGTTCAAATGCCCATTTCTTTCATTATTAATATGCACTAGGTCGACAGACATAGTTAAATATAATACATATAAACACTACTAATTTTGACATCTGGCATTGCTATTGTTATGTGTTACAAAAAAGTTTATTGTTATTTCTTGACTATTTGTTGTTCATGCTTTGTGTAGTTACTTCGTTTCATAGAAATTTGCAATGGCATTAGTGTAATGTTTAAGAAAAACAAATTTTTTCCCTACCTATATTGTTTGATCAAAGCATAAAATGAAATGTCTTTGGGGTGTGTCATCTATACCAAGGAAAATTGGCAGTTGCATGCTGTTATGATAATATTCCTGTTGCATCTTCACATCTAAATGACAATGACAGAGGGATATGGTGAGATACATTTTGCATACGATGGTTAGAAAAATGGTTAAATGGATCAATTGCAGTTTGTTCACTAAGGAGCAAAAAAAAATATTTGCATTTCAAAAAAGATGCCAATGCAGATGCATATTGCATTTTCCCTTAATTTTGTATGGTTCATGTTAGTGGTCAACATGAATCATTGTTGTACAAGAAATTATCCAGATGCAATCTTGAACAACTTTTTACTTGCTTCTCGTGGATAAGCAAAAATGTCAACTACTATTAGAAATGTAATATGGACAACTTGCATTCTTATGGATTGACAACACTGATTCCTGTCGTGTCTAGTCACAGTGATAGTTTGTTCGAAGCATGATTTGTCCGCACCTCTACATAGGCATATCCCCCATACATGTATGTTTGTTAGTGGTGCATATACAACTAAAAAAAACTTTTTATTTTTTATTGAATAATTAATTGTTTAATATTGTTTATTAATTTGTTATTAATAATGCTCACTGTGAAATGTGCAATTTATCAAATAATTAATTATTTAATATTAAATAATAAATTAATTATTAATTATTTAATATTGTAATTCATTGTTTCTTATGTACAAAGATTTTTTCTTTGGAGATTTTTCAACACATTTGCACAGGTGTATCCCTGCATAGGTTGTTCAATATTGCAATGTGTGTTGTTCAATATTGCAATGTGCAATGCATTGTTTCTTATGTGTGGAGATTTTAACTTTCATGATTTGTCCGCACTTCTGCACATGCATATCTGTGCACATGTATATTTGTTAGTTGGTTGAATTATTATTTTTCTTTTTTAAATATAGTCCTATACAAATAATTGAGAAAAATATGAGTAAAAAGACTATATAGTGTATTAGTGGTGCATGTACAAGTAATTTTTATTTATTTATTCTTTATTAAATAAATAATTATTAATAATGCAAAATATGCAATGTGCAATTTATTAAATAATCAATTATTTAATATGCATTTTGTTTGTTTTCGGTTCATATCCAGAGAATTGTTAGCAATTCTTTGGCATGCTTGCATTGTCGTGCTTTTGCACCTTAGGAGTTGTATTTCTGCATTTCGGTCATTTTCTAGGGACTTGTGTTGCTGACATGTTTTCCAAGTGTGTATAGTTGTTGGCTATGTGTATTTTCATTGGGAGACAAACTATATATTGATCCATTCCATAATTAAATGGAAGAACTTAACAAAAAAGGAAGGAAAACATGGAATTCATGAAACAAACATTTTGCAATGGTATATGGAAAATTTCACCTAATCTAAGGAGAGAATTCCAATCGAGCGGATGTTCAATATTGCAATTTGCAATGCAATGTTGTTTGTGTGCGAATAATTTTTCTTTGTTTCTTTGTTCACATATGGTATAGTTGTGTTTTTTGTGCTTTGTACATTTTTCTTTTTCCTAGCACAATGAACATGTGTGTGTAAGGAAGACATGTTGGCAAGATGTTATGCTTCCATGGGCCTGCATTTGTATTAGTTGTGCACTTTGTTGTCACAAGCTAGGAAATATGGACGAAGGCTGACTTCTATATGAACCACTTTAATGGTAAGATTTTGGCCCACTGTTAATTGTATGGTCTTAAAATTTCCTGCACTAGTTGTTTCTTTAATTTGAAATCATGCATTGTGGAATTAGCTTTTTTAATCTCATATATATTTGATTCATCCAATAATTCTTGTTAATTTTTTAGCACAATTTGATCACAGTTGTGTAAAATGCATTCTTATTTGTGAATTAGAAAAAAATCTTTGTTGATCAATTGACATATTTCACCCTAACTTTGACATTCTTCATATGTCCTTCCAGTCATTCTTCTTCTAAGAAAATGAAAGTGCAGGACCATGAATTACTCAACTATGATACATGATTATCCATTACATTTAGGTGCCCCTTTGCAGTTTTGTTTTTATGCTATTATTCATGAAAATTAATGTTTATATTATTTGTAATACATGGATTTCATACTTATGAAAATAATAATTTTGTTGTGAGATATATAAAAGCTCATGTTCAAATGTGCATTTCTTTCGTTATTAATATGCACTGGGTCAACATACATAGTTAAATCTAATACATAGAAACACTGATAATTTTGACATCTGACATTGTTATTTCTACGTGTTGCAAAAAAATTCATTATTATTGCTTCGTAATTTGTTGTCCATGCATTTTCCAGTTACTTCCTTTCATTGAAATTCATGATAGAATTAGTGTAATGTTTAAGCAAAACATTTTTTTCCCTGCCTATATTGCTCGATCACAATGTAAAATGATTTTTTTGGGGGGTATGCCATGTATGCCAAGGAAAATTAGTGGTTGCTTACTATTAGGGTAGTCTACTTGTTGCATCTTCACATCTAAACAACAATGGCAGAGGGCTATGGGGAGACACATTTTTCATACGGTGGATAGAAAGATGGTTAAATGCATCAACTGCAGTTTGGGAACTAACGAGGAAAAAAAGTATTTTCATTTCAACAAAGATGCAAATGCAGATCCATATTGCTTTTTTGTTTAATTATGCAAATCTTGTTAGTGGTCAACATGAACCATTGTTATACAAGAAACAAACTAGATGCAATATTGAAGAACTTGATAGTTTCTTCTTGCATATATGCAAAAACGTCGTCTGCTATTAGAGATGTAAAATGGAAAAATTGCATTCTTATGGATTGACAAGAGAATTTCTTGTCATGTCTAGCTGTAGTGATAGTTTGTTACAATCACTTTTCTCTTTGGTAGCCACAAAGTTCGATGTAGATTTCATGAGACCTTTACATTGTGAAATCCTTCTTACTATATATTTATATTGGGCTTGTAGGAAATACAAAAACAATAAGGAATGGTAATATTAATCCTCGTCCAAGGCTGAAGAAGGTGTCAGGTGATATGCTATGAGAATCACAAATACCATCTAGTCTTGTGTCGATGATGAGGTTCTACATGCATAGGGGTCCAATGGGGATTGAAATTTATTAACAGACATATTTGAGACAACATAGGTTAAGAGTGAGTGCATCTTTATTATCATCCTCATTTCATCAATCACAAGAATACATTAAGCAAATCATATATCGAAAGCAATAGGATCTTGTATTCCCTTAGAAAATTCCCAGAGTTACAATACATCGCACTATGGAAATATTTCCATAAATTTAACATATGACAGACTCAGAAACACAACTAGACCCATTACAATACTATAGAAGCTCAAAGTGAGTGACTTCACTAGCCCTTGAAAAATGAAAAACTAGTAGTAACCCACTAAATCAAATGTTTCTTTGTCATCTTTGTTTCCTTTAATATCCTTGGTTGTTCTGGATCTTTGTATCTTTCAGTTATGTTTCAGTTGTTGTACTGAATGGTAGTCTCACAGGCTTCTCTCACTTGTTTTCATTCCACATAGCCTTTCTGGAATTGGGGGAATGTTAACTACCTTGTCAGTTGATCTTGTGTCTACCCCAAGTTTCCTGTGCTATTTCCATTAATCATTCGATGACATTTCTTGACAATTCCTTTATTGGTTCCCATGCGGGCCTTCTTGATTTATGGCCTATATTATGAAAAATGTGACCCCATGTGCACTTTTCATCAATATTCACGTATCTGCTTGTGCGCCTGCAAAACTAAAATTAGCACAGAAAACATATTTTGTTGTTGTTCGTGATATTGAGCCAAACTTTTGGGTGCCAACAGACCTTCACTACTGTTACTTGGCTCATCTTCAGGCCAATAACATGTAACATCATATACTCCAATAAAGTAAGACCAAATCATCATTAGTGATGAACCATATCATCAAACCAAACTATTGTGGCAGTCAGGTTTGAGTAAGATAAAATCATCTATTCAAGTTGTAGTTACAATCTGACACATTCCATAGAATGAGTAAAGTAGTCCCCAATATAAGTGATGCATTTGGACATCATTTGCGCAAAGGATAGACTATTTCCCTTCGATGGTGTCTAGGTGATGAATGAGGAATATGTTTAAAGAAAAATATCCAGACACCAACCATGTAAATGAAATTAAGCTCCATCAAGAGAGAGAATAATCATATTATGGTATGTTTGTTCTGATAATACAAGGAAAAATACAAAGACCTCCTATATTGGTGGAGCGAAGAGCCCACAACTTTGGGCTATCCACTTTAGAAAAGGTGATTGTCCATTGTGAAAAGAAAACCAACTTGGGGGCTAGAGAGTTGGTCAACTTTTGCATCTTCGAAGCACAGCTCAGGTGCAAATGTGGCATTTGGGTCGCATCTTGGTGGAAAATAATATGGCAAGACCTCTACCTAGCAGCTCATCACGAAGTGTAAATCTTCGTGGAAAATCGACTGTGAATTCCTGGGGTGGAAGGTTGGACTGGAAATCACATGTCCTAGACTGTGACTGAAGTTGGGCCATCAAAGGGGACCTAAATCATTAAAAAATGTAAAAATAATAGTGAGTGGGAAGAAATTGGGTGCACACGCGATGGATGGGGTCAACAGAGAATGGGACGTGGAGAATTTATCCAACAAATACATTGGTGCAAGAGAATATATATAGAGTGAAAAATCCAATAAAGGTGGGAGGCAGAGGGAGATAAATAACTGGGAAATCATCTAATCAGAGAATAATAATGGAGTCTTGTCCAAAGCTGTGAGGTGAGGAGATAATAGTGTAGATAGGTCATACTGGTCATGTGGATTTTGGAACGTCACATCATTGCTACATGCATGCTAATGCTATGGGTGATTTTTCTGAATTGGGTTTCTTGACCCTTTAGTGTAATGCAGTGGCATGTTGTTCAGCCTAGTCTCATGTGAATTGCTTGTGAAATCTAGTACTTTGTACGCAGGACATAACTTTGACCTAAATTGGAAATATTGTGAATTTGTAAAATTGTCATTCTAACCAATTCAGTTGTGTCACTGGAGTGTACTTTGTACTTGAAGTAATTCCCCTACCTCACCAAGGTTTGCTGACCTCCCAGTCAATGGATATTCGATTTTACTGAGCTGTATTAGCTCTTCGGGTTCTCTCTAGAACCTCCAAGAATCAATCCACAGGTCCTCTCGAAACTCCACCCGCGTGAACTAGCACCAGGTGTAAGTTTCCTCCACGTGAACACCGATTGTGATCAGATGCCTAACCAAAAGTCTCTTCGTGATCTCGGACTTTGGGTGTTTTTCTATGGGCCAAACCTGATACTCGCCATTTTTCAATCTTGCGAATAACGAATCCTCTAGGTGCTAGCTCCTCTCACTAGGCCCCTTGACTTCCGTCTATGCGACCTCCAGCTAGAACCTGGGGGACAACTTTTGAGAATTTTGAGAATTCACATTTCACGAAGTCGAAATATGGCTTGCCTCTTTTCTCCTAATTCCCGATCTCTAAAATATACTCACGTCAGATCATTGGTACACAACTCTCCATGATCCAACAGTCCAAATGACCTCACGACTTCAGACTTCACGAGTCCTTCCTTATCTCGACTCTGTTGTTCTCGTCTTTCCTTCAACCAAGTGTTGATCTCTCTCCATGCATCCTATCTCGATGGATGACTAGGATTACTTCGGGTGATTCCAATGGCCTTCGAGACTTTGGGACTTCATGAGTCCACTCTCCTGTGCACTTCCAATCTGGTTTAAGTCTCTTGCACTTACCTATGGATACAATGCTTGTTGGTCCATGTGATCAGATCTAATGGCTAAGATCTATCCTCCTCCTCTACACGCTCCTCCTGTTTGGACTCTGATCTGACAGTCCAGATCCTTCACAGTGCTCGATCCAACGATCACTATCGATCCTTCTAGGCTTGGTTCTACGAGGAAACCAAAAACTTTGGTTCCTCCTTCAAACTCCTTTGATCCTCGAGACTTCAAGAAATTTTGAAGTCCTACGAGCTTCGACCTTCAAACCCACTATCTCTCCTCAACTTTGGCAATCTAAAATTTGATCTTGCCTTGGTGCACACTTGTGCTCTGCATGAAAACTTGCACTGTTTCTCCGTGATCTTCAAGACTTGGAATAAGTCTGACTCTTGTGCGCTCTTTTCACTATATATTATAAGATTCTCAAACTTTCTCAGTCTCCCAAGGGATTCTACCCTTCTACCTCTTTCAAAAGACTTTTTGATGCCCTCCTGGCACGTGTTGTGCTTTTCCTCCTGAGCTTATGAACTTGAAACAAGTTATGTCCTTCTCGCACTCCTTGTGCCTGATCGACCTTCAATTGGCTGTCCTACAGGCTTCAAAAATTCGTCTTAGTGTTGTCTTGGTTCACTCCTTGTACAGGTCTTCCTTCAGAGTGTTCAACAACTCTATTCTTCCTTGAGATTCAACTACTCAAACCTCAAAGGTCTCCGTCCCTTTCACTCCTCCAAAGGATATATTTTCCCTCTTGGAAACTTCTTCTCAAGCACTCCTTGTTGAAGTTACAGAGTGTTCAGTAACTCTGTGAGTGTCCCTCTTTGACACTTCTCTTTTTACAGAACTTGAGATAGAGTTCTTTTGTGCACTCCTTGCACCATCTCAATTCCCTCCTGGAAGAGTTGTACAGAATCTCCAACAATTATGTCTCTCTCCTTTGTGCCTTCTTTGCATAGTCTTCCCTCCAGAGTGTTTAGTTACTCTGAGGCTCCTCTTGAGTCTGTGAATATTTCTGTGTTCCCTCCTGGCACATTCTTCTTTGAACTCTATTCGAGATTCAGATACGCACTCCTTGTGCTGGCTCCAGAACTCCCAACATTCTGTTGTGCACTCCTTGCATAGCCTAAAGAACCCAATTTTTTTTTAACAAACTCACAAACAAAGAATTATGTCTATCCCTGCAGATGCAAACCTATCACATACATATACACCATAAATTCATAAACACACATAAAAGACAACATTCAAATCCATACATACATATAAAACTCATGGGCAAAAAAAAATGTTTTTCATTAATCTCAGAATGTTTGTACAATGTTTACAAAGACTGGACTGCAACAGAGACTTAGTTCTCTCCTCTCTTTAGATCTCTACCTGATCATCTCCTAACATGATATCTCTCTCTTAACATCCTCTACTATCCTTGTTCTTCTAAATCCTTGACACAAAGATCTTTTTTTTCAAAAGAGGGGGTTCTCGATCTCTCCCTCCAACTCACCTACTTTCATTAATTTACATTGAATGAACATTTTCATGTTCAGATCTGAGGCCCAGATCGAGATCTATTTCAGCTCATCCTAATAAAGGAGACTTCAACTACTACTTGTACAAAGGCATCACTTTGGCTCTTCTATCCTTACAACATTTAATTGTATTAAATACAATTTTAAAATTTGAAAACAAGAACAAAATGAGAGGTTTGGCGCTTCTCCCTCCTTGAATGCACACTGATGTGTTGTCTAGCTAGCGCATATATGAGGTGGAGCGATTCTTCTACATCATACTCCACTGCTATGAAAATTCATGAGCTCCTCCTCATGATCTTCCCAACTCTCCTTATAGACCCACTTGGATCCCAAACTCTCCTCTGGAGTTGTCCTCCTGCTCTATTGCTTTACTGTTGCTACTCTTGTTGGCTTCCTTCTTCTCAAATTTTCTTTTCTATCTTCTTTTGATGACCTCAGTGTCAACCTTCTTATCTCTTCTATCACCGTTTCCATCTTCTCTAGTGGCTGGCTCTTCTTATGAAGTATTCTTTGTTTCACTTCTGTAAGGTAGCTAGAGAGGTAGTGGGGGGTCCTAGAGGACCCATAGTGATAATAGTGTAGGCCATTCAATGCAAGGTGGAATAGGTCCACTATATTATTAAATAAGGCCCACTATGATAGTTAGATATAATAAATGGGTAATTATATTTAATAAATGTAAGAGGAATTCTTAGAAGGTTCTACTTCTAGAAGATTCCTCCTCTAGAATGTTCTTAGGTGATGGTAGCACTATATAAAGGGTTTAAGTAATGTAATGGGATATGAAGAGAAATATTGTATTTGGAGCAGTAGCTCAATAGGAGGATGCCCCCTTGAAGAGGCAAGTGAATTGGAGAGGATCCCTTCCATAATAGGATCTATTGTATGGTGTTTCCCTACCTCAAGGGTTTGGTAATAATAAAGTGTGGTTTCTTCTATCTTGATTTGTGGATCTATTGTGTATTCAATATTTGTGGTGATTATATTTGTAGATGTATTCAGGTTCTTAACAAGAGAATATCCGAACACATAGTGGAAAATGGTCGTCACAAAATCTGGAAGGAATAATATCACTGTAGAATATGCAGGATGGACACTGATAATAATCATTGTCTCTCGATTTGTCACATTGATACTCTCTACAGAAGGTGGATTAGAGTTATCAAATAAAATATGAAAGTGGTAATGTAAGGTAGTTAGAGAGGTAGTGGGGGAGGCTAGAGGGCCCATAGCGATAATAGTGGAGGCCATTCAGCGTAAGGTGGACTAGGTCAACTATATTATTAAATAAGGTCCACTATGATAGTTAGATATAATAAATGGGTAATTATATATAATAAATGTAAGAGGACTTCTTAGAAGGTTCTACTTCTAGAAGATTCCTCCTCTAGAATGTTATTAGGTGATGGTAGCAATATATAAAGGGTTCAAGCAATGTAAAGGGATATGAAGAGAAGTATTGTATTTGGAACGGTAGCTCAATAGGAGGATGCCCTCTCGAAGAGGCAAGTGAACAGGAGATGATCTCTTCCATAATATGATCCATTGTATGGTGTTGCCATACCTCAAGGGTTTGATAGTAATAAAAGAGTTTTTTCATATTGTTCTTTTATATATGTTGTGGTGCATTTGTATTCAATATTTGGTTCTTAACAAGTGGTATCAGAGCACTTTCCTTGGCAGACATTGTGGGTAAATATTTTTGCAGATTTTTTTTTTCGGAGAAAACAAAAGACGACCGCGAAATTACAGAAAATTTTGGTATATTTTTGTACAAGATTTGCATAAACAGATTGTATATATGAGTTACTCTCCTAAAAACACCCAATTTGAAAAAACAAATCGTCCAAAACGGAGTCCGGGAAGTCAAGATATTGAAGATTTAAAATCTGCAAATTTTCAGGTTTTTTTTTTTCGCGAATGGTGGCGCAATTTTTTTTATTTTTGTAGTTGATGGAGGCCAAATTTGACAAAAAAAATTACACATATGAGTTCCTCTCACAATTTCACCCAATTTCAAAAAACCTATCAGCCGAAATGGATTCCGGGAAGTGAAGTTATGAGCATTTTAAATCCAACAATTTTTTAGGGGTTTTCCAGAAAAAACCACGATTTTCTACTGTAACTTGTTGTTCTATTTTTGGGGGGTTTTCGTGACGGTTGTGAGACCAAAGAGTTAAGAGGGTGATCAGATGGCTATTTCGTCTCAAACCCTCAAAGAAATTCTTGAATATTTCAAATCTCAATTGTATGACACATTGAATGACAAATTGGATGCCTTTGGAGATGACCTCAATGATAGTTTTTGTAGTATTCAAGATTCATTGGATAACATGTTAAGAACCAAATATCAATATAGAATAGAAAAACCTCAAAAAAAGTACTCAACTCCATGAAAAAGAGATAATTTCAGATAATAAGCCTCTTCGAGGGGGCAACCTCCTTTTACCCCACTTAAATGTTCAAGTCCAAGATGATTCCAAATGAAAATGTCTCCTTGGTATATATAGGAGACTAGGAGGTTTAATGGCTTAAA
>ML777634.1:965650-1094295 GCA_009831015.1 Picea engelmannii
CTTCATCAAGAGTCCAATTAGGATTTTCTAGAGGCTTATTTGGTGTAGAAGGTCCCTTTTTGGGTGGCATGTTGGCCAAATATCACTTTTGAGTCTTGATTTTGAGGTGGTTCTGCTAGACAATATTTATTTTGTTCTATCTCACAAGTTTCGGCCCTTCTAGGTATGAAACTTTCTTTTAGGTAGTTCTATGATATTTCTTCTCTGCAATGCCATAGGTCTGATCAAAAT
The DNA here is from genome assembly GCA_009831015.1 of Picea engelmannii. NCBI lineage: Eukaryota > Viridiplantae > Streptophyta > Pinopsida > Pinales > Pinaceae > Picea > Picea engelmannii. The sequence continues at coordinate 965,882 of ML777634.1, forward strand.
TGGATGTGCCAAGTGGAATTTACGGTAACTTCCTCACAACTTGCAGATTTTTGGCCTTTCTAGGAGATCTCACTTGTATAGAATGCCTCGCACAAAATAATTGATATCAAATTCTGAAACTCGTACCCAAAATACTAAAGACTTTCCATGATCCAATGCAGCTAGTCCCACTCAATTTGGATACTCTAGAAAGAAGTTATGATTGTTTTACTTGGAACACCTTCTTGAGACTGGTCAATAGGACTAGTTAGATACCCTGTATTACACAAGGTGTATCTAAAAATGTAGGATGACCTAGAATCTGAAATGTTTACCACAGCTGTATTACCAATTTTTGTAAATTGCCTCCGAAGTTCAGGGTCTGAAACATTACAGAAAATTTTTTATAGCGAAAATTCCGCAATGACTCATTTCAGGATGATTTCAGAACCCTATCTTGTATAGGCTGTATCTACGAAAGTATATGGGCTCAGGAGCTGAATTTTGAACCCAACGTACCTTGATCCGTCTACTAAAAAACCTCCAAGAGGTTCCTTCTGAAAAATTGTATAAAAAAAGTTATAGTGAAAATTCCACGGTGTCTTAGATGTAGCAGCGAAACCCCAAGACCTTGAGCTCTGATACCATATGTTAAGAACCAAATATCAATATAGCATAGAAAAACCTTAGAAAAAGTACTCAACGCCTTGAAAAAGAGATAATTTCAGATAATAAGCCTCTTCGAGGGGGAAACATCCTTTTACCCCACTTAAATTTTCAAGTGAAAGATGATTCCAAATGAAAATGTCTCCTTGGTATATATAGGAGACTAGGAGGTTTAATGGCTTAAAGACGACATAAATAAAATAACATTACTAATCTAAATTACAACTAATGGCTTAAAGCCGACATAAATAAAATAACATTACTAATCTAATATTCCCCAATTAAGTGGTAATGAGCCAATATTAGGGCTTAACATAACATGCAAGAGAGATTTCTTATGGCAGACATCCAGGATGAGTATAATCAAGAAATATATGCTTGGTATGATGTCGATGCCGATTACGATGATTGGTATATGGATAGTTTTCATTTCTGGGATGAAAACCACTTCCATATTTTATTTGATGACTCTACTCCACCTTCTATAGAGAACATCAATGTCCCACATCAAGAGTTAATTATGATTACCAGCGTCCAGCCTGCATATTCTAAAATGGTATTGTTCCTTCTAGATTCAACATTGACCCTTTCCAACTATGTGGATGGATATTCCTATTTGGATCCACATGATAGGTGTTAGTATTGGGAGCATCATTTTTAGTTGGTTATTGGGTGCCAATATCTTCTGTGTGGAGTTCACATGAGCACTTGGACATGGGACCCTAGTTTACAATGGAAGTTGGACTACTTCAGCATGGTGGCTTCCATTTCTCAATAGGACCCTCGTTTTCTAGTCTACTTCAGCACTATGGTCCACACTTATCCATGGGACCCTGATATATGGTTGTACATCAAGTGTTGAGGACAACGTTTTCATAAGGGGGATGGAATGTAAGGTAGCTAGAGGGGTAGTTGGGGGGCCCAAAGGGCCCATAGTGATAATAGTGGAGGCCATTCAATGTAAGGTGGACTAGGTCTACTATATTATTAAATAAGGCCCACTATGATAGTTAGATATAAAAAATGGGTAATTAGATATAATAAATGTAAGAGGACTTTTTAGAAGGTTCTACTTCTAGAAGATTCCTCCTCTAGAATGTTCTTAGGTGATGGTAGCATTATATAAAGGGTTCAAGCAATGTAATGGGAAATGAAGAGAAATATTGTATTTGGAGTGGTATCTCAATAGGAGGATGCCCCCTTGAAGAGGCAAGTGAATAGGAGAGGATCCCTTCCATAATAGGATCTATTGTAAGGTGTTTCCCTACCTCAAGGGTTGGTAATAATAAAGTGTAGTTTCTTCTATCTTTCTTTGTGGATCTATTGTGTATTCAATATTTGTGGTGATTATATTTGTAGATGTATTTAGGTTCTTAACAACTTCCTCCTCTCCATATTTATCAATGGGAATATCTACTTGATCTCCCATGATGTCTTCATATCCTCTTGTGGCATTAAATTTCCACTCTGCTGCAGACTTCAATTCTGCAGTTTCCTCACCGAGTTTCTTCTCAACTTCTCTCTCTAACATATTGGTTTATTTCATCTTCTTTTGTGTTGGCCTATCTCCAACTTCCTCCAGTTGTTCCCCTGGATGGTATGCTCCTCCATCTGTCTCCAACTTAGCCTATTGGATGTGATGAATTTGCACTATCACCCTTCTCTATAGAGCTTCTAGTTCCTCATATAGATCAACAAAGTCCATGATGTCTACTTCCTCTTATACTGCAGGCTCTGGTGTTATAGTCATCTCCTGTTCAAATTCCTGCTGAAATTTTGAGCCATTCCTCTGAATGCTCATCTCCTTCTGCTGGGGTAGGTATTAGGTGATTTATATGTACTAAAAAAGACACTAGACTACCCTCAATTAAATTTTCAACCCAGGGTAAGTAAAATTAGAGTTGTATCAAAATATATGCCAAAGGTAAAAGGTTGGTAGGAGTATAGTCTAACTAAGGAAAGCAACTATCTAAGGCTAATCTACTCAAGAAAACCTATCTAATGAGAAAACCCTACTAAGAAAAATGAAACTAGGTAACCTAAGTACTTTTGGCTAAGTATTGATGGATGGTTCCTAAAAAAGCGAGTAAAACCCTATGTAAAGCAAACTAGTTCAACAATAAGAAAAAACAAACCACTAAGCATAATAAGCAAATGACAAAATCAAACTTCTTTAACTTGCCAGCCTACATCCAATGAGCAACTACCCTATGAAAACAAATAAATAAGAAAGTAATCAAAATCACCTATCTAACCTATTAAAGCAAATAGACAAGTAAGAAAAGACACCTAACTAACCTACTAAAACAAAAGACAAGTAAGCAAAGGCAACTAACTAACCTACAAAAGCAAAAGACAAGTAAGCAAAGGCAACTAACTATTGCAAGCAAAACTTCTCATTGAACAATTATCTAGCCTAAGAGGCAAGTGAACTAAATGCCTAATGAAAAACTATTTCTAATGCGTGAAAGGAAATCTAAATGCTTAATGAAATGCATGAAAGGAAATCTATTCTATTGAAAGAAATAAAGGAAACTATCTCTTCTATGAAAACAAGAAATTGTTTTCTAATCTATGAAATTTTAATGCATTCTATACTAATATAAGCAAACTTATGCTATACTAAATTCAGTCATTAACTACAACTTGAAATTGCAATCTAAATCTAAGAAAGAAATTGCATAACATAAACTAAACTAGCTCTATCTTAATAATTCAAATTGCAAAAAGGAAAAATACTCATAAACAGAATTTAAAGACTATTTCAGCATATGACAAGAAAGAAAATAAGCAACTAAATGATGAATTAAATAAATAAAACTAAATGGAAGCTAGATCAACAAACTAGAATTGAAAACTAAAGACTAATGACTATCCATCCACCAAAACCTCGTTAAAGAAAACATAAACTCAAATTTATGTTCTATTCTATCTCAAACTCCGTTTTAAACTAGATTCTACAATCATAAATCAAAGCATAATCTAACATATAAATGCATGTGGGGTTAGTGTATGAGTTTTCAAACTCGTTCCTAATTATAAAATCAAAGCATATTAACAAAAAGCCTCCATACTAACCTACAAAAGAGAATAAAAACAGTTAAACTACAACAACAAATTAAAGAAATGAAGGAACAATTCATGTATAGGAAATAAAGAGACAACTAAGTTATGAAATGCATAAATAACACAAAGAACAGTTACCAGACTGCTGGTGGTCCCCACAACAAGTCGTGGTCACCTCTTAAATGAACACCACGAGCTCAACAAAATGATTTCACCATTAAAACTTGAAAAATGCAGTCTTATACAATTCTGGCAATTGAAAAATGCAAAAACAAAAGAAAACGTTTTTATCTCTATCCTCTACTTTGTATACTTCTTCTTAGCTATTGTATGACCACCACGGTGGTATTTATAAGATTTACAGACCAAGTGGTCGACCACAGGAGGTTCGAACATCTTCTAAAATTGGTAAATTTCATTAATGGTTCCCTAACCGCCAAAACTGAGTGAGCCAATAATCACCTTCTTTGGACAACTGAAATCGAATTGTCTTGAGCTTAGTAGCCAGAGGGGGCGATCATGAAGAAAACCCATGTGCCCGATTTGTCCATCACTAGTCGCCAATGCCATAACCACCAACTCACCTTATTTTTTTATGCAATACTGGGTGCCAGAACGAGTGTTAGATCGAGTGCCGGAACGAGTTCTGGAACCAATGCCAGATCAAGTGCCGGAACTGAGAACCATGAACTTCTCTTAATCCGTTCACAATTTCAGGAAACGACTTTTTTGGGACCTAATTGGGAATACTGCGCACAAAACGCATGTGCCGAATTTTTCATATTCCACTTCATCCTCCCAAAAATTAATGTTTAAGTTTGTTTCCTGTAATAGTGTCAGATGAAGTACTGGATGGAGTGCTGGATGGAAAAACGCCTTGTGATTCTACCCTATAACACCAAAAAAACATGAATTAACTTTTGGAAATCATAGAACATGATGAATTACACTTGATGTAATCATTACACATGAATTACACATACCTTATGTCGATCATACCATTTTATCATCAAATTCTCCAAAAAGATCCTTCAAAAAGATGAAAAACACATATATACATATGGCAAAAGTGTATAATAACCGTCATGAAAATGATCATATCTCGGGCCCAACAGTAGGCATCAATGTCTTCTCCATGCTCCTCTTTGACATTTTATGTTGGTTGTCTTTCTTCTTCTACTGCAATTTCATCATGTACCATGGCCTCTACTCGGATACTTGGTAGGAATTCCTTGATCCCTCTAATGATCAAAATGCTCTTCTGATCTCCCCCCTGGATGGTGAACGTATTTAACTTCTCAACATCTTTATTCACATGGTCTGCAAACCCACATTAATATTCATCCATCAACATTCCTTACTGGTATGAACTATCAACAGAGTTCATGAGACTCTTAGATAATCTCATTTCTTTCCCCTTACCTACCTGACAATTTGGATCTTCTTCTCTTCTGCCCACCTGGCAATCTGAACTTTCACCACTGCTCCTCTGGCAGTATATGTGACCTTCAACTGATCTCTTTCCATTTCCCAGTTGGCAACTTGAAAGTCCATTTCTTCCCCCCTGGTAGTTCATGAAACCCTCTACTAATCTCATATCATTGTCCACCTGGCAATATGAATTTCCACTATTGTTATCCTGACAGTCTATGAGATCCTCCAATGATCTCATTTCATTACCCACTTGGAAATATGAAAATCCATCTCTTCCCTCCTAGCAGTTTATGAGATCTAGACATGATTTCACCTCCTCCTCATCACTGAGGTGTCTCCTTATCTTTGGTTCATAGATGTGAATTAGTTCCTCCTCTGTGTCAATGAGGTTTTATAATTCCCTCAGCCACCTTCTCAATTATTGTTGCTGCTTTCTGTCCAATAACTTTTGAATAACCATTTTACTTTTCTGTTCAGAGCCATTTGTACCTCCAACATACCTTCACCTCCTACTGCATCTTCAATTCTAGTCTCTCCATTCTTTCTCTTATCTCAATGATCTCCTTGTCAATTTATCCTCTACTTTTTTGCTGGAAGTCCTTTCCTTGACCAGGTTCATGGCCTTCAGTAGCCATTTTCACCCTCTTCATGCCCTCTTGGCAAGTCTATGGATCACTCTACATCCAATATCATCTCCATTTTCCCCCACAACTCACTTGGATATTTAAATTTTTGTTGTTGTACACGTGCAACAATCTTCTCACAAAGTATCAGTACTCTGTCTCCTTTCACCTGCTGCATACAGATGAATTACAACCCTGATTCACTTGATCATATTAGGATGTCCTTTTGTTTTCCTTCCTCCCTCTTCCTATTGTCTACGAACAAAAAGTGGATCTAATACCACATGACATAGTGCCCCTACCTCAAAATGGTCTTTTGACCTCCCGGTCAATGAATCTTCGATTTTCCCGAGTTGGAGAAGCTCTTTGGGTTCTCACTAGAACCTCCAAGAATTAATCCACAGGTCCTCTTGAAACTACACCCACGCAAAATAGTAACGGGCATAAGTTTCCTCCATGTGACCATTGACTGTTATTAGATGCCTAACTGAAAGGTGCTTCACGATCTTGGACTTTGGGTGTTTTTCTATGGGCCAAACCCGATACTCCCAATTTTCTGATCTTGGACTTTGGGTGTTTTTCTAGGCACTAGCTCCTCCCACTAGTCCCCTTGAATTTCATCTTTGTGACCTATAGCTAGAACCTGGGGCCTAACTTCTGAGCATTTCGGGAATTCGTGTTTTGCAAAGTCGTAAGATGGCTTGCCTCTTTTCTGCATATTCCCTATCTCTGAAATCTACTCGTGTTAGATCAATGGTCCATGAATCTACGTGATCCAACGATCCAAATGACCTCGCGACTTTGGACTTCACGAGTCCTTCCTTCTCTCGACTCTCTTGTTCTCGACTTGCATTCAACAAAGTGATGATCTCTCGCCACTTGTCCTATCTCGATGGATGACTAGGATTACTTTGGGTGATTCCAACGATCTTTTGAACTTCAAGACTTCATGAGTCCACTCTCCTGTGCACTTCCAATTTGGTTTAAGTCTGGTGCACTTACCTCTGGATCGAACGCTTGTTGGTCCACAGACTCATATATAATGACTGATATCTGTCCTCCTCCTCTACATGCTCCTCCTGTCTGGACTCTGATATGATGGTCCAGATCCTTCACAGTGCTCGATCCAATGGCCATTGTCGCTCCTCCTGGGCTTGGTTCTACGAGGTAACCAAAACCTTTGGTTCCTCCTTTGAACTCCTTTGATCCTCGAGACTTCAAGAAGTTTTGAAGTCCTATGGGCTTCGAACTTTGAGATCGCTATCTCTCCTGAGCTTTGGCAATATGAAATTTGACCTCACCCTGGTGCACACTTGTGCTCTGCGTGAAAACTTGCACTGTTTCTCCATGAGCTTCATGACTTGGAATAAGTCCAACTCTTGTGCACTCTTTTCACTATCTTTTCTAAGATTCTCAAAATTTCTTAGTCTCCCAAAGGATTCTACCATTCTATGTCTTTCAAAAGACTTTTTGATGCTCTCCTGGCATGTTCTGTGCTCGTCCTCCTGATCTTACAAACTTGAAATAAGTTATCTCCTTTTCACACTCCTTGTGCCTGATCGACCTTCAACTAGTTGTCCTGTGGGATTCAACACTTCATCTGAGTGTTGGATTGGTGCACTCCTTTCACAAGTCTTCCTTCAAAGTTTTCAACAGCTATGTTACTCCTTGAGATTCAACTGCTCGGACCTCAAAGGTCTTTGTCCCTTTCACTCCTCGAAAGGATATCTTTTCCCTCTTGACAACTTCTACTCAAGAACTCCTTGCTGATATTACAGAGTGTTCAGTAACTCTGTGATTTTCCCTCATTGACACTTCTCTTCTTATAGAACTCGAGACAAAGTTCCTTTTTGCACTACATGCACTAGCTCAATGCCCTCATGGTAGAGCTTTACAAAATCTCCAACATTTATGATTCTCTCCTCTGTGCCTTCTCTGCACAGTGTTCCCTCCATAGTGTTCAGTAACTCTGAGGCTCCTCTTGAGTCTATGAATCCTTCTGGTGTGGCCTCCTGGCACGTTCTTCTCTGGACTCGATTCAAGATTCAGATATGCACTCCTTATGCTGGCTCCAGAACTCCCAACGTTCTGTTGTGCACTCCTTGCACAACCTAAAGAACCCAGAAAAAATATAACAAACTCAGAGACAAATAATTTTTTCTATCCCTACAGATGGAAACCTATCACGTACATCTACAACACAAATTCATAAGCACACATAAAATACAACATTTAATTGCATAAATACATAGATAACTCATGGACAGGAAAAAATCCTTTTCATTAATCTCAGAATGTCTGTACAATGTTTACAAAGGCTGGACTACAATAGAGTCTCAGTTCTCTCCTCTCTTGATCTCTCTACCCGCTCATCTCCTAACATTCTATCTCTCTCTTAACATCCTCTACTATCCTTGTTCTTCTGAATCCTTGATACAAAGATCTTTTTTTTCAAAAGAGGGGCTTCTCGAGATCTCCCTCCAACTCACCTACTCTCATTAATTTACATTGAATGAACATTTACATCTTCATATCTGAGGCCTAGCTCAAGATCTGTTCTAACTTAGCCTAATAAAGGTGACTTCAACTACTTCCTATACAAAGGCATCTCTTTGGCTCTTCCAACCTTACAACATTTAATTGTATTAAAAAAAAAAATTAAATATGAAAACAAGAAAAAAATGAGAGGGTTGGCGCGTCTCCCTCCTTGAATGTGCGCTGATGTGTTGTCTAGCCGATGCATAGCTGAGGTGGAGAGATGCTCCTACATCAGTACTACCAGAAAGGAAAATTATGACAACTATATACTCTTCTAACTATTGTATATCATACACTAGTCTCTAAGTTTCAGAACTTCAAGAGGGACAAAGGAGGATAAGGGATGGATGACCCCTATGGGTCGCAGTGTAGTCTCAACCTGCTACCATTAATTAGTCCGTTGAATGATTGTTTTTGCAATGTAGGTAGCTTGTCGGAATGGGATTTTTTGATGTGGAACAAATGGAAAGGACACAAGAAAGGAATACATAGCATGAAAAGTTGTTGTGAATATTTATTTTCATATAATAATACCAAAGACCCAGGCTAGACAATTTGGTTGTAGAGGTTGTGATTATGCGATCGTTTCCTTCTTTTATTTTCGACCAGCTTGATGGATTTTTCCATCATATGGTCCTTGTCTAGTGGGGATCATGTGGTACCAATTATCACAATGCAAATTACTAACCTTGGTTAAAGAATGCTATCATTATGACCTATGGTATTCTTTTTTGTGCAACTTGATGCATCAGTGTCCCTGTAATGATACATTGCACTTTTGATATCAATTAGTTTAATGATCTCCTTCGTGCCAACAATTCCTCGTATTATCATGTGCTTTGCACAGGGTGGCATCATTTCTTCGTGTATCCATAGTACGTGTGAAATTAGGTTGGTTCAGATTGTTTGTCACTTCAGTGCTTCCAAATGTTTTCTAGCCCTTGGATGCCCCATGCCACCATGACGTTGTGTTAAATGTCATTTGTGTTTCCCATGCCTTTGCATGTTTGCTAATATTGGTAAATCTGTGGACCTGTTAGCTACTATTGTTTCCATGTTTGAATGTACTAGGCATTGTTCTCCTGAACAATTTACAACAATAACTAATCTAAGCTTGGATATATGCTATAGTTGAAGCAAAATTGCAATACCTAGAACAAAATCAATGAATGTTTCATATTCAATTGGAACATAAACAATAACATGTGAAGCAAGTTTCAATGTGCAATATAAAAAATTGTAAAGCTATGTATACTAGATTGGAAATTGTGCATCTGCCAAAAATATATATCCAAATTGTTCTTCATATCACTTATTTTTCATCATTGCTATATGGCTATGCAACTCTACAATTGCTAATATTTTCTAGATAGAGGGCCTGAACAGTTAAAAAATATGACAACGAAACATCATGTTTTTGGATGGCCAATGCTTTATATCTTTTATGCTAATATATCTCAAGTAAAATTATATCAGGGTTACAATATTCTATATGCAAGGTACACATGTTTGAGATATATGAATACTTAAAAATACAAATAGCATAGTAAATACAAAACAAAACTGCTTGCACACAACACAATGGACATTTATGGCACAACTGACAAGAGAAGTTGTCAAAGATCTGGAAATACTAACTGTATCAACAAATGTTGTAAGTATGAATTCACAAGTCTATATACAAATTTTTTATACAACATTATATATATATATATATATATATATATATATATATATATAGAGAGAGAGAGAGAGAGAGAGAGAGAGAGAGAGAGAGAGAGAGAGAGAGAGACTTCAAATTATTTAATTTTGAATTGTGTAAACATGTGGAAATAGGCTCAAAGTACATTGATACTAGAAAATGCATATTCCACTGCATTTCGACTTGTCTATGCAATTTGAAATTCTCTTGCACACGATGTGCCTTTTGGATTGAGAGAAATGCCATATGAAAAATATTTTCCAAAAAAGTTCCAAGTATTGCTTATATGCTATGAAATTTTCAAGTACATGGGAAATTTACATGGAACAATAGAATCTGGCTCCACATGTCACATAGACAATAAACAAAAGATAATTCGATTAAAAATATTTCTGTGGTTGGAGTTTTCATGATTGGTCGGAAAAGTGGTCAATAGAGTGTCGACGTTTCGGATCCAAATCAGGATCCATCTTCAGGACAATTAAGCCACAGTTTATGTTTATCAATAAACCTTGATAAACATAAACTTTGAAACTATACATTAATAAACATTAATAAACCTTGGAAATTATTAATGAACTAATTAATAAATATAATAAACTATAATAAACTTTGAAACCCTAATTCAATATAACAAACATTAATAAACTTTGAAACCCTAATTCAATATAAACTAATTAATAAACATCAATAAACTTTGATAAACTAATTGATAAACATCAATAAACTTTGATAAACATAAACTTTATAACTATACATTAATAAACATTAACAAACTTTGAATTTATTAATGAACTAATTAATTATAACAAACATTAATAAACTTTGAAACCCTAATTCAATATAACAAACATTAATAAACTTTGAAATTATTAAATTATTATTAATTCAAAGTTTATTAATGTTTGAATTAATAATAATTTAATAATTTCAAAACAATCAAACAAAACCCTAATTAAATAATAAAGAAAAGGATTTTTTACCAAATAACATAAACCCTAATTAAATTAAAAATATTTTTTACCAAAACAACCTAGCCGACATTTAGTTTTCACACCAATTTCCAGTATTTAAAAACAAATCTTCTCATTATCTAAACCCAGGCTAATTGTCCTGAAGATGGATCCTGATTTGGATCCAAAACGTCGACACTCTATTGACCAAACTGTGGCTTTTCCGACCAATCATAAAAAGATAATTCATTGGCTTATCCTTGTATGGGAACTAAACATAATTCATTGCTATTATATTTTGACAGACACTTTATTTAATGCTCATTGTTAACATTGGACCCTCCTTTTGTTGAATTTTTATAGTAAAATTATTTACACATAGTCAATTAAACTGTTTTACTAAGATCTATATGCTTTAGACACTGTACAAAAGTTTCCAACTTCAATTCAATTTCTACAAATCTGGAATAAATATACAAGCTTTCCATACTATTTTTATTTTCCAACTGTCTCATAACATAACATATCCATTTCTATATTTTTCTTTCCATCTTCTTCAGTCAATTTTTTTATTGTGTTGTTCGAATGCATTTTAAACTATTTCATATATGATAAGATAACTCCTAGGATTTCTAAATAAAGAATTTATATTTCTATATCCCGTTTAAACAACTTGTATGTAATCAACAATCAAATATAACTATGAAAAAATATAAACTATAATAACCTTGCTTTCTTCCCATTGCTACCAATGCTAGATTTGCATATACACCACAACAATTATGTAACACACACGACCCTTTAGTACCCTTTCTAGGGATGGGTAATTAAAATTTCTCTTACTTTAGTCGTCTCAAATCATATCCCCTAGATTTCCATCCTCTTATACTCAACCGTATCTTTCTAATGACTGCTACCAGACTCAAAACTGAGCTCTGGATTGCAAGTTATGGCCTTCCAAAGTTCTTAGGGAATTATCGGACATGGGCCACGTGGCTCCACCTCATTCGTACCATCCCCAAGTTCTTATATCCACAGGGAAGGTCCATCCACCATCTAATTTAATGGAAATACATGGTATTTATACAACACATGGGCTAGAGGGAAGTTTGACATTCAGGGCTTTGGTGTTGAACGTCCCTTCTCCTTTCTGCACACCTGTCCTCTGGAGTCACAAATTCCTGAGTTCCTGAAGGAGCAAAAAATTCCTCCATGTGGATCTGGACTTCTAGCCTTTCATATTATCCTCGAAACTACATCCAAAACCTCTGGAGTCCCAAATTCCTAGACTCCTGAAGGGTCCATACTCGCACATGGTGATGTAATAGATGCAGAGGCAAGGACAGTTAGGTCCCAAGCACTCTACCCGCCAAATGGACCAAGTAAGAAAGTAGCATGGGTGACACACAACAAGGAAGATATGACGTGTGGCCCCTACAATGGATGAGAAGTGTCACATTTTAATGGGCACATAGAGTCTGTGAAACGTACAAATCTAGGTGACACGTGCCATGTCAAATGTGGGTCCATGTCACCCAGGATTGATAGCCTTCCAAACCCTTTGAACTCATGGCTAAGATGTGTCCATGTAAGCCCCTAGATCTACGACCTCTGTTACTTCATAACTTCGAAGTTCGGGGGACCCGTGGTGAGACTTCCTCTTTTCTCTTGGAGTGGTCAACGCTGGGATGACCACGATCTAGATCTAACAACCATGGGAGATATTGAAGGGTCCCTAGATCTATGGTCCTCGTTACTTTGTAGCTCCAACCTTTGAAGGATTTGGCATTATGGCCACTCTTCTCTCCAAAATAAGGACTTCGTCGAAGTACTATACACAGAACCCTCCACTATTTGATCGAATGATTAGGAGGGGTTCCTAACGGATTCCCTAGATCCACAGATTACATAAATTCGTAACTATGGTGTTTGAGGAATTTGGTGCTATAACACCTCAATTATCCCAAATTAGTCAATGTCGGACTTACCTCAGCGTAGATGTGATGGCTAGGGGGACTCTCGAATACCTTCAGATCTATGGCTTGCATTACTTTATGATTAGTAAATGGGTCAGGATTTAATGGTGGGACATGGCTATTTTCCCGGGTTAGGGAAATTGCCAGACATTGGTCAAACTTATGGATAACCGTAGCAATAGTTTTCCTTCATATGGTTTACAAATGGTAAGGGCGTAACATTCTAGAGCTCCGAACTCCCGCATTTTCGAAGCCAGAAAGGTTTATCTCCTTTTGAGCCTAGCGTACAGTTCCCAGACCTTGGTCATATGGGTCCTCCAAAAATTCTCATCGACTAAGCTAATCTATTAGCCGTGAATTGGTTGAGGACATGAGAATGATCTCTCGGTCACATGGGTGAAAGGTCTGAAGGAGACACCCTCCTTCCATAGAGTTTGAACTTGGTATTCCCACGAAGGTAGATTCAAGAGGTCAGTAGGACTTAATCATTCTAGTAAATCCTACCCCGACTCTCTTGCAGGCTTATGTACCATAACTCTTTATATGCTAAGTTGAGGAAATAAGAAGACCATTCAAAATAATGGGTTCACATAGAGACAATACATATTTCTACCTTAATCATTCAATACAGAACTCACTCATAGACATATAAATATATTCAATCATCATTTCCATTTCAATACATTGACTATGAAAATACTTATCAGAAAACCAGAATCGTGAAGCGACTCCTGAAAGGGGTACCTGTTTCCACCCAAACATAGGTACAAACACTCCTGAATAGATTTACCATTGACCTCCCTTGAGCTATACCATGATGCTATGAGAGAGACTCTTTGTTCTTTCTCCGTGATAGTTAGGGATGGAGGTTACCCTCCTACTCCCACAAGATCTTGGAAACCATTTTTCATTGTACCAAGCAAGGAGGTATGCATGAGTACTTCCATAGTCACTCGTTAGCCCTATTTATCAACTTGGACTGAAAACATTGCCAACATATTCTTGCATCCAAAACAATCTTGTTTCTCACTTATCCCTCTAACCAAGGAGCTGCAAATGCTCTTTTCTCTTCTGGGATATTGGTCTCTCAACTATGTTTTCTCGCAGATTTTCCTCTGCCCATGAATCACCTATTTTATTCCTTCCTTAGCAAGGTTTCATGGGTCCAAATCGCTAGCTCGTGGTCAGGTTTGGAAGTCTTACAGATGGGTACTTTACCCCATCTCTTCATTAACTCTTGAGGAGGACTCTTCCAGCTACCAGTCTGATTGGTAATTCATTTTTGGCTCAGAGGATTGTTCTAGGTATGAGAGATTAAATCCAGTGAGGTATTGGTTTGGTGTGGATCATCTCAACCACTTCTGGTTTCCCCTCACCATCTCTCTCATAGAACCAAGGTCTATATTGCAAACACCCCTTTCAGTGGTGGTGCAACATTATCCATATTTAATTAATATCATAAATACATACATTACCTTTTATAACAAAAGGTTCATCAAATCCATCATTCACACATATTTAGTCCGTCACAGTCTTTTGGAAAGTTATAGTTATAGTTACAACCTGGGGAAACAAGGGTGTAACAAACTGCTCCCCCTTAAAGTAACATCATCTTTGATGTTCTACCTGCCAACGTGCTCTATATATACAAAAGTAAACAAAAATGGGTATGCATGTTTCATGGCATCCTCCATATCCCATGTCGCTTCATCTAGACCAAAGTGTTTCCATTGCACCTTGATCTGTGCAATGGTTCTTTTCCCAAGTGGGGTTTCCTTCATATCTATTATGTATTATGGTTCTAGTAGAAATTCTCCCTTTGGTTCCACCTGAATCATAGACCAGTCAATTATATGATCATAATCATGTACATATTTCTTCAGTAATGAAACATGGAAAAAATTATGTGCCTTCACTATGGGAGGAAGTGCTAGACTATATGCTACAGGTCCCACTCTATCCAAATTTTCAAAGATTCCACAATATCGAGGTGCCAACTTCGCACATGGTCCCAATCGCAAGGAGATATTCCTGGGTCTAACTCAAAGATACACATGATCCCTTGTTGTGAACTCTCTAGGAGTCCTTTTTTTATTTGCATAGATTTTCTTTCTATCCCGAGCCACTTTCAGATTCGACCTTATCTAGATTACTTGTTGTTCCAATTATTTTAACATATCTGGAATGATTTTAATTTTATATACTGGTTTATCCCAACTGATTGGAATTTTTCATTGTCTACCATAGAGGGCCTCAAAAGGTCTCATCTTCAATGACTCTTGATAGCCATTGTTGTAGGAAAATTATACCAATGGTAGGTAGTCTTCCCACTTCTTAGGTTGATGCATTACATGCATCCTTAACATGTCCTCTAATACTTGGTTTACCCTCTTGGTCTGCCCATCTGTTTGAGGGTGATAGGTTGTACTAAATAGCAATTTAGTTTCAAAACCAACAAACAAATATTTCCAAAATTTTGAAGTAAATCTTGTATCTCGTTTGGATATGATTTCCTTAGCCATGTCATGGAGCCTAAATATTTCTTTTATGAAAATAATGGAAATATCTATTGCCTTGCAAGTTGACTTGACGAGAATGAAGTGAGCAGTCTTTCTCAGTTTTTCAACAACTACCATTATGGTGTCATTCAGTTTGGATGATTTTGGTAACCCTATGATGAAAACCATGGATATGGTTTCCCATTTCCATTCCAGAATTGGTAGGGGTTGCAATAATCCTATTGGATGTCGGTGCTCTGCCTTAAACTATTGACATTCTAGACATTTGGCTAAGTAATCAACCATGTCCTTTTTAATTCTAGGCCAATAAAATAACTTCCTAGTGGTTGTGATCATCATCTGATAACCAGGATGACTAATATATGGCCTTTTGTGTAGTTCATCCATTATGAACCTCTTCAAGTCGTCAAAATTTGGAATATACAACCTACCTTTGTAAGTTAACAGGCCATCATTCAACAATTTATAACCCTCATACTTCATCCCTGTGGGTTCTCCTTCCAGGTATGATTTTACAGTCTTGAAAAAATGCATATGTTTCTTCTGCACTTTTGACTCTCTCCTTGATGTCTATTTCACAGATGCTTACAACTGCCAAGTGAATCACTTTGATAGACATTGTTTTAGGAAAATTCTTTTAGTGGTAGGTAGTATTCCCACTTCTTAGGCTGATGCATTATATGCATCCTTAACATGTCCTCTAATACTTGGTTTACCCTCTTGGTATGTCCATCATTTTGAGGGTGATAGGTTGTACTAAATAGCAATTTAGTTTCAAAACTAGCAAACAAAGATTTCCAAAAATTTGAAGCAAATTTCGCATCTTGGTCGGATATGATTTCCTTAGGCATGCCATGCAGCCTAAAGATTTCTTTCATGAAAATACTGGAAATATCTATTTCCATGCAAGTTGACTTGACGGGAATGAAGTGGGTAGTCTTGATCAGTTTTCCCACAACTACCATGATGGTGTCGTTATGTTTGGCTGATTTGGGTAACACTGTGATGAAATCCATGGTGATAGCTTCCCATTTCCATTTTGGAATTGGTATGGGATACAATAGTCCTGCTGGATACTGGTGCTCTTCCTTAACCTGCTAACATTCTGGACATTTGGCTAAGTAATCGACCATGTCCTTTTTCAGTACAGACCAATAAAATAACTTCCTAGTGGTTGTGATCATCTTCTCATAATCAAGATGACCAGTATATGGTCTTTTATGTATTTCATCCATTGTGAACCTATTCAAGTCATTACAATTTGGAATATACAACCTACATTTGTAAGTTAGTAGGCCATTATTCAACAATTGATAACCCTCATACTTCAGCCATGTGGTTCTTGTTCCAAGTATGATTTTACAGTCTTGAAAAATTCATATGTTTCTTGTGCATTTTTTACTCTCTCCTTGACGTTTGTTTCACAGGTGCTTACAGTTTCCATGTGAATCACTTTCATACTTTTGCTAAGGGCATCAACCACTCTATTTTACTTTCCTTTGATACATTTGATTTCAAAATCAAGGTCATTAAGGAGAGCCATCCATCTAGCTTGTCTAACATTGAGCTTTGGTTGATCAAACAGATATCTCAACCCACAATGGTATGTCATAAGCACAAATATTCTACCCAAGAGATAATGCCTCCACATTTTTAGAGCATGCACTATGGCAGCCAATTCTAGATCACGGGTCACATAATTGATTTCATTCCCATTCAATTTTTTGGATTCATAGCAAATTACACGTCCTTCTTGCATAAGGACTCCTCTGAGTCCTTCCTTGTAGGAATTTGTACACACAATGAAGTCCTTGTTTGGGTCTGCACTCTTCATCACATTTGCATTGGTTAGAAGGTACTTCATCTCTTGGAATCTCTCTTCACATTCTAATGTCCAAATGAAATTAACTCCCTTTTTCTAAAGGCATGTGATTGGGAAACCGATCTTAGAAAATCCCTCTATGAACCTCCTATAGTATCATGTTAGGCCTATAAAGGATATGATATCAGATACATCCTTTGGGGTAGGTCAATCCATGATGGCTTTGATCTTGTGAGCATCAACTGCCACTCCTTCTTCAGAAATAACATAGCCTAAGTAATGGACTTGTTTATGGAAAAAGTCACACTTAGTAAAATTAGCATAGAGTTGATGTTCTCTTAGCACTTGAAGCACTAACTTGAGATGTTCTTCATGTTCTTCCCTATCCTTAGAATATATTAGGATAACATCAATGAAAACCAATAAAAATATGTCTGAGAAATTACTGAGTACATTATTCATTAAGCACTTAAAAGTGGTTGGTGCATTGGTTATCCCAAATGGCACCACCAAAAATTCATAGTGACCATATCTTGTCCTAAAGGTTGTTTTTTGGATGTCTTCATCCCTAATTTGGACCTGATGGTATCCAGACCTCAAGTGAATCTTGGAGAAAATTTAAAGCACCCATTAATTGTTCAAACAAGCCATCGATCCTTGGCAAGGGATACTTATTCTTAATGGTCATCTTATTGAGTTTCTTATAGTCTATGCACAACCTGAGTGTTCCATCCTTATTTTTCACAAACAAGGTTGGTGATCCCCATGGAGACACACTAGGATGAATGTAGCCTTTTTCCATCATTTCCTTTATGTGTAGTTTGAGCTCAACTAGCTCTGGTGTACTCATTCTATAGGGTGTTCTAGACACTGGCACCGCTCCTGGTGCAAGTTCTATTGAAAAGTTAATATATCTTCTTGGAGGTAGACGTGGTACCTCTTCTGGAAACACATATTTATACTCTCTTAATATGGGATTTTCCTCTAGGATGGTTTTATTGTTCTCGACATAGTCCAACACATGTACTGCAAATAAAGGGAATCATTTTCTACAATACTTCTTCACTTGAATGGTTGATATTTGTCTCACTGAGACAAGATTTTGAATCCATTCTTCATCTTCACACTCCAAAGTTTTATTGTAATAGTTCAACTTGGTTTTATGGGAAACCAACCAGCCCATGCCAATTAGAAGGTCATAATATCCTAAAGGGAGCATTTATAGGGTTTCTTGGGTGGTCCATCCATCCATAATGAATTGGCATGCTGTTATGACCTCTGTTACTTTTATTTTGGTTCTAGTGGCTAGTTCTACCAGCCATGATTTAACATGTTTAACTTGTTTCAATTTACATATATCAATAGTGTGAGGGGAAACATAACTCAAATTAGAACCAGGGTCAATTAAAATGGAAACTAGATGGTTGGAAATCATACCTCTCATCTCCACCATTGAAACTTGGTGGTTGGCTTGTCTATTCTCCAATGTTGCATAAATTTGTGGCATGATCCTAGCCACACCATTGACTATGGTAGCCTCTTGGATGTTTTATACCCTCCTATTGTTTTGTTTCATATATGGGAAGTATCTCAATAGATTTTCTTCTCTACAACCCCAACATTTCAAGGGTTCTCTCTTTGCTTTATCAGTCTCACCTTAGGCTGCTCCAAAAGGGTTTATTTCCACTCTAAGAGGAAATTTTGTTGATATACACTTTTAGTAGGAAGGCTCATCTTAGAATGCTTCCCATAGTTCTTAAATTTTGAGGGTTTAAAGCCCTTCTTCTTGAATCCCAAATTATTTTTCTTCTTCCAGTCCTCATGAGGTTTTGTCTTATTCTTGAATTTCTCATAGCAATACCTTGCCTTCCGGATAGTGTCTTCTAAGGTATTTGGCTCATCAAATTCAATTATGTTCAAGAAGGAATGAGGCAGTCCACTAATAATGCATTGCATTTTTACATTTTCATCCTTTATGTAAGGTACATACATTATCAACTCATGGAATTTGTTGATATATTCATCTATTGTAAGTTGTCCCAATTTGAGTTCATAGAACTCCTTGGTCTTCCCATTAAACTATTTCTCTGATAGATACTTCTTCTTGAAGTATTTCTCAAATTGTTTCCATGAGAAGTCCTTCTCATGGAATCCTTTCACATTCCTAAGGTCCTCCCACCAAATGGAGGACTTCCCATTTAGGTTAAAAATGGCTATTCGAACCTTTAAAATTCTAGAGTAGTCATGGACTTTGATGTACTTCTTCAAGCAAATCAACCAAACTTGAGCTTCTTCCCCCTTCTTAATTTCTCCATAAAAAGTAGGTGGTTTTTCTTTCTTGAAATCTTTAGGGTAATGACTCTTGGAATGTTTCCTCCTCTTTCCTCTCCTCTAGGAATGTGAACTAGTTTTTCTACTAGAGGATCCCTTGGAGATATCAGTTTCCTCACCAGAGGATTCTTTCGATGAGTGTCTCTTGGCTCCATGTTGGGCCTTATTTGAGGAGCTCCGCCTGGTGTGGCCACTTTTAGGACCATGCTTTCTTGTCTCAGGTAGAATTTGGGTTTTCTTAGTGTTATTTCTATCCACATGACTCGTTGTTGGTCCATGTTGCAATTTCCTTTGTATATCTGATAAGATTTGCAGTAGGATTTCATTAATTTTAGTTTACTTTTCCTTCTCTTTTATAATCTTTTCATTGTCAGCCTTACAACTCTATAATTCTTCCATGAGGCTTCTTATGGTTTCAATGAAATATGGAGGGGTTTCCAATACCCTCCTTTCATCATATTCTTCCTCTCTATTTTGGGATATTTTCCCCAATTCATTATGTGTCACCATCCTTTATGTTGTAGTTTTCCTATGGTCCACTGACTTCTTGAGTGTTGGTAACACATTTTTCGTTAGTTAATGATCCATTAGTTTTTGAACAACCGATAGTTCAGATTTTGAAAAATATATAACAACAATAGAAAGTTTCATTCCTTTCTTCAGTAGAGGTTTAACTAAGCCTTTTAGGAATGGGTTAAGATAGGGTGTTAGCCCTAAAATGTTTCTAGTAATATTTTTACATGACTCGTTCATGAGCCCAAGCAAGCCAAGTGTTTTTGCCTACTCTGATACCAATTTGTAACACACCCAAGCCCTAAGTACCCTTTCTAGGGATGGGGCATACAAATTTCTCTTATTTTAGTTGTCTCAAATCATCTCCTGAGATATCCATCCTCTTCTACTCAACCGTATCTTTCTAACAACTGCTACTAGACTCAAAACTGAGTTGTGGATTGCAAGTTATGGCCTCTCAAAGTTCTTAGAGCATATTGGACATGAGCCACATTGCACCCATGTGGCTCCACCTCATTTGTACCATCCCCAAGTTCCTACATTAACGGGGAAGGTCCATCCACCTTCCAATCCAACGGTGGGGCATTTTATTTATTTAACACATAGGATAAAGGGAAGTTCAGCATTCGACACTTCAACGTTGAACATCCCTTCTCCTTTATGCATGTCTTTCCTTCAGAGTCCTGAATTCATGAACTCCCAAAGGATCCTGAAATCTCGCCATGTGGCTCCGACCTTTCAACGTATCCTCGACACTGCATCCCAAACCTCCGAATTCCCAAAGTCCTGGACTCCCGAAGGGTCCACCCTCACACGTGGTGACGTGGTAGACATGTAGGCAAGGATAGGTGGGTCCCGAGGACTCCACCCACCAAATGGACCAAGTAAGAAAGTACCAGGGGTGACACGCAATAAGGCAGAGATGACGCATGGCCCATATAGTGGGTGACACATGTCATGTTTTAATGGCTACATAGGATATGAAAAACATATGAATCTAAGTGACACATGGCACATCAAATGTGGGTCCACGTCACTCCATACTGATAGCCTTCCAAACCCTTTGATCTCACGGCTAAGGTGTGTCCACATAAACCCCTGGTTATACAGCCTCTGTTACTTCGTAACTTCAATGTTTTGGGCATCCGTGGTGCAACTTCCTTCTTTCTCCCGGAGTGGTCAGCCTCAGGCTGACTACGGTCTATATCTAATGGTCATGGGAGATCCATAAGGGTCCCTAGATCTATGGTCCTTGTTACTTCACAACTTTGGCCTTTAGAGGATTTAACGTTATGGTTACTCCGCTCTCTCAAAGAAGGACTTCGTTGAAGTACTGCATGTGGGTCCCTCCACTATTTGATTGGATGGTTATGAGGGGTTCTTAACAGATTCCCTAGATCCATGGCTTACATCAATTCATAACTTTGACGTTCAAGGAATTTGGGTGCTATAAAACCTCAGTTCTCTCGAGGTAGTCAACGTAAGACTTACCTCAACATACATCCAACGGTTAGGGGGATTCCCGAATACCATCGGATTTGTGGCTCCCATTACTTCATTATTGGTAAATGGATCAGGATTTAACTATGGGATAGGTCTATCTTCCCTAGTTAGGGAAACCTCCAGACATCGGTCAACCTCGTGGGTAACCATACTAACAGGTTTCCTTCAGCTTGTTTACAAATGGTAAGGGAGTAACACTCTGGAGCTCTGAACTCTTGGAGTTTTGAACTCCCAGATTTTTGAAGCCAGAAAATTTTATCTCCTTTCAGGCCTAGTGAAGGGTTCCCAGACCTTGGTCATGTAGGTCCTCTGAAAATTCTCATGGGCTATGCACTAATATCTTAGCCGTGAATTGGTTGAGGACACAAGCATGAGCCCTCCGTCACACAAGTGAAGGGTCTGAAGGAGACTCCCTCCTTCCATAGATTTTGTACTTGGTATTCCCATGAAGGTATATTTGAGAGGTCGACAGGACATAAGCATTACAGTAAATCCTACCCTGACTCTCTTGTAGGCTTACGTCCCATAACTCTCTAACCTATAAGATAAGGAAAGCAGAAGACCATTCAAAAGCATGGGTTCATAGAGAGACAATACATATTTCTACCTTAATCATTCAATACAAAACTGAGTCATGGACATATAAATATATTCAATCATCATTTTCGTTTGAATACACCGAGTATGAAAATACTTATCAAAAAAACAGAATCGTGAAGAGACTACTAAAAGGGGTGTATGTTTCCACCCAATCATAGGCACAACCACTCATGAATGGATTTACTATTGACCACCCATGAGCTAGACCATGATGCTATGAGAGAAACTCTTTTTTCTTGCTCTGTGATAGTCACGGATGGAGGTTACCCTCCTCCTCCCATAGGATCTTGGCAACTGGTTTTCTCTGTAGCAAGAAAGGAGGTCTGCACGAGTAATTCCACAATCACGTTTTAGCCCTGTTTATCATCTTCGAATGAAAACATTGCCAACATCTTCTTGCACCCAAAATGAGCTTGTTTCTCAGTTCTCCCTCGAATCAGAGAGCTGAAAACACTATTTTCTCTTTTGGGAGTTTGGTCTCTCCACTCTAATTCCTCACAGATATGCCTCTGCCCATGAATCACCTCTTTTATTTCATTCCTCACCAAGGTTGCGTGGGTCTGGATCCCCAAATCATGGTCAGGTCTGGAATTATTCCAGATGGGTACTCTACCCCATCTCCCCATTAACTCTTGAGGAGGAATCTTCCATCTACCAGTCTGACTAGTACTACATTTTTGGGTCAGAGGACTATTTGTTAAATTTGGCACCATCGATAGTCATTCTCCAATGAGAAGCCATATGGGCCACCCTGAGGCTAGCCAGGGAGATTTGGAGAATCAACTAGTCTTGTGATGTATTGAAAAAATATAGGGGGAACGAACAACCTTTGTGAGTCAAACCAAAAGTCAGGATGAACGAGATGCTATGTGAGTATAATGCAAAATTCACGGGGAACGTACAACCTCTGTGAGCATAGAAAGTCTAATGCAAAAGTCATGGGGAATTTACAACCTCTATGACCATAGACAGACTAGTGAAAAAGTCAGGGGCAACATACAACCTTTGTGAGCATAGTCAAACCTTGTGGGCCATGACAAAAGTCAAGGTATCTAGAAAAAGTTAGGTTGAATGTAAAATTCCTATGAGCTAGAAACAAACAATATTCCTAATATTGAAAATGATGTAATTGTATTCATCTAGTGCATTGGCATGTGTAAACATTAGCCACCATGAAAAGAATTTTGAATTGCCTTGTCAAGAGTTGTAACTAAAGTCTTGAGTCTAGTTCTATGTTAGAACTAAAGTGTAATGTTGAGTTGTAGCTAAAGTCTTGAGTCTATTTCTATGTTATAACTAAAGTGTAATGTTGAGTTGCAACTAAAGTCTTGAGTCTAGTTATATTTTAGTAATGTTGAGTTGCAACTAAACTCTTGAGTCTAGAACTAAAGTGTAATGTTGAGTTGCAACTAAAGTCTTGAGTCTAGTTCTATCTTAGAACTAAAGTGTAATGTTGAGTTGCAACTAAAGTCTTAAGTCTAGTTCTAAGTTCAAACTAAAGCATGTCAGTCTCAAGTCTAGTTCTAAGTTCGAACTAAAGTGTAATGTTGAGTTCTAACCAATCTCAGGTCTAGTTCTAAAGTTCTAACTAAAGTGTAATGTTGAGTTGTAACCAATCTCAAGTCTAGTTCTAAGTTAGAACTAAAGTATGAAGTTGAGATATGACTAATGCATGCAATCAGGTTACTATTTTGAGCTTATCCTCTTCCCCTCTTCATCCTATATAAGAAGAGGTCGAACCCTCTCCTCAACACAGTTTTTGCAAGACAGTTTTGCAACACAGTTTTGCAACACAATTTTGAAACAAAGTTTTCATATGCAGGTTGAGGGTGAAGTAATAGAGGAGCACATCAGTGATAAAGAGGTAGCATATCAAAGGTGTACTTCAACAAGGTATTGTAAGTCTTTGTCAGGTCAAAGTCATCTTGGCAAGCTCTTTGAGAGAAGTACAATCATGTTGGATATTTGTAAGAGATCTTACATTATTAATGCAATAAAGAAAATATTGTTTGTTGGGTTTTTTCCCCCTGTACAGGGTTTCCCCAGGGTATATGTGTTGTTGATATGCATGTTTAATTATCTACGTAATTATTTCTATTCGATTATGATTTGAAATTGTCGAAGTGTATTAAGATGGAATCAAACTATTGAAGAAAATAAAAGAATTAATCCGCATAAGAAATCAATCTCATAATTTAACATGGTACCAGAGCTTAGGATGTGTTAAACGTGTTGAAGTGCAGCATTAGGTACACACAGATCCAAGTGAGCTTGATTAAGTTTCCAGTGTGAAGACCATGGCATCCTCCATTTTAGTCAGGGTCGAAGATAGGCTTGAAGGAGCTACCAAGTATGTGTGGAAGATTCGTATAACAAATATCTTACAAGAGCATGATCTTTAGCAGTATGTGACCACAGTGGTGGAGGAACCAATGAATAATGAAGGATGAACGAATTTCAGGAAGAGTCAAGAAAAGGCCAAGAGAATCATCTTTGACTCAGTCAAAGATAGTATAATGCCTGCAATGACTTCGTTAATGACTACCAAGGAATGTATGGATACCTTGGTGAATCTGTATGAGAAACAGGCTCCAAGTCACAAGGGGACACTTAAGCACAAGATTAATTATTTGAATATGGAGAAAGGTGAATTAGTTGCATCTTTCTGTTCTAGGATAGCTCAGGTCAGAGATCAACTTTGGTTCACAGGGGTGACAGTGGACGATGATGATTTAGTGCAGAACATTTTTTATGATCTTCCTTCTTCATGGGACACCTTCTTATCCATTGTAAGTGGGAGAGATATATGGCCCACATTTGAGAGGTTATGGCATGATTTCCTCCAGGAGGAGAGTCACACAACTACCAGGAGCGAGCCAACAAAAGGAGAGCACTCAGCTTTAGCATCAAGATTCAAGGGAAAGAAGAAAGGGACTTTCCAGAAAGGCTCTCAATGGAAGCCAAACATCAAAGTTCAGTTTCCACTGGGCCAAAAACTTGGTTAGTAGACAGTGGTGCATCAAAGCACATGACAGGGTACAAGGATATCCTCTCATATTTCGAGACAAAATCTTTTGCAGAGTAGGTCGAGCTTGCGGTTGAAAAATGTTACAAGATAGAGGGAGTAGGATCTATATCCTTCAGATTGGAATCTAGGGCTAGAATTCATGTTGATGAAGTATTATATGTTCGAGGGCTCAAAAAGAATATACTATCAGTTTCAACCCTTGAGGACAAGGGATATTGGTTGATCTTCAAGGATAGGAAGGCAATACTATGGGCTAAAGATAGCCACTGAAGTACAACATAACCCATTGGAACTCGCAGTGGAGGACTGCATGTTGTGTCAAGACAGTCAGTTTAGGCATTGTCTCATGATGCGACTAGCTCCAGTGAGTTGTGGCACATAATACTTGGACATCTTCATTACAAATCTCTTCTAGATCTACAGAACATGGTATGTGGCATGCCCTCTATTTCTCTTAGTAAAAATGAAATTTGTAAGGGATGCATGCTAGGTAAAAATATAAAGAAATCATTTCCTAGTACTGACAACAGAGCTTAGGGAATCTTAGATCTGGTTCATTCTGATGTATGTGGTCCCATTTCATCTCCCTCACTCAGTGGTTGTTTATATTATGTCATTTTTATTGATGATTACTCAAGAAAATGTTGGATATATTTTCTTAAAGCTAAAAGTGACACATTTGATGAATTCAAAGAGTATAAAGCCTTTATTGAAAAGTAGACATGGAAACACATCAGAATCCTTAGAACAGAAAATGGAGGAGAGTTTGAATCTCTTCAATTTGAGGATTTCTACAAGTCAGCAAGAATCAAGAGACAGTTGACCGTTCCATATAACCCTCAACAAAATGTTGTTGTTGAGAGGAAAAATAGGACTATTTGTGAGGCAGCGAAAGCAATGATGTTTGACCAGGATCTGCCAAATTCTTTATGGGTAGAAGTTACCTCCACTGCCATGTATATTCAGAACAGGTGTCCACATGCTATTTTGAAGGACAAGGCTCATGAAGAATTCTTCTCAGGGATCAAACCTGAAGTAGGGCATCTAAGGATATTTGGATGTCCTGTGTATATTCATGTCCCTAAGGAAAAGAGGACAAAGATGGAACCCTCAGGAAAGAAAGGGGTTTTTGTGGTGTATAGTAAGAACTCCAAATATTACAGTATTTATGTACCAGGTCAAAGGCAAATAGATGTAAGAAGAGATGTGACTTTCCATGAGGAATCTGCATTTAATAAATCCAAAGAGCTTCAACAGGATTCAAAAGCAGTTCGGCCAACTTCACCCTCTTCTGAAAATGAAGAGTCAGATGATTATAGGGAGGACCTCATGAAGGGCCAAGTAATAAGCCCCTAGAACCCACTGAAGTGTTAGAAAGAACTCTTGAAGAAACTCCAGCCAAAAGGAAGCGAGAGTGGCTTAAAGAAATAGTGCGGGAATAAAAAAGGGTAGTTCCTCCCAAAGGAACTTTTAGCGAGAGGAAGATGCCTCATAGGTTTGGAGGCTATGTTGCACTAATTAGCAACATTAGTGATGATGAACCTTATTCATATGAATAAGTAGATAAATTACAAGTATGGAAGGATGCCATGCTTGAGGAATACATGTCTATTATAAAGAACAATGTTTGGGACATTGTGCCAAGGCCAAAAGACAAATCAGTGGTTTCTCAAAGCGGGATTTGTAGCCAGAGGCTTCACTCAGAAAGAAGGAATCGAATATGAAGAGACTTTTTCTCTTGTAGCCAGGTATACCTCCATTCAAGATATTATTTCTTCAGCTTCCATACTTGGTTGGAAACTACATCAGATGAATGTAAAAACAACATTCTTGAATGGAAATATTGAATAAGAGGTGTTTGTGGAAGAACTAGATGGTTTTACACTGCATAACAAAGGAACTCATGTATGCAAGCTAAGGAAGACCTTTTATGGTCTTAAGCAGACTCCCAGAGTTTGGTATGACAGGATTGATGGCTTTCTTAAAATCCTAGGCTTTCAGAAAAGTGATGCTGATGAAAATCTATACTTCAAGGTAAGAGGTAACCAACCTATTATACTAATCCTGTATGTTGATGATATCTTTCTAATAGGAAATGAAGGGCTAATATACCGGTGTAAGAGGGAGATAACCTCATAATTCGAGATGAAAGAATTAGTCTTGATGCATTACTTCCTAGGATTGGAAGTGTGGCAAAGACAGGGCGAGATATTTCTAGCACAAGGAAAATACACAGTGGATGTACTAGAGAGGTTTGGTATGATGAATTGCAAATATATGTCTACTCCAATGGTTCCCAACCTGAAGAAGCTGCATGATTCTGATAGAGGTTCAGATTTGGTGGATCCCACCATGTATAGGCAGCTGATTGGATCATTGATGTACAAGATCCACACTAGGCCAGATATATGCTATGCAGTGATTGCAATGAGTCAGTTCATGATTGAACCGAGACGGAGACACTGGATGGCAACAAAGCACATCTGAGATATCTCAAAGAGACCATTACTTATGGTCTGAGATATACATCTAGTGGTGGTTTATTTCTGCATGGGTATGCAGATGTTGACTAGGAAGTAAGCCCAATGGATCGGAAGAGTACTTCCATATACTACTTCAGTTTAGGATCCTCTATGAGCTCTTCGTCAAGCCAAAATTAGGGATCCATTGCATAGAGTACAGTAGAGGCTAAGTACATTGCAGCAAGTGATGCTAGCAAAGAGGCAATATGGCTCAAAAAAATAGTTTCTAGATTGTTTGGTGACAAGCTCGAGACCACGGTGGTTCACTATGATAATCAAAGTTGCATAAAATTGACAAAGAACCCGATATTTCATGACAGGTCAAAACATATTGACATGAGGTACCACTACATATAAGACTTGGTCCAGAGAAAAATTGTAAAGTTACAGTACATAGCCACGAGCGAGCAGGTAGCTGATATCCTGACCAAGCCTCTGACCTCGAGACAATTTGTGTAGCTCAGAGGAAAGATTGGTGTGGTTGAGAATGACTCCCTTGTTTAGAGGGAGTGTTAAATTTGGCAGCATCGACATTCATTCTCCAATGAGAGGCCATATGGGCTACCTTGAGACTAGCCAGGGATATTTGGAGAATCAACCAGCCTTGTGAGGTATTGACAAAAGCAAGGGGGGACAAACAACCTCTGTGAGTCAAACAAAAATTCATGATGAACGAGATGCTATGTGATTCTAATGAAAAATTCAAGGGGAACATACAACCTCTATGAACATAGACAATCTAGTGAAAAAATCAGGGGGAGCGTACAACCTCTGTGAGCATAGACAAACTAGTGAAAAAGTCAAGGGGAACATACAACCTCTATGAGCCTAATCAAACCTTGTGAGCCATGAGCAAAATTCAAGGTATCTAGAAAACGTTAGGTTGAATGTAAAATTCCTATGAGCTAGAAACAAAGGATATTCCTAATATTGCAAAGGATGTAATTGTATTGATCTAGTACATTGGCACGTGTAAAAATTATCCACCATGAAGAGAATTTCGAATTGCCTTGTCAAGAGTTGTAACTAAAGTCTTGAGTCTAGTTCTATGTTAGAACTAAAGTGTAATGTTGAGTTGTAACTAAAGTCTTGAGTCTAGTTCGATGTTAGAACTAAAGTGTACTATTGAATTGCAACTAAGGTATTGGGTCTAGTTCTATTTTAGTAATGTTGAGTTGCAACTAAAGTCTTGATTGAACTAAAGTGTAATGTTGAGTTGCAACTAAAGTCTTGAGTCTAGTTCTATCTTAGAACTAAAGTGTAATGTTGAGTTGCAACTAAATTTTTAAGTCTAGTTCTAAGTTCGAGCTAAAGCATGTCAGTCTCATGTCTAGTTCTAAGTTAGAACTAAAGTGTAATGTTGAGTTGTAACCAATCTCAAGTCTAGTTCTAAAGTTTGAACTAAAGTGTAATGTTGAGTTGTAACCAATCTCAAGTCTAGTTCTAAGTTTGAACTAAAGTATGAAGCTGAGTTATGACTAATTCATGCAATCAGGTTACTATTTTGAGCTTCTCCTCTTCCCCTCTTCAGCCTATATAAGAAGAGGTGGAACCCTCTCCTCAACACAGTTTTTGCAAGACAGTTTTACAACACAATTTTGAAACAGAGTTTTCATATGCAGGTTGACGATGAAGTAATAGAGGATCACATCAGTGATAAAGAGGTAGCATATCAAATGTGTATTTCAGCAAGGTCTTGTAAGTCTTTGTCAGGTCAGATTCATCTTGGCAAGCTCTTTGAGAGAAGTGCATTCATGGTGGATATTTGTAAGAGATCTTACATTATTAATGCAATAAAGGAATATTGTTTGTTGGGGTTTTTCTCCTTGTACAGGGTTTCCCTAGGGTATATCTGTTGTTGATATGAATGTTTACTTATCTACATAATTATTTCTATTCGATTATGATTTGAAATTGTTGAAGTGTATTAAGATAAAATCAAAGTATTGAAGAAAATAAAATAATTAATCCGCATAAGAAATCAAGCTCATAATTTAACATGGTATCCGAGCTTAGGGTGTGTTAAATGTGTTGAAGTGTAGAAGCAGGTACACACAGATCCAAGTGAGCTTGATTAAGCTTCCAGTGTCAGGACCATGGCATCCTCCATTTCAGTCAGGGTCGAAGATAGGCTCGAAGGAGCTACCAACTTTAATGTGTGGAAGCTCTGTATAAAAAATATCTTGCAAGAGCATGATCTTGAGCAGTATTTGACCACAGTGGTTGAGGAACCAATGAATAATGAAGGAAGAATGGATTTCAGGAAGATTCAAGAAAATGCGAAGTGAATCATCTTTGACTCAATCAAAGACAGTATAATGTCTGCAATGACTTCATTGATGACTGCCAAGGACTGTATGGATACCTTGGTGAATCTATATGGGAAACAGGCTCCAAGTCAGAAGAGGACACTTAAGCACAAGCTTAAGTATTTGAATATGGAGAAAGCTGAATCAGTGGCATCTTTCTGTTTCAGGATAGCTTAGATCAGAGATCAACTTTTGGTCACCGGGGTGACAGTGGACGATGATGATTTAGTGCAAGCCATTTTTTACGATCTTCCTTATTCATGGGAGACCTTCTTATCTAGTGTAAGTGGGAGAGAGATTCAACCCACGTTTGAGAGTTTATGGAATGATTGCCTCCAGGAGGAGAGTCGCACAACTGCCAAGAGTGATCCAACGAAAGGAGAGCACTCAGCTTTAGCATCAAGATTCAAGGGAAAGAAGAAATGCACTTTCCAAAAAGGCTCTCAATGGAAGCCAAACATCAAAGTTCAGTTTCCACTCAGCCAAAAACTTGGTTGTAGATAGTGGTGCATCAAAGCACATGACAGGGCACAAGGAGATCCTCTCAGATTTCGAGAGAAAATCTTTTGCAGAGGAGGTCGAGCTTGCGGATGAAAAATATTACAAGATAGAGGAAGCAGGCTCTATCTCTTTCAGATTGGAATCTGGGGCTAGACTTGATGTTGATGAAGTATTATATGTTCTAGGGCTCAAAAAGAATCTACTATCAGTTGCAACCGTTGAGGAAAAGGGATATTGGGTGATCTTCAAGGACAAGAAGGCACTACTGTGGGCTAAAGGTAGCCACTTAAGTACAAAAAAACCCATTGGAACTCGCAGTGGAGGATTGCACGTTGTGTCAGGACAGTCAATTCAAGAATTGCCTCATGATGCGACTAGATTCAGTGAGTTGTGGCATAGAATACTTGGACATATTCATTACAAATATCCTCTAGATCTGTAAAACATGGTATGTGGCATGCCCTCTATTTCTCTTATTAAAAATTAAATTTGTAAGGGATGTAGGCTAGGTAAAAATATAAAGAAAGCATTTCCTAGTACTGACAACAGAGCTCAGGGCATCTTAGATCTGGTTCATTCTGATGTATGTGGTCCCATGTCATCTCCCTCACTCAGTGGTTGTTTGTATTATGTCATTTTTATTGATGATTACTCAAGAAAATGTTGGATATATTTTCTTAAAGCTAAAAGTGACACATTTGATAAATTCAAAGAGTATAAAGCCTTTATTGAAAAGAAGACATGGAAACACATCAGAATCCTTAGAATAGACAATGGAGGAGAGTTTGAATCTCTTCAGTTTGAGGATTTATACAAGTCATCAAGAATCAAGAGACAACTGATCGTTCCATATAACCCTCAACAAAATTATGTTGTTGAGAGGAAAAACAAGACTATTTGTGAGGCAGTGAAAGAAACGATGTTGACCAGGATCTGCCAAATTCTTTATGGGAAGAAGCTACCTCCACTACCATGTATATTTAGAACATCTGTCCACATGCTATTTTGAAGGAAAAGATTCTTGAAGAAGTCTTCTCAGGGATCAAACTTGAAGTAGGGAATCTAAGGATATTTGGATGTCTTATGTATATTCATGTCCCTAAGGAAAAGAAGACAAAGATGGAACCCTCATGCAAGAAAGGGGTTTTTGTGGGGTACAGTGAGAAGTCCAAATCTTATAGGATTTATGTACCAGGTCATAGGAAAATAGAGGTAAGAAGAGATGTGACTTTCCATGAGGAATCCGCATTTAAGAAATCTAGAGAGCTTCAGAAGGATTCAAAAGCAGTTCAACAAACTTCACCCTCTTCTGAAAATGAAGATTCAGATGATCAAAGGGAGGAACCTCATTAAGGGGCAAGTAATGAGCCCCTAGAACCCATTAAAGTGTTAGAAAGAACTCTTGAAGAACCTCCATCCAAAAGGA
The DNA here is from genome assembly GCA_009831015.1 of Picea engelmannii. NCBI lineage: Eukaryota > Viridiplantae > Streptophyta > Pinopsida > Pinales > Pinaceae > Picea > Picea engelmannii. The sequence goes on from ML777634.1 coordinate 997,893, forward strand.
AGCCAGTGTGGCTTAAAGAAATAGTGTAGGAAGTAGAAAGGATAGTTTCTCCCAAAGGAACTTTCAGGGAAAGGAAGAGGCCTCATAGGTTTGGAGGCTATGTTGCACTAATGAGCAGCATTAGTGATGTCGAACCTTATTCATTTGATGAAGCAAATAAATTACAAGTATTTACGGATTCCATGCTTAAGGAATACATGTCTATTATAAAGAACAATGTTTGGGACACTGTGCCAAGGACAAAAGACAAATCAATGGTTTCTTCCAAATGGATATATAATATCAAGCATGCAACTGATGGAAGTGTGGAAAAGTTCAAAGAAATATTTGTAACTAGAGGCTTCACACAGAAAGAAGGAATCAACTACAAAGAGACTTTTTCTCTTGTATCCAGGTATACCTCCATTCGAGCTATTATTTCTTCAGCTTCCGTACTTGGTTGGAGACTACATCAGATGGATGTAAAAACAAACTTCTTGAATGGAAGGATTGAACAAGAGGTATTTGTGGAACAAATAGATGGTTTTATACTTCATGACAAAGGCACTCATGTATGCAAGATAAGGAAGGCCTTGTATGGTCTTAAGCACGCTCCCAAAGTTTGGTATGACATGATTGATGGATTTCTTAAAAGCCCGGGCTTTCAGAAAAGTGATGTTGATGAAAATCTATACTTCAAGGTAAGAGGTAACCAACCTGTTATAATAATCCTGTATGTTGATGATCTCTTTCTAACAGGAAATTAAGGGCTAATATCCTGGTGTAAGAGGGAGCTAACCTCAGAATTCAAGATGAAATACTTAGGCTTGATGCATTACTTCCTAAGATTGGAAGTGTGGCAAAGACAGGGTGAGATATTTCTGGCACAAGGAAAATACACAGTGGATGTACTAAAGAGGTTTGGTATGATGGATTGCAAATCCATGTCTACTCCGATGGTTACCAACCTGAAGAAGCTACATGATTCTGATATAGGTTTAGATTTGGTGGATCCCACCATGTATAGGCAGTTGATTGGATCATTGATGTACAAGATCCACACTAGGCCAGATATATGCTATGCAGTGATTGTAATGAGTCAGTTCATGACTAAACTGAGACAGAGACACCGGATGGCAGCAAAGAACATCTTAATATATCTCAGAGGGACCATTACTTATGTTCCGAGATATACATCTAGTGGTGGTTTATTTCTGCATGGGTATGCAGATGCTGACTGGGTAGGAAGCCCAATGGATTGGAAGAGTACTTCTGGATACTGCTTCATTTTAGGATCTTCTATGATCTCTTGGACAAGCCGAACGTAGGGATCCATTTCACAGAGTACAACAGAGGCTGAGTACATTACAACAAGTGATGCTAGCAAGGAAGCAATATGGCTTAGAAAATTGGTTTCTGGGTTGTTTGGTGACAAGCTCAAGATGACAGTGGTTCACTGTGATAATCAAAGTTGTATAAAATTGACAGATAACCTGGTATTTCATGAGAGGTCAAAACATATTGACATGAGGTACCACTACATCCGAGACTTGGTCTAGAGAAAAACTGTAAATTTATAGTACATAGCCACGAGCGAGCAGGTACATGATATCCTGACCAAGCCTCTGACATAGAGATAGTTTGTGCAGTTGAGAGGCAAGCTTGGTGTGGCTGAGAATGAATCCCTTGCCGAGAGGGAGTTTTTAATTTGGCAGCATCGACAATCATTCTCCAATGAGAGGCCATATAGGCCACCCTGAGGCTAGCCAAGGATATTTGGAGAATCAACCAGTCTTGTGAGGTATTGACAAAAGCCAGGGTGAACGGACAACCTCTATGAGTCAAACCAAAAGTCAAGACGAACGAGATGCTATGTGAGTCTAATGAAAAAGTCATGGGGAACGTACAACCTCTGTGAGCATAGACAGTCTAGTTCAAAAGTCAGGGGGAACATACAACCTCTGTGAGCATAGACAGACTAGTGCAAAATTCAGGGAAACATACAACCTCTATGAGCCTAGTCAAACCTTGTGAGCCATGAGAAAAAGTCAAGGTATCTAGAAAAAGTTAGGTTGAATGTAAAATTCCTATGAGATAGAAACAAACGATATTCCTACTATTGCAAATGATGTAATTGTATTGATCTAGTGCATTGGCATGTGTAAACATTATCCACCATGAAGAGAATTTCAAATTGTCTTGTCAAGAGTTGTAACTAAAGTCTTGAGTCTAGTTCTATGTTAGAACTAAAGTGTAATGTTGAGTTGTAACTAAAGTCTTGAGTCTAGTTCTATGTTACAACTAAAGTGTAATGTTGAGTTGCAACTAAAGTATTGACTCTAGTTCTATTTTAGTAATGTTGAGTTGCAACTAAAGTCTTGCTTCTAGAACTAAAGTTTAATGTTGAGTTGCAACTAAAGTCTTGAGTCTAGTTATATCTTAGAACTAAAGTGTAATGTTGAGTTACAACTAAAGTCTTAAGTCTAGTTCTAAGTTCGAACTAAAGCATGCTAGTCTCAAGTCTAGTTCTAAGTTAAAACTAAAGTGTAATGTTGAGTTGTAACCAATCTCAAGTCTAGTTCTAAAGTTCGAACTAAAGTGTAATGTTGAGTTGTAACCAATCTCAAGTCTAGTTCTAAGTTTGAACTAAAGTATGAAGCTGATTTATGACTAATGCATGCAATCAAGTTACTATTTCGAGCTTCTCCTGTTCCCCTCTTCAACCTATATAAGAAGAGGTCGAACCCTCTCCTCAACATAGTTTTTGCAAGACAATTTTGCAGCACAATTTTGAAACAGAGTTTTCATATGCAGGTTGAGGGTGAAGTAATAGAGGATCACATCAGTGATAAAGAGGCAGCATATCAAAGGTGTATTTCAGCAAGGTCTTGTAAGTCTTTGTCAGGTCAAATTCATCTTGGCAAGCTCTTTGACAGAAGTACATTCATGGTGGATATTTGTAAGACATCTTACATTATTAATGCAATAAAGGAATATTGTTTGTTGGGGTTTTTCTCCCTGTACAGGGTTTCCCCAAGATATATATGTTGTTGATATGCATGTTTACTTATCTACATAATTATTTCTATTCGATTATGATTTGAAATTGTCGAAGTGTAATAAGCTAGAATCAAAGTATTGAAGAAAATAAAAGAATTAATCTGTATATGAAATCAAGCTCATAATTTAACACTATTCTGGTTGTGAGCAATTAAATCATGTGAGGTACTGGTTTGGTGGGGATCATTTCAACCACTTCTAGTTTCCCCTCACCATCTCTCTCAGAGCACCATGGTCTATCTTGGAAAACCTCCCTTTCAGCAGCTATGAAACACTATCCATATTTAATTAATAACAAAAATACATACATTACCTTTTATAACAAAAGGTTCATCAAATCCATCATTCACACATATTTAGTCTCCCACAGCCTTTTGGCAAGTTATAGTTAGTTTTACAAGTTGGGGGAAATAAGGATGTTACAAATTAACATGCAATATTTTCTTTCTTAGATAACTTGCAAATAGAGTGTACAAGTAATGGATATCTTGAAAATAGGATGGTGCCACAAGTTCTATGAATTCTTCCTACAAGTGTTGACAATAGACTAGGCATTGCTTGTACCCGCACCATGCACTACCAACCCAGTTATGCGATATTCCCAATTGCAGAAGACATTACTTCCCACAATTGCATTTTTTCTACTATTCCCATGCATTTTAAAGTGTTGGACTAAAGTATTGGAAATGAAAAGATGTGACAGTCCAATGTGATTCGGTGACGTGTATATATTGTGCACACAGGTGTTGAGAATATAGTATTTATTTCATGTGCGAACGTCATACCTATAAAAAATGTTAAAGTATGGAAGATATATGTTAGGCTGTGCAAAAATGCACAAGTATTGATATCAGCATATGAAAGTGTGACGGTTTTATCGTTCATTTTCTTTGAGGATTTGTTTGCATCATGCATAGTTGTGTCTTTGGTGCCTTGTATAGTTTTTTTTATCTGGTATAGTGGACATTCCATCTGTTTTCCATTCCTTTGAATACATTTTTTACCAGTTCCCTAGTGTATTTTCATTACGGTCCTCTTGCACGTTGGAACTTGCAGTTTCGCACCTCAATGGTTTTGGTACAATGGAAAAAAAACTTACTAAAAAATGTATATGATTAACTAAATGCTTTTAATGTATATACGTATATTAAAAACAAAAGTTGATTATTAATTTAATAAAAGTAAATTATACATATTCATCAAAGACATATAGTCTGCATAGATATAGCTTTCGAACCTCCACAGAGGTATATACCGACACATTGAAGACTTAGTAAATAAAATACATCTTCAGTACAGACATATAGTCTCTGACATATAGCTTCAACACCTCCACAAAGAAAACAATCAATCTAATAGTTACCAATAAGTGATGTTGGAACATCAAGCATTGATGGTTCATCACATATCTCCTGGGTTCAGTCATTCGAGAGGTCGACCTACATTTGAACACAATCGGTCGAGGGATCTACTAGCACACCACACCAGTTAGTCAAGTAGTCGACGTTCCTATCGGTTAGATAGTCAACCAATAGTCGAAGATAGATGAATGATGGATTGACCAACCCTTGAATCGACTACGAGTTGGATGGACAGTCGGTCAGATTGAGTCCTATTGAGCCAACTTGACAAAGAGGATTTTATGGAGACAACTCTAATAGTCAACGGTTATATGTGGACAAGATCTTTCGCATTCTATGGAAGTCGGTTAGATATTGAGACTTTAAAAGAAGACCCCTTGGGTCATTATAATGCAATGCAATGATGGGAAATATGCACAATGAGGTTCTAATCACAATACTCTATGCTTAAGTGTTGTAACTGTGTCTTTAGATTCCACCTCTATTCTTTGAAATTTATTGTCCCTCTTTGATTTTATACAGTAATGTGTTCTCATTTTCATATCATGTTCCATTTCATTCCCCAACATGGTATCAAGTCCCATGGTAAATAGAGTGTATCAAACCTGGGACTTGGTTCCCTGACCTCTCAGAAAGAACATAGTAAAGTGTTGATGGCTCTATAGGACCAAATTTACCTCTAAAGGTGTTTTTGAGCAACATAAAGCATGCCTCGTTGCGAAGGGATTTTCTCAACAAGAAAGCATCGAATACACTGATACTTTTTCCCCTATTGCAAAGATGAAATTGATTTGATTGATTATTTTTCTTGCTGCTCGTTTTGGATGGAAAATTCATCAGAGGGATGTGAAGATTGCCTTTCTTCACGAAGACCCATCTAAATAAATTTACATGGGATAGCCACTTTGATTTGTGACAGATTCCAATTTGGTATGTCGGCTCAATAAGTCACTTTATGGTTTGAAGAAACAACTTGCTAACTCCTTTGACACGATAGATCTTGACACTCTACATTATTTTTTGGGTCTTCAAGTATTACCATTGTCTGATGGTTTTTTCATTTCTCAGTCTAAATATGTAATGGATATGTTGACACATTTTAAGATGGTTGATTGCAAGCCTTGTGCCACTCCTTTTCAGTCTAGAGTGAAGCTTACTAAAACCTATTAAACACCCATTGTCGATGCTATACTCTATCGACAATTGGTCAGGAGTCTTATTTAGCTTACTCATAGTCAACCTAATATGTCCTTTGTTGTTAATGTGGTTTCTTGGTTCATGCAGGATCCTAGAGAAAGCCATTGGAAATTCGTCAAATGCATTGTTCGATATCTCAAGCCACTAGATATGTGTTTCTCTATAGCACTAGACCTTTGGTGTGGTCATGCAAGAAACAAAAGGTACACTCTTTGTCGACTACATAAGTAGAATATCATGGTGTTTTTCAAGTAGGTACTGAATCAATTTGGATTCAATAAATTTAGGGTGAGACTGGGTTTCATGTTCAGAACTTGAATAAAATCTTATGTGATAATAAAGGTTCCATACAGGATGTTGACAATCTTGTGGATCATAGTAAGATGAAGCATGTTGAGTTCCATACTCATTATTTACGATAGTTGGTTCATGATGACATTGTTTCTCTTGAATATTGTCACACTAAAGATCAAGTTGTTGATATCTTCACCAAACCTTTAGTTGAAGCCATATTTATCAACCTCCACACTTTTCTTGGGCTTCAAGAAGTTGAAATTATGGGGAGGTGTTCCAGTAATGTAATTTCACTTCATCAATATCCAAAGTTGTGTATTGATGGGGGGGTTTTAGAACATCAAGCATTTATGGTTCATCACATGGAGATGGTTTCCCATTTCCATTCTAGAATTGGTAGGGATTGCGACAGTCCTGTTGGATGTCGGTGCTCTGCCTTAACCTACTAACATTCTAGATATTTGGCTAAGTAATCAACCATGTCCTTTTTAATTGTAGGCCAATAAAATAACTTCCTAGTGGCTGTGATCATCATCTGATAACCAAGATGACCAATATATGGCCTTTTGTGTAGTTCATCCATTATGAACCTCTTCAAATCATCAAAATTTGGAATATACAACCTACCTTTGTAAGTTAGAAGGCAATCATTCAACAATTTATAACCCTCATACTTCATCCCTATGGGTTCTTCTTCCAAGTATGATTTTACAGTCTTGAAAAAATGCATATGTTTCTTGTGCACTTTTGACTCTCTCCTTGATGTCTATTTCACAGGTGCGTACATTTTCCAAGTGAATCACTTTCATAATTCTTCTAAGGGAATCAACCATTCTATTTTCCTTTCCTTTGATATTTTTTATTTCAAAATCAAACTCACTAAGGACAGCCATCCATCTAGTTTGTCTAACATTGATATTTGGTTAATCAAACAAATATTTCAACCCACAATGCTCTGTTATAAGCACAAATCTTCACCCAGGAGGTAATTCCCTCAATTTTTTAGAGCATGCACTATGGCAGCCAATTCTAGATCATGGGTCACATAATTGATTTCATGCTCATTCAATTTTCTAGATTCATAGTAAATTATATGTCCTTCTTGCATAAGGAATCCTCTGAGTCCTTCCGTGCAGGCATATGTACACACAAGGAAGTCCTTGTTTGGGTCTGCAATCTCCATAACAAGTGCATTGGTTAGAAGGTATTTCATCTCTTGGAATATCTCTTCACATTGTAATGTCCAAATGAATTTAACTCCATTTTTCTGAAGGGAGGTGATTGGGAAACTGATATTGGAAAATCCTTTTATAAACCTCCTATAGTATCCTGCTAGGCCCATAAATTATATGATATTAGATACATCCTTTGGGGCAAGCCAATCCATGATAGCTTTGATCTTGTGAGGATCGATTGCCACTCCTTCATAAATAACATGGCCTAAGTAATTGACTTGTTTTTGGAAAAAGTCACACTTACTAAACTTAACATAGAGTTGATGTTATATTAGCACTTGAAGCATTAACTTGAGATGTTCTTCATTCTCTTCCCTATCCTTACAATATATTAGGATATCATCAATGAAAAACAATAAAAAATTTCTAATAACTTACTGATTACATTATTCATTAAGCACATAAAAGTGGATGGTGCATTGGCTAGCCCAAATGGCACCACCACAAATTCATAGTGACCATATCTTGTCTTAAAGGATGTTTTGTGGATGTCTTCATCTTTAATTCGGACCTGATGGTATCCAGACCTCAATTCAATCTTGGAAAAAATTGTAGCACCCCTTAATTGGTCAAACAAGTCATCAATCCTTGGCAAGGGATACTTATTCTTAATGGTCATCTTATTGAGTTGCCTATATTCTATGCACAACCTGACTGTACCTTCCTTCTTTTTCACAAACAAGGTTGGTTCTCCCCATGGAGACACAAGAGGAAAAATGTATCCTTTGTCCATAATTTACTTTATCTTTAGTTTGAGCTCAAATAGATCTAGTGTACTCATTCTATAGGGTGTTATAGACACTGGCACCGATCCTAGTGCAATTTCTATTGAAAAGTCAATATATCTTCTTGGAGGTAGACCTGGTACATCTTTTGGAAACACATCTTTATACCCTCTTAATATGGGATGGTCCTCTAGGATGGTTTTATTTTTCTTGACAATGTCTAATGCCTGTATTTCATATAAAGGGCATCCTTTTCTAAAATACTTCTTCAATTGAAGGGTTGATATTTGTCTCACTGAGACAGGATTTTCAATTCCTTATAGGGTTAAATTTCTCCCTTCTTCATCTTCACACTCCAAATTTTTATTGTAACAGTCCAAATTGGTTTTATGGGAAGCCAACCAGTCCATGCCAATCAATAGGTCATATCATAAAGGGAGCATGTTTAGCATTGCTTGGGTGGGCAATCCATTCATAATGAATCGACATGCTGGTATGACCTTTGTTACTTTTATTTTGGTTCCAGTGGTTAGTTGTACCAACCATTATTTGACATGTTTAACTTGTTGCAATTTAGATTTCTCAACAGTTTGAGGGGAAACATAACTCTAATTAAAACCAAGGTCAATTAAAATGGAAACTAGATGGTTGGAAATCATACCTTCCATCTCCACCACTAAAGCGTGGTGGTTGGATTGTCTATTGTCCAAGGCTACATAAATTTGTGGCATGCTCCTAGCCACATCATTGACTGTGGTAGCCTATTTGATGTCGTAGACCCTCCTATTGTTCTGTTTCATATATGGGTAGTCTCTTAGTAGATGTTCTTCTCCACAACCCCAACATTTCAAGGGTTCTCTCTTTGCTTTATCAGTCTTGCCTAAGACTACTCCAAAGGGTTTATTTCTACACTGAGAGGGAAAATTTTGTTGATATACCCTTTTAGTAGGAAGGTTCATCTTAGAACCCTTCCCATAGTTCTTTAATCTTTAGGGTTTAAACCCCTTCTTCTTGAATCTCGAAGTAAATTTCTTCTTGTATTCCTTATGAGGTTCTGTCATATTCTTGAATTGCTCGTAGAAATACCTTGCCTTCCAGATAGTGTCTTCTAAGGTCTTTAACTCATCAAATTAAATGTTGTCCAAGAACGACTGAGGAAATCCACTAATAAATCATTTTATCTTTACCTTTACATCCTTTATGTAAGGTACATACCTTATCAGCTCAAGGAGTTTGTTGATATATTCATCTATTGTAAGTTGACCCAAATTGAGTTCATAGAACTCCTTGGTATTCCCATCAAAGTATTTCTCTGAAGATACTTCTTCTTGAAGTATTTCTCAAATTGTTTCCATGACAAGTCATTCTCATGGATTCCTTTCACATTCCTAAGGTCCTCCCACCAAATGGAGGCCTTTCCATTCAGGTTTAAAATGAATATTCGAACCTGTAAATTTCCAGAGTAGTCATGGACTCTAAAGTACTTGTTCAAGAAAAGCATCCAAACTCCTACTTCTTCCCACTTCTAAATTTTTCCATCGAAAGTGGGTGGTTTGGATTTCTTGAACTCTTCAGGGTCATGACTCTTGGAAAGTTTCCTCTTCTTTCCTCTCCTCTGGGAATGTGAACTAGTTTTTCTACTAGAGGATCCCTTAGAGTTATTTGTTTCCTCTCCAGAGGATTCTTCCAATGAGTATCTCTTGGCTCCATGTTGGGAATTCTTTGAGGTTCTCCTCCTAGTGTGACCAATTTCAATACCATGCTTTCTTATCTCATGTGGACTTTGGGTTTTCTTAGTTTGATGTCTTTCCACATGACTGGTTGTTGGTCCGTGTTGCATCTGTCTTTGTATATTTGATAAGATTTGCAGTAGGACTGCATTAATTTTAGTTTTCTCTTCCTACTCTTTTATCAACCTTTCATTGTCAGCCTTACATCTCTGTAATTATTCCATGAGACTTCTTACAATTTCAACAAAATCTGGAGGGGTCTCCACCGCCCTTCTTTCACCAAATTCTTCCTCTCTATTGTGGGATATTTCCCCCAATTCATGGTTTGTCACCATCCTTTATGTTGTAGTATTCATGTGGTCCACTGACTGCTTGAGTGCTGATAAAAAAAAATTCGTTAGTTAATGATGCATTTGTTTTTGAACAACACATAGTTCAGATTTTGCAAAACATATAACAACAACAAAAAGTTTCATTCCTTTCTTCAGTAGATGTTTAACTAATCCTCTTAGGAATGGGTTAAGATAGGGTGTTAAACCTAAAATTTTTCTAGTAATATTTTTTCGTGACTTGTTCATGATCCCAAATAGGCCAAGTGTTGTTGCCTACTCTGATACCAATTTGTAACACATGTGATCCCTAAGTACCCTTTCTAGGGATGGAGCATAAAATTTTCTCTTACTTTAGTTGTCTCAAATCATCTCCCTGTTGTGATGCTTATATGTTTAGTATAATGCACTCATTAATTATCAATCCGGGATTCATAATCAGCAGAGTTACAAGACACCAGTAAGAAAGGTAATTCTAATGTCATGAGTATAAAACTATTCTAGATTATGTATGCTGGAAACAAACCAAAATAGCAAAATGAAATACACTTTGGTTGTCTTTCACAGAGAGGCTATCTACTCTATTATGGCACATGCAAGTATGAGATGCAGTTCTTTTGATAGATCAACTCTGCTATCTGACCCAGAGAACTAACTATGCAACCACACTTCTGAAAGGGAAATCACACATCAATCATCAAGACATAGCATGGGTAGTTCAATAGTCAATATACTGAGTATGTTATGGTTCACAATGTGTTGTTGTGAACTTCACTAGTTCTCCTTCAAATATGTCTGACTAATGCTGCCAACATTCATGTCTATGAAACAAAATTAAATTCATAAAAATAGAGCATATGCAAAACAGAGTGAGTAAATATCTCTAAGAAATCATATAATTGAAATCCTAGTCTAAATTGTACTGCTATCATCTGAAAGAATTAAATCTTCAGCTAATCTAACATTTACACTATTGAAAGCAAATGCTAATACTAATCTACGAAGTTGCTGACCTTTGTTGGGCGGTGGGCCCTTACTGCTTCAACAGGTCAGCGACTGGAGTTTACAGTAAGCTTGTTTTCAACCCACACATTACTCTTACTCAAACTTCAAAACATAGAATCAAACTATGCTAACCACTCAACTCACATTCAATCATAGATGATCAAGACATGGAGATAAATGACGTCCTTTTATTACTCTTCACCCAGAATATGTTCTGCAATATATAATGTTGCTTCACATGCTGTATTATGCTAACTCTCTACTACCTCCACCATCCTTTCCATGACTATTTAAGCAGTCTTAGTCATGAAACACAAGGAGGTGAAATCGTTTGCAAATCAGTCAATTGTTAAATTTAATTATTTGGTTAAATATTTTAAGCTTCATCCTCATGACATGAAGTGCATGAGGATGAAGAAACAACAAAGTATCCTAACATAGCCTTGCTAAAACATTTATGATTCAATAAACATCCAATAATTGTCTTGGGCGCGATTTGGAGCTAAACTTGGTACATTTGGCTTCTTGTATTGGTACCGGATCATGACAGGTAAATGGTATTGGATCCGAACAGTGAAAAAATGGTGGTACCGGATCACGACAGTCTACAGCCATTGGTACCGGATCGCGACAGGTGAGATTCAGTACCGAATCTGAATAGAAGGTGCGCTTGGTACCAGATTCGGAAAGTGGCAATCTGGTGCACAAGTACCGGATAGCTGAGCTGGTACAGGAAAGATGGACTTATCTAGAGGTCAAAGATTATACATGGAAAATTGAAGCATTAGTACATGAAACTTTTAATCTCCTAGCTCAATAAACCACAAAAATGCATGAATTAATTATACTTTACCTTATGACCTTATCAATGGCTAATGGTAGTGTTCTTTGTCATTTACCCAAGCTTAGGTAAGACAAAAAGGTATAGACGAGGAGTATAATAGGGTAGTGGGGATGTCAATTTAGAGTCTCAACATTACCCCATGCCAAAACCATTGCATGTCCTCATGCAGCTGAAAACAATCCCAAAATTTTCAAAACTTGAGACTACACTCTTTACTTCTGTGGATCAATGATGTTGATGGTTGAGGCCTCTTCTTTCAACTTCCTTTTTATGACCCTAATGTATTGTAGGAGTCGTAGTACCTTCTTGAGCTTATTAGAAGTTTCTTCATGGTCATCTTGAAGTTGCTGGTTGGTTTCTTTCAATTGCTCATTTTCTTTTTTGATATACCTGTCCAATAGTTGGTATTCCTTCACTTCTTGTTTGAGTTCCTAATTTTGTTTTTGTAGTTCCCCAATCTTTTTCTTCATGTGTTCTTTTGTTACGGTCCTTGTTGACTCCATCATTACTGGTTGGATGCATTCCCTTTCCTTGACTTCCTCCCTCATCCCACATAAAGTAATAGTGTCTTGTTCCTCGGTCAAACTAGGAATGTTATCCTGGACTGATAAGTCTTCAGAAGGGGAGGTAAGATCGATTGGATCTTCCTATGTATGAGGACTGACAACTACTTTTACTCTCTTTTCCGTGCTCCTTATGGTTCTTTTACAAGGAGGTACTGGATCAAGGGTGCTCACAAGCTTCCTTTTCTTCTTTTCTATTCGTGGAATGGTTACATGAGATTTTTTTATAGACTGTTCACTTTTATTTTCTGAGCTATTCTTCCCTTTCCTTACTATTTTTGTCTTATGGACCTTCTTATTAAGTGCCACTGTTAAATTCTCCTCTACTAATTTGGTTTTACCTTTTGATTCTTGACTTTTAAAAGTCTTATTGACTGTGGAAGACGGCCCTGCTTGTTTACTAGCTTTTTCATGTTGGTTCACTGTCCTGGATGATGATGGAGTTGCCTTATCCTTCTTGCCCTTTTTCTTTTGAGGTTCCTTATTTTTCTTTGGAGCACGTTGGGCTTCCTCCACAGGTTTTTTTTTCTGTGGGAAGATGTTGGGTGATAAGGATTTTCCAACTAATCCTTTGCTTCCTAATTTCATGTAAAAGTAACATCCTAATAAGACCTTGATGGTAAATGCTAGTCTTCTCAGTTTTGGATAGGGATTTGCCACCTCTTACCATTTTGTTCAAACTCATCCATAGAAAATATGGGAAATCAATTTCAGGGCCTCCTTCAAAGTGTAATAGAAGCATAAGATGATATATGAAGTTCATAGCATACCCGCCCTCACAAGTGAGGAATCGTTGAAGACTAGCAATCATTGGATGATACTCTTCCTTGATATAGTTCCTAGGGATCCCCTTTTTCCAATCAGGGTGCTGATGGTCTTCTTTCAAAAATCATTGGCACATTTCCTTGTTGATTCCTACACCTTTGAAGTATTTGGCTCCTCTTTTAGGTAATCTCGTGACCTCCCTTAAGGTTTCTTCATTGATTGTTAGCTGCAGATTTCCTATATGCACAATTCTCCATCGTAACCCTAAATAAATTCGTAAGTTATCTTCTCATGCCAGCCTTATCTTCTCGTGCTAGCCTATGAATTTATCCAAAAATGGCATCCATCTTGATCTAGCATACTTCTCTCAACATAGTTGGAACTCCTCGGTATCTCTATAAATTTGGAAGATTGGTTCATGTCTACTTACGGCCATCATTATAAGTTGTGATAAAGAATCGGGTTGTAGCACAAGGATTTAGTCAATTGATGAGGGTAAGGGTTTGGTACTGGAGATCGTAGAGAGGAGTAGGATCAGAACTGGAGAAAGGTAATGACAAGGTAAATATGGTGATGGCGTCGATAATGCGAATGGTAAGTTTAAGTAAGGATTCCGCAAGGAAAATTTAAGACTAGATGAGGCTTATCTGGATGGCTTTGCCACCTAGATAAGCCATTTCATTTCTACCCATTAATGTAATGATGAGGACAAGATGTTGGGTGTCAAAGAATCATTTTGGGATAGGTGATTGGACTTCCAAGTGGTGAATTTGATGTTGGATCATGGTTCATGACACAAGATAAGTTCATGATTTGCTCAAGGACGAAGTACATTCGTGGCCTATCATTACTAGACATGCTTCATATTCATGCTTTGATGTGATTTTGCCCTCAACCATTTTTGAGCACTTATGAGAGGATTGATTAAGTTTGGGCATATGGGTATGAGGGTTATGTGCATGGTTTTAATAATAAGGTCATAATATCTAGTATATATTTTCATACCTATTGTAGTTTTATGAGCAGATGAAAATAAATACCATGTTACCTTTACTTTTACCTTTGTATGATCAATACCCATAGCATATGCGACTGCTTGTAGATTGTCAGAATTCATCTTTTTAGGCTGGAGTTTTCTGAAATCTTGGTACTAGAATTTCCTATACTTCTTTATTCCGTGCTTATCTTCTTTTCTATTTGGTTCTGCAGGGTTGTAGGTTGATCATGATGGTTTCTGAAGGTGAGATGTGAGTCTGAAAAAGAGTTCTGAAGGAGCTTTTTGACCTTCCCCCATGCCAAGGATGTTTCATATGTTTATGCAAGAAGATTCAACATTTTGTATCATAATGGAGAAAAGATGATAAGAGAAAAGAAACCAAATCAAATTCCAGAAGTACATTTATCACCTAGCATATGATCACATGTCTAAAAATTGAAATTGACTTTCTTTTGATGACTTATTGACAAAGGTAGCATTCAGCAGTGAAAATAGGGAAGTTTTTATATGTTTTCCAGAAGAACAGATCCATCCTAACTTTCTTTAGAGATTTACTATCATTAGATGTTATAGATAAATTTCACAGTATAAGTAGATTAGACTCCCTAGCTAGGGCTCCACTCTTAAGAAGTTTCCTTCTTAGGTAATGTAGGCTTTAGATGCCAGACCGATAATTTGACTTAGGGTAATTCTCAAATGGACATTTTCTTGTAGTAATTATGTTGCTTGTTAATCTGGAGTTTGTATCTCATAAATGCCAATAATGACCTTTTCTTTTTTAGATGAAAAAAGTGATTTTTTCAATCAGACAAGTAGAGATGAGACATTTCTCAACCGGAACCCACTGCCAGCAAGCATGTTCAGTACTCTAGTGGGGTAGTTGTGATAGTTATTGAGAGATCCCTTCCCTAGGTAGAATGCCCCATTGCCAATAGGCCTATTCAGTACCCTGATGGGTTTGCCTAGTCATACCATAGACCGGTACCCGCTGCCAGTAGACCTGTTCAGTATCCCGACGGGTTAGTCTCTTAAACCCTTTTTCCATCAGAGGCTTCTTTTCCATAGTCACCTATTTTGGTTTTTATTAAAGAGTGCTTTGCAGGATGGAAAGGGAGGCTCGTCTGAAAACCTTTTTATAGGATGGGATGGTATTGGGTTGGAAGGTATATGCTCTTCTTTGAATGTCTTTTAAAGATTTGTCTGAAGGAAAAATAAACTTTTTATGCACATTATTTCTTTAGAGTGATCCAGATGTATAATTTTGTCTGAGTTTGTCCATAAGAGAATGACCTAGAGTTTCCTTAGGGTACTGATACATCATCTTCCATAAAAAATTTCCTAGTGTGCCCATGATAGAGAGTGTTCATATACTCATATGTTACTCTTTAGCAAGATAATCCAATGAATACTATTGAAGTCTAGTTAGGGTGAGATAGTTACTTGTAGGATAATATATTTTTGTCCCTTTAATCATGCTGAAATAATGGATAAAGGCAACTTCTAGTCTTTGAAGTAGATTATGGTTTTTTGAACAATCATAGGTAAAGATTGTGTCCTTTTTTTTTCAAGCAACATAACCAAAATAAATTAAAATACTTCATTTTATCTAGAAACAGAACCAAAAGAAATTAAAATACTTCATTTTAGCTAGCAATAGAACCAAAAGAAATTAAAGATACTTCCCTTTAGTTGTCAATAGAACCAAAAAAAATAATTGCTTCACAAGGGCTTCCATTTGATGCTGCATTCGGCTCCTTGGTTCCAACTTAAGTGGTTGTTGCATGGCTTCATACTTCAAGTTAATTGACATAAGATTTTGAAATATGCATATCATGCCTTGTCAATTAGGTAATGTGTCCTGATGGTACCATATAAGGACAGACTTCTGGTACCAGACCAACACAGGATTGCTGGTACCAGACCAAAACAAGATTTCTGGTACTGAAGCAGTATTGTTGGTACCGGATCATAACAGAATATTGTTGATGCCTACAAACTGATGTTTAGCAAGTTCATGAAGGATCAAATAAATTATAGAAATTTACTTACAAAAAATTGCGAAAGTAAAACAAAAGGAGGTAAGAATCTCTTGTTACCTTCAACTTATTAACAAAACTCAATCCACACCTATGTACAAAAGTTTATAATAAACCAATCAATCAATGTGGATCAGTAGGAGGGTCTCCTTCCTTACTGATCACCTGTATACCTGAAGTCTATAGTATATGAGTCAGAAATTCCTCTTTTGACAGGGTTTTGTTATAACTTCTCAACCGGTGACCATTCACAGGTAGTGGTGCCTGTTGTTCGTCAATTGTCCTTATCCTGATTGAACCATTATCATAGATAGTTTCAATTTCGTAAGGTCCCATCCAACAAGTATTTAACTTACCTTTGAAGTTCTTGAATCTACTATCATACAATAGGGCCCAATCTCCTTGTTGAAATTTTTTCTTTTTGAGATACTTGTCATGCCATTTTGTTCTCTGCTCTTGAATGAGGGTGGTTCTTTGAAGTGTTTCTTGCCTGATTTTGTCCAACTCATTAAGCTGCAAGAGTCTTTTTTGTTGGCCTTCATCAAAGTTCATGCCAACTTGTACTGCGGTCCTAAAGGTTTTGATCTAGAATTCTATGGGAAGAAGCACCTGCTTCCCATACACCAACTCGTAGGGTGTATGTCCTGTTGTATTCCTCTAGGTGATTCTATAAGCCCATAAGGCTTCTAATAATCTATCAACCCAATCCTTGTGGTGTAGCTATACTATTTTGGTAAGAATGGACTCAATAACTTTGTTGGTAGATTCTACTTGTCCATTTGTCTGTGGATGGTAGGGTGTAGATTTCCTGTGTTTGATTTGGTACTGTTCTGTAACAGCTTTGACTAGATGAGAGGTAAATTGAGTTCCCTGATCAGTCACAATTTCTCAAGGTACACCAAATCTAGTAAAGATGTCATTAAAAAGGAAATCTACCACTGATTGTTCACTTGCAAATGGTAAATCTTTTTCTTCAACCCACTTAGTCACATAGTCAGTGCATACAAGTATATACTTTTTCTTTTTAGATGAAGGGTTAATGGGCCCTACAAAATCTAATGCCCATTTCTCAAAAGGATTAATAACTACTTGGGCTTGAGGTGGCATTTGGTCTCGTGCAGTAGGCTTACCCATTCGTTGGCATTCATCACAATTGGATACATAGGTTTTAGCATCTTTGAAAATATGAGGCCAATAATAACCAGATTGTAGAACTTTGTAAGCATTCCTCTTGTCTGTGAAGTGTCCTCCATAAGGACCATCATGGTAGGCTTGTAGAATATCATGAATTTCATCTTCCATTACACATCTCCTGATTACCAAATCTGGCCTTGTTTTGTAGAGGCAATCATCGTGCCACATGTAGTTTTCACTTAGTTGAATTACTTTATGTTTTTCTCTAGGAGACAATTTCTGAGGGATCTTCCCTTTCAGAATATAGTTAGCTACATCTACATACCAAGGAGTGAATGTATAAATAGAAAACAAATTTTCATCAGGAAAGTTATCTTCTACTGGTGTGTTATCTCCTAGATGAATCATTCTAGATAAGAAATCAGCCACAAGATTATCCTTACCAGTTCTATCAATAATGTTGATATTAAACTCTTGTAATAATAAGAGCCATCTTGTAACTCTAGGATTTGTTACAGGTTTGTTCATTAAGAATTTGATGGCGGAATGATCAGTGTGTACAAAAGCTTGATATCCTGTAATATAGTGTCTAAATTTATTGATAGCATGGACTACAACTAGCAATTCTTTTTCTATGACCATATAATTAACTTCAGCTGGAGACATATTTTTACTGACAAAGTAAATAGGATAGGTCATTTGATTTTCTCTTTGTCCAAGAACTACCCCAAGGGCTGTGTCTGAGGCATTAGTACAAATATGAAAAGGAAGGGACCAATTTGGTCCTCTTAATATAGGGGTAGTTGACAATTTCTGTTTTAAAATTTCAAAAGATATTTGGCATTCATCATCCCACTTAAATTCGACTTCTTTAGATAATCACTTGAATAAAGGGGTAGCTAGGCTTGTAAAATTTGGAATGAATCTTCTATAGTAGCCAGCATGTCCTTCAAATCTGCTAACTTCCTTTTGTGAGGAAGGTATTATGATTTCTTTGATAATATAAATCTTTGCTGGATCAACTCTCATTCCAGAACCAAAAATGTGATGTCCCAAAACAATACCTTCAGTGAGCATCATTTTTTACTTTTCATTACTTAAGGAAAGACTAGTTTCCTTACACCTAATCAAGACTTTTTCTAAACTGTTCAAAGCTTCCTAGAAGTCTTGTCCATGGACTGTAAAGTCTTCCATGTAGACTTCCACACAATCATTAGTAGAGAAAATGGCTAAGACATCCCTTTGAAGAGTGGTTGGGGCATTGCAAAGTCTAAAAGGGAGCACCCTATAAGCATAGGTACCCCATGGGCAGGTGACAGTGGTCCTCTCCTGGTCTTCAGGTGCTATTTGTATTTGGTTATAACCACTAAACCCATCCAGGAACGAAAAATACTTCTTTCTGAACAAGGTATCCAACACTTGATCAATAAATGGTAAGGGGAAATAATCCCTATGGGTGGCTTTGTTCAACTCCTGGAATTATACACATATTCTCCACTTACATTTTTCTTGGGAACTATGACACGTGGAGATACCCATTGACTATCTGAAATGGGGTATATGAGATTGGCTTGAAGGAGTTTTTGTAATTCCTCTTTTACAATATCTTTAAGGGATGGATCCATCCTTTGTTGAGGCTATCTAACTGGTATTATTTGGTCATTAGTGTAGATATGATGTGTGCGTGTGTTAGGGTGAATGTCTTTCATGTCTGCATAATCCCATGCAAAGGCATCAAATTGTCTTTGGAGCATTTCAATTACTTGTGTCTTTTGTTCTGGTTCCAAACTAGAGTTGATATACAAAGGTTTTCCTAGGATAATCTCAACAAGTCCAGTAGTTTCTTCCTTCTCTGAGGAAGATGGTGATAAAATATATAATTGAGTGATATCAAGGTGCCAAGTTTGTTGAAATTCAGAACTGAAAGTATGTGACAATTCTGCAAAAGACCTCGGGTATTCAATGCAATTTGTGTCAACCAAAAATAAACTTAAGACTTGTTCATCCGATTGTTCTTGCATTCCTCTTACTTGTTCAAGTGTTAATAGGGGTATGATTCAATCTTCCTCTCCATAATGGTTTTCTAACCAAACAAGTATTTTCTGTGTTGGTTGGGCAGGAGGGAAGAGAACAAGTTTTTGGCTATGTGTGCCATTGGATATAGTCATCTCACCAGACCGACAGCTGACAAAGGCATCTACTGTGGCCAGTCAAGGGTGGCCAAGAACCACGGGGTGTCCTGGTTTGGAGGATGATTTAGAATAGATGACTAAAAAGTCTACTGGATATTCCCAAGAAGCTAGAGTGACTGTGACATCATCTAGACTTCCTACAAGGCTAATGACTGACTTATCTGCCAACTCTATCATGATTTGGGTTGGTCTTAACTGGTTGATTTAGAGCCTTTGCATAGTGTCAAAAGGCATTACATTAATTGCTTCATCCAAATCAATGAGTGTGTTTGGTAGAGAAATACCATTAATTTCAACAATGACTAGTGGGTTTCCAGGGTCATTATATTTGTATGGCATTTCAGAAATAAATTCAGATAATTGTCTCACCACCTGAACAAGGGGAGGTTCCTTCTTCTTCCTTCCTGGTTTCTTAATACAAATATCCCTTATGATTTTGGCATATATGGGGATATCCTTAATGGATTGCAGCAGAGGTATTTTTATACATACATTTCGTAATTCATCTTCTATATTTCTGTGCAAGGGTGGGTCAGGTTTCTTCACTAATAGTCTTTCAGGGTAGGGTGGGAGATTAACTTGTTGAGGTACTCGTACAGACTGAGAAGTGATTGGAATAAGAAAGGAGGTATCTTCTTATGCAGGGGTGGTTTGAGTGTTTTCTTCCTCAGAATGATTATTATTTTCTTCTTGAATTATTACTGCAGGATTTGATTAGTTTACAACTTTCCCCGATCGTAGTTGAATTTCATAGGTGGGAGAGGTTTGAAGTTCTTTATTTTGCACCGAGTGGGTGGTTCGATTATTGGGGTTAGGGATTCACTGAGCAAGGATTTTTGTTGGTTTTGGAGGGTTTTGGGCAGCTTGGTTTTGTTGTTGATTGGCATTTATAGGTGGTTGCTGCTACTGGTTAGGGTTCAAGGGGGTTGTAAATTGTTGTTGTATAGGAGGTGAGAGTAAAGCTTTCATCTGTGGTGGGTTGAATCCAGGTAGTAATTGGGAAATGTTTGCAGGGTACTGTGGATATGTAGGGTAAGAGGGATTTCCATACACAGGTCCCCTCCAACCTTGTTGCCAAGGTTGATTTTGAGCTTGCTGAGGTGTCCATTGTGGATAGGTCATTGGGGAAGGACCCCATTGTTGTTGTTGATATTTTGCATTAGAGTCATAAAATGTATTGTGGTTTTGGGCTCTCCAAGGTCTTCAGGAAGGGTATGGTTGTTCTTGTGAGACTCCTCCTCCCCTATACATGGCTTGTAACTCAAGAAAAGTCGGACACTCAGATGTGGGGTGTTCTAGTGTACACAGGCCACCGATTTCTATGACATTTAATGGGAATTCCTTCTCATTGTGCTTCTTTCTACATCTATGAAAAAATATTGCTAGAGAAACCTCTTCTTCTTGTTTCTTTTTTAGTTTTAGAGTATCTAATTGGTTACTGATTGTGCTCAAGATGTCTATTTTAAAATTCTCCAATTAGTTTCCTAACTCAGTTCTGGTGATAGTCCCTGAGCTTTGTTTTGTATTTCTAGTAAAAGGATCTCTTGGTCCTTTGCCTGTTTTAGCTTGTTCTCTTGAGTATCTTTTACAGTAATCTGTAATCTCTGCAAAAGGCTTTTGGTGTACATCTCCTGAACTCAACAAGTTTAAAACTTCTATGCAGTCATCTCTAAGACCTTTCAATAATACAGTTCTTACTACAGCTGGGTCTATGGTGAATAGTTTTGATTTCTGATAGTTGTATAAGAACCTTTCTAAGTAGTCTTCATGGCTTTCATCGTCTGTTTGCTTCATTTAAAAAATGTCATTTTTAGCATTATCCTTACAATAGTCTTGGTATTTCCGTAAAATTGTGTCTTTCATCTGATCCCAAGAGAGGATTGTATTTTATCCTAAGCTCATGAACCATCTTAAGGATGAATATTTCATTGTAGCAGGAAGAGCTTAAGTTTTTGGGCATCGTCTGAGTAGTTATAACTTCTACATAATATGTCAAACTCGAATAAAAATAAATCTGGATATTCAGTTGACATACCTCTGAAAGTGGGTAACAATGATCGTGGGATATTTTTCATGCTGATGTTTTTGGAAATATCCAAGATTGGAAACCCAAAAGTCTCAGTCTCTATGGCTTAATTTCCTTCTTCTTCTGCCATTCCACTGATAGATGGTTCAGAAACTGGATTTTTTGTGTCTCCAAAATGTTCAGCAGATTCACGTTCTGCCCACCCCAATGTTGATTCTTCTGTTTTAGGTTCTCCTTCTAGAGACTCGCTGGCTCCCCTTGAATTTTCTCCCAGTGGAATTTTTCCTGCACCAATGTCAGTTGGATTAGTGGGGGGGGGGTTGTTTTTTAATCTTCAGAGCTTACAAATCTACCCTTGTTATCTCTATATCTATGCATAAAATGAAATTTTGATTCTTAACTGAATTGAAATCCTAATTTTATCTAGAAGGTAAGAAGGAAACCTAGCTTTGGAGAACCCCACTCTAGTGGCCGCGTGGCTCTTCACTCATGTCTTAAACGTTTTATCCTCCTCCCTCAAGCATCCTTTAAAAACATTCAAAATTTATGCAAACAATCTAAGCTAAAAATCACTTCCTACCGTTTGCAACTCCCCAACAACAGTGCCAAAATGTTGTGTTTCTTATATGTTTAGTATAATGCACTCATTAATTATCAATCTAGGATTTGTAATCAAGAGAATTACAAGACACCAGTAAGAAAGGTAATTCTAATGTCATGAGTATAAAACTATTGTAGATTATGTATGATGGAAACAAAACAAACTAGCAAACTGAAATACACTTTGGTTGTCTTTCACAGAGAGGCTATCTACGCCATTATGGCACATGCAAGTATGAGATGGACTTATTTTGACAGATCAACTCTGCTATCTGACCCAGATAACTAACTATGCAACCACACTTCTGAAAGGGAAGTCACGCATCAATCATCAAGACATAGCATGGGTAGTTCAACAGTCAATATACTGATTATGTTGTGGTTCACAATATGCTATTGTGAACTTCACTAGTTCTCCTTCAAATATGTCTGACTACTGTTGCCAACATTCATGTCTATGAAACAAAATCAAATTCATAAAAATAGAGCACATGCAAAACAAAGTGAGTAAATATATCTAAGAAATCATATAATTGAAATCCTAGTCTAAATTGTACTGCTATCATCTGAAAGAATTAAAGCTTCAACTAATCTAATATTTACACTATTGAAAGCAAATGGTAATACAAATCTATGAAGGTGATGACCTTTGTTGGGCGGTGGGCCTTTGTTGCTTCAATAGGTCAGCGAATGGAGTTTACAGTAAGCTTGCTTTCAACCCACACATTACTCTTACTCAAACTTCAAAACATAGAATCAAACTATGCTAACCACTCAACTCACATTCGATCATATACGATCATGACATGGAGATAAATGACGTCCTTCTATTAATCTTCACCTAGAATATGTTCTGCAATATATAACGTTGCTTCACATGCTATATTATGCTAACTCTCTACTACCTCCACCATCCTTGCCATGACTATTTAAACAATCTTAGTCGTGAAACACAAGGAGGTGAAATCGTTTGCAAATCAATCAATTGTTAAATTTAATTATTCGATTACATATTTTAATCTTCATCCTCATGACACGAAGTGCATGAGGATGAAGAAACAACAAACTATCCTAACATAGCCTTGCTAAGAAATTTATGATTCAATAAACATCCAGCAATTGTCTTGGGCACGATTTGGAGCTAAACTTGGTACATTCAGCTTCCTGTATTGGTACCAGATCATGACAGGTAAATGGTACTGGATCCAAACAATGCAGAAATGGTGGTATCAGATCACGACAGTCTATGATTGTTGGTACCAGATCGTGACAGGTGAGATTCAGTACCAGATCTGAATAGAAGTTGTGCTTGGTACCGGATTTGGACAGTGGAAATCTGGTGCACAAGTACTAGATAGCTGAGCTGGTATAGAAAGGTTGGACTTATCTAGAGGTCAAATATTATACATGGAAAATTGAAGCATTAGTACATGAAACATTTAATCTCCTAGCTTAATAAACCACAAAAATGCATGAATTAATTATACTTTACCTTATGAATTTATCAATGGCTAATGGTAGTGTTCTTTTTCATTTACCCAAGCTTAGGCAAGCCAAAAAGGTATAGATGAGGAGTATAATAGGGTAGTGGGGATGTCAATTTAGAGTCTCAACACTCCCCGATATATCCATCCTCTTCTACTCAATCATATCTTTTTAACGACTGCTACTAGACTCAAAACCGAGCTCAAGATTGCAATTTATGGCCTCCTGAAGTTCTTTGGTCCTTATCAGGCATGGGACACATGATGCCCAAGTGGCTCCACCTCATTCACACCATCCCCAAATTCCTACATCCACGGGGAAGGTCCATCTACCGTCCAATCCAATGGTGGGACATGGTCTTTATTTAACACATGGGCTAGAGGGAAGTTAGACATTCGATGCTTCGACTCTGAATGTCCCTTCTCCTTTTTGCATGCCTATCCTCCAGAGTCTCAAATTATTGAACTACTGAAGGAGCTAGAAATATCGCCACATGGCTCTAACCTTCAGGCCTTTCATATTATCCTTGAAACTACATCCCAAACTTTCGAAGTCTCGAAGTCCCAGATCCCGAAGGTTCCACCCTCGCATGTGGTGATGTACTAAACATGAAGGAAAGGACATTTGGGTCCCAAGCACTCCATCCACCAAATGGACCAAGTAAGCAAGTAATAGGGGTGACAAGCGGCAAGGTAGAGATGACACATGGCCCCTATAGTGGGTGACAGATGTCATGTTTTAATGGGAACATTGGTTCTTCAAAATGTATGAATCTAGGTGGCACATGGCACGTCAAATGTGGGTCCACATCACCCTAGAGTGATAGCCTTCGAAACCCTTTGATATCATGACTATGGTGTTTCCACGTAAAAATTTGGATCTACAGCCTTTGTTACTTCGTAACTTCGACATTCTGGGGATCCGTGGTGTGACTTCCCCCTTTCTCCTAGAGTGGTCATCGTTGGGATGACCATGGTCTAGATCTAATGGTCATGGGAGATCTTGAAGGGTCCCTAGATTTATGGTCCTTGTTACTTCAGCTCCAGCCTTCAAAGGATTCGACGTTATGGTCACTCTGCTCTCCCAAAGAAGGACTTCACCGAAGTACCATGCACAGGTCCCTCCACTATTTGATCAGACGGTTATGAGGGGTTCCTAATAGATTCCCCAGATCCACGAGTTACATCAATTCGTAACTCCGACGTTAGAGGAATTTGGTGCTATAAAACCTCAATTCTGTCAAATTAGTCAATGTTGGACTTACCTCAGCATATATCTAATGGTTAGGGAGACTCTCGAATACCCTCGGATATGTGGCTCGCGTTACTTCATGATTGGTAAAAGCGCCAGGATTTAACGATGGGATAGTTCTATCTACCCTGGTTAGGGAAACCACTAGACGTTGGTCAACCTCCTGGGTAACCATAACAACAGGTTGCCTTCTCCTGGTTTACAAATGGTAAGGGTATAAATCTTTAAAGCTCCAAACTCCGAGAGTTTCGAAGATAATAAGGTTTATCTCCTTTTGGGCCTAGTGCAGGGTTCCTAGATCCTGGTCATATGGGTCCTTTGAAAATTCTCATGGGCTATGCACTAATCTCTTAGACATGAATTGGTTAAGGAAACGGGCATGGTCCCTCAATCACATAGGTGAAAGGTCTGAAGGAGACGCCCTCCTTCCATCAAGATTTAACTTGGTATTCCCACGAAGGTAGATTTGAGAGGTCGGTAGGACTTAAGCATTCCAGTAAATCCCACCCCAACTCTCTTTCATTCTTACGCCCCATAATTATTTAACTGCTAAGATAAGGCAAGAAGAAGACCATTTAAAATCATGGATTCATAGAGAGACAACATATATTTCTATCTTAATCATTCAATACATAACTCATTCATAGAGATATAAATATATTCAATCATCATTTCTGTTTCAATGCAGAGAGTATGAAAATACTTATCAGAAAACCATAATCATGAAGTGACTGCTGAAAGGGGTGCATGTTTCCACCCAAACATAGGCACAACCACTCCTAAACAGATTTATTGTTTCCCACACCTAAGCTAGACCATGATTATCTGAGAGAGACTCTTTATTCTCACTCCATGATATTCAGGGATGGAGATTACCCTCCTCCTCCCACAGGATCTTGGAAACTGATTTTCTCTGTACTAAGCAAGGACATATACACGAGTACTTCCACAGTCACTCATCAGCCCCGTTTATCATCTTGGATTGAAAACGTTTCCAACATATTATTTCACCCAAAACGAGCTTGTTTCTCAGTTCTCCCTTGAATTAGAGAGTTGCAAATGATCTTTTTCTTCTGGGATATTGGTCTCTCCACTCTTCTTCCTCGCAGATATGCCTCTGCCCACAAATCACCTCTTTTCTTTCCTTCCTCAACAAGGTTGTGCAGGTCTGAATCCCCAGATCATGGTCAGGTCTAGAAGTCTTACAAATGGGTACTCCTCCCCATATCCTCATTAACTCTTGAGGAGGACTCTTCTAGCTACCAGTCTGACTGGTAATTCATTTATGGGTTAGAGGACTGTTCTGGGTCTTAGGAATTAAATCCAATGAGGTAATAGTTTGATGGGGGTCATCTCACCACTTCTGGTTTCCCCTCACCATCTCTCTCATAGAACCATGGTCTATCTTGGCAAACCCCCCTTTCAAAAGTTGTGCAACACTATCCATATTTAATTAATAAAATAAATGCATACATTACCTTTTATAACAAAAGGTTCATCAAATCCAACATTCACACATATTTAGTCTGCCACAATATTTTGGCAAGTTATATTTATTTTTACAAGATGGGGGAAACATGGGTGTTACAGTATCCTCCCCCTTAAAGGAACATCATCCTCAATGTTCTACCTGCTAATGTGCTCTATATATACAGAAGTGAACAAAAATGGGTATGTCTGTTTCATGGCATCCTCCATATCCCATGTCGCTTCATCTGGACCAAAGTGTTTCCATTGTGCCTTGAACTGTGAAATGGTTCTGTTCCTAACTGGGGTTTCCTTCTTGTCTATTATGCATTGTGTTTTTGGAAAAAAATCACCCTCTAGATCCACCTGAATCCCAGACTAGTCAATTATATGATCAAAATTATGTACATATTTCTTAAGTAATGAAACATGGAAAACATTATGTGCCTTCACCATGGGAGGAAGTGCTAGCCTATATGATATAGGTCCCACTCTATCCAAAATTTCAAAGGGTCCGCAATACCGAGGTTCCATCTTGGCACATGCTCCCATTCTCAAGGATCTTTTCCTGGGTCTAACTCGGAGATACACATGATCCCCTGTTGTGAACTCTCTAGGAGTCCTTTTTCTGTTTGCATATATTTTTTTGTCTATCCTGAGCCATTTTCAGATTCTTCCTTATTTGGATTACTTTTTGTTCCATTTATTTTAGCATATCTATCCCGATTGTAATTATATATACTGGGTTATCCCATCTGATTGGAATTTTTCATTGTCTACCATAGAGGGCCTCAAAAGCACTCATCTTCAATGACTCTTGATAGACATTGTTGTAGGAAAATTCTACCAGTGGTAGGTAGTATTCCCACTTCTTAGGATGATGCATTACATGCATCCTTAACATGTCCTCTAATACTTGGTTTACCCTCTTGGCATGTCCATCGTTTTGAGGGTGATAAGTTGTACTAAATAACAATTTAGTTTCAAAACTAGCAAACAAAGATTTCCAAAAATTTGAAGAAAATTTTGCATCTCGGTCGGATATGATTTCCTTAGGCATGCCATGCAGCCTAAATATTTCTTTCATGAAAATACTGGCAATATCTATTTCCATGCAAGTTGACTTGACGAGAATGAAGTGGGCAGTCTTGCTTAGTTTTTCCACAAATACCATGATGGTGTCATTCTGTTTGGATGATTTTGGTAACCCTGTGATGAAATCCATGGTGATAGCTTCCAATTTCCATTTCAGAATTGGTAGGGGCTACGATAGTCTTGCTGGATACTGGTGCTCTTCCTTAACCTGCTGACATTCTGGACATTTGGCTAAGTAATCAACCATGTCCATTTTCAGTCC
Organism: Picea engelmannii; assembly: GCA_009831015.1. Taxonomy (NCBI): domain Eukaryota; kingdom Viridiplantae; phylum Streptophyta; class Pinopsida; order Pinales; family Pinaceae; genus Picea; species Picea engelmannii. The sequence goes on from ML777634.1 coordinate 1,025,525, forward strand.
AGGCCAATAAAATAACTTCCTAGTGGTTGTGATAATCTTCTGATAATCAAGATGACCAGTATATGGTCTTTTGTGTATTTCATCCATTGTGAACCTTTTCAAGTCATCACAATTTGGAATATACAACCTACATTTGTAAGTTAGTAGGCCATCATTCAACAATTTATAACCCTCATACTTCATCCATGTGGTTCTTGTTCCAAGTATGATTTTACAATCTTGAAAAAAACATTTGTTTCTTGTGCATTTTTTAATCTCTCCTTGACATTTGTTTCATAGGTGCTTACAACTTCCAAGTGAATGAATTTCATACTTCTACTAAGGGCATAAAACACTCTATTTTTCTTTCCTTTGATATGTTTTGTTTCAAAATCAATCTCACTAAGGAGAGCCATCCATCTAGCTTGTCTAACATTGAGCTTTGGTTGATCAAACAGATATCTCAACCCACAATGGTATGTCATAACCAAAAATCTTCTACCTAGGAGATAATGCCTCCACATGTTTAGGGCATTCACTATGGCAGCCAATTCTAGATCATGGGTCACATAATTGATTTCATTCTCATTCATTTTTTTGGATTCATAGAAAATTACATGTCCTTCTTGCATAAGGACTCCTTTGAGTCCTTGCTTGTAGGAATTTGTACACACAAGGAAGTCCTTGTTTGGGTCTGCACTCTTCATTACAGTTGCATTGGTTAGAAGGTATTTCATCTCTTGGAATCTCTCTTCACATTCTAATGTCCAAATGAATTTAACTCCCTTTTTCTGAAGGCAGGTGACTGGAAAACCAATCTTGGAAAATCCCTTTATGAGCCTCCTATATTATCTTGTTAGGCCCATAAAGGATATGATATCAGATACATCCTTTGGGGTTGGCCAATCCATGATGGCTTTGATCTTGTGAGCATCAACTGCAACTCCTTCTTCAGAAAAAACATGGCCTAAGTAATGGACTTGTTTATGGAAAAAGTCACACTTAGTAAAATTAGCATAGAGTTGATATTCTCCTAGCACTTGAAGCACTAACTTGAGATGTTCTTCATGTTCTTCCCTATACTTATAATATATTAGGATAACATAAATGAAAATCAATACAAATCTATCTAAGAACTTACTGAGTACATTATTCATTAAGCACATAAAAGTGGTTGGTGCATTGGTTATCCCAAATGGCACCACCAAAAATTCATAGTGACCATATCTTGTCCTAAAGGTTGTTTTGTGGATGTATTCATCCTTAATTCAGACCTAATGGTATCCATACCTCAAGTGAATATTGGACAAAATTTAAAGCACCCCTTAATTGTTCAAACAAGTCATCGATCCTTCGACAGGGATACTTATTCTTAATGGTCATCTTATTGAGTTTCCTATAGTCCATGCACAACCTGAGTGTTCCATCCTTCTTTTTCACAAACAAGGTTGGTGATCCCCATGGAGACACACTAGGATGAATGTAGCCTTTGTCCATCATTTCCTTTAGGTGTAGTTTGAGCTCAACTAGCTCTGGTGTACTCATTCTATAGGGTGTTCTAGACACTGGCACCGCTCCTGGTGCAAGTTCTATTGAAAATTCAATATATCTTCTTGGAGGTAGACCTGGTACCTCTTCTGGAAACACATATTTATACTCTCTTAATATGGGATTGTCCTCTAGGCTAGGTTTATTATTCTCGACATAGTCCAACACCTGTATTGAAAATAAAGGGAATCATTTTCTACAATACTTCTTCACTTGAATGGTTGATATTTGTCTCACTGAGATAAGATTTTGAATCCCTTCTTCATATTCACAATCCAAAGTTTTATTGTAATATTTCAACTTGGTTTTATTGGCAACCAACCATTCCATGCCAATTAGAGGTTCATAAGATCCTAAAGGGAGCATTTTTAGGGTTTCTTGGGTGGGCCATCCATCCATAATGAATTGGAATGATGGTATGACCTCTGTTACTTTTATTTTGGTTCTAGTGGCTAGTTCTAACAACCATGATTGAACATGTTTAACTTGTTTCAATTTACATTTCTCAATAATCTGAGGGGAAACATAACTCAAATTAGAACCAGGGTCAATTAACATGTAAACTAGATGGTTGGCAATCATACCTTCCATCTCTACCATTGAATCTTGGCGGTTGGCTTGTATATTGTCCAAGGTTGCATAAATTTGTGGCAAGCTCCTAGCCACATCATTGACAGTGGTAGCCTCTTGGACATTGTATACCCTCCTATTGTTCCGTTCCATATATGGGAAGTATCTCAGTAGATTTTCTTCTCCACAACCCCAACATTTCAAGGGTGTGCCCTTCGCATTATCAGTCTCACCTGAGGCTACTCCAAAGGGTTTTTTCCACTCTAAGAGGAAATTTTATTGATATACACTTTTAAATCTTGAGGGTTTAAACCCCTTCTTCTTGAATCCTGAATTATTTTTCTTCTTCCAGTCCTCATGAGGTTTTGTCTTATTCTTGAAGTGCTCATAGCAATACCTTGCCTTCCGGATAGTGTCTTCTAAGGTATTTGGCTCATAAAATTCAATTATGTCCCATAAGGACTAAGGAGGTCCACTAATAAAGAGTTGCATCTTTACCTTTTCATCCTTTATGTAAGGTATATACATTATCAACTCAAGGAATTTGTTGATATATTCATCTATTGTAAGTTGTCCCAAATTGAGTTCATAGAACTCCTTGGTCTTCCCATCAAACTATTTCTCTGATAGATACTTCTTCTTGAATTATTTCTCAAATTGTTTCCATGAGAAGTCCTTCTCATGGATTCCTTTCACATTCCTAAGTTCCTCCCACCAAATGGAGGATTTTCCATTCAGGTTAAAAATGGTTATTCGAACCTTTAAATTTTCAGAGTAGTCATGGACTTTGAAGTACTTCTTCAAGCGAATCAACCAAACTTGTGCTTCTTCCCCATTCTTAATTTATCCATCAAAAGTGGGTGGTTTTTCTTTCTTGAACTCTTCAGGGTAATGACTCTTGGAATGTTCCTCTTCTTTCTTCTTCTCTGGGAATGTGAACTAGTTTTGCTACTAGAGGATCCCTTGGAGTTATCAGTTTCCTCACCAGAGGATTCTTCTGATGAGTGTCTCTTGGCTCCATGTTGGGCCTTCTTTGAGGTGCTCCTCTTGGTATGGCCACTTTCAGGACAATGATTTCTTATCTTAGGTGGAATTTGGGTTTTCTTAGTGTTATTTCTGTCCACATAACTGGTTGTTGGTCCATGTTGCAGTTTACTTTGTATATCTAATAAGCTTTGCAATAGGACTGCATTAATTTCAGTTTACTTTTCCTTCTCTTTTATCATCTTTTCATTGTCATCCTTACAACTCTATAATTATTCCATGAGGCTTCTTACAGTTTCAGCAAAATATGGAGGGGTTTCCATCACCCTCCTTTCATCATATTCTTCCTCTCTATTTTGGGAGATTTTCCCCAATTCATTATGTGTCACCATCCTTTATGTTGTAGTTTTCCTGTGGTCCACTGACTTCTTGAGTGTTGGTAAAACATTTTTCGTTAGTTAATGATCCATTAGTTTTTGAACAACCCACAATTTAGATTTTGCAAAATATATAACAACAACATAAAGTTTCATTCGTTTCTTCAGTGGTGTTTTAACTAAGCCTCTTAGGAATGGGTTAAGATAGGGTGTTATCCCTAAAATGTTTCTAGTAATATTTATTCACGACTCTTTCATGAGCCCAAGAAGGCCAAGTGTTGTTGCTTGCTTTGATACCAATTTGTAACACACCTGACCCCTAAGTACACTTTCTAGGGATGGGGCATACAAATTTCTCTTAGTTTAGTTGTCTCAAATCATCTCCTAAGATCTCCATCCTCTTCTACTCAACTGTATCTTTCTAACGACTACTACTAGACTCAAAACTGAGCTGTGGATTGCAAGTTATGACCTCTCAAAGTTCTTTGGGAATTATTGGACATGGGCCACATTGCACCCACATGGATCCACCTCATTCGTACCATCCCCAAGTTCCTACATCCACGGGGAAGGTCCATCCACCTTCCAATCCAACGGTGGGGAATTTTATTTATTTAACACATAGGATAAAGGGAAGTTTGACATTCGACGCTTCAACATTGAAAATACATTCTCCTTTATGCATGACTGTCTTCCAGAGTCCTGAATTCCTAAAGTACCAAAGGATCCTGAAATCTCACCACGTGGCTCCGGCCTTCAGGCCTTTTAGCGTATCCTCGTCACTGCATCCCAAACCTCTGAAGTCCCGAAGTACCAAAATCCCGAAGGGTCTGCCCTTGCACGTGGTGATGTGCTAGACACATAGGCAAGGATAGGTGGGTCCCAAGGACTCCACCTGCCAAATGGACCAAGTAAGCAAGTACCAGGGGTGACACGCAATAAGGAAGGGATGACGCATGGCCCATCCAATGTGTGACACATGTCATGTGTTAATGGGAACATAGGGTCTACGAAACATATGAACCCAGGTGACACATGGCACATCAAACGTGGGTCCACGTCACCCCGAACTGATAGACTTCCAAACACTTTGATCTCACGGATAAGGTGTGTCCACGTAAACCCCTGGATCTACGGTCTCCATTACTTCTTAACTTTGATCTTTTGGGCATCTATGGTGTGACTTCCTTCTTTCTTCCGGAGTGGTCAACCTCAGGATGACTGCGGTCTATATCTAATGGTCATGGGAGATCCATAAGGGTCCCTAGATATATGGTCCTCGTTACTTCACAGCTCTGGCCTTCGGAGAATTTAATGCTATGGTTACTCAGCTCTCTCGAAGAAGGACTTTGTTGAAGTACTGTGTGTGGGTCCCTCCACTGTTTGATCAGACGGTTACAAGGGATTCCTAATGGATTCCCTAGATCCATGGATTACATCAATTCGTAACTTTGACGTCGAGGAATTTGGGTGAAATAAAACCTCATTTCTCTCGAAGTAGTCAACATTGGACTTACCTCAACATAGATCCAATGGTTAGGGGGACTCCCGAATACCCTCGTATCTGCAGCTCACATTACTTCGTGATTGGTAAATGGGTCAGGATTTAACTATGGGATAGGTCTATCTGCCCTAGTTAGGGAAACCTCTAGACATCGATAAACCTCATGGGTAACCATACCAATACGTTTCCTTTGGCTTGTTTACAAATGGTAAGGGAGTAACACTCCAAATCTTTGAACTCCCATATTTTTGAACTCTGGGAGTTTCGAAGCCAGAAATGTTTATGTCCCTTCAGACCTAGCGCAGGGTTCCCGGACCTTCGTCATATAGGTCCTCTCAAAATTCTCATGTGCTATGCGCTAATATCTTAGCCGTGAATTGGTTATGGACACAGACATGAGCCCTCAGTCACACAGGTGAAGAATGTGAAGGATACTCCCTCCTTCCATAGATTTTGTACTTGGTATTCCCATGAAGGTAGATTCGAGAGGTCGACAGGACTTAAGCATTCTAGTAAATCCTACCCTGACTCTCTTGTAGGCTTATAGCCCATAACTCTCTAACTTCTAAGATAAGGCAAGAAGAAGACCATTCAAAAACATGGGTTCATAGAGAGACAATACATATTTCTACCTTAATCATTCAATACATAACTCATTCATAGACATATAAATATATTCAATCATCATTTCCGTTTCAATACACTGAGTATGAAAATACTTATCATAAAACCATAATCATGAAGAGACTACTAAAAGGGGTGTATGTTTCCACCCAATCATAAGCAAAACCAATCGTGAATGGATTTACCGTTGGCCACCCACAAGCTAGACCATGATGCTCTAAGAGAGACTCTTTTTTCTTGCTTCGTGATTGTCAGGGATGGAGGTTACCCTCCTCCTCTCATAGGATCCCGACAACTGGTTTTCTCTGTACCAAGAAAGAAGGTCTGGACGAGTAATTCCATAGTCACTTTTCATCCCTATTTATCTTCTTGGACTGAAAACATTGCCAACATATTCTTGCACCCAAAATGATCTTGTTTCTCAGTTCTCCCTCGAACCAAAGAGTTGAAAACACTATTTTCTCTTTTGGGAGATTGATCTCTCAACTCCGCTTCCTCACGGATCTTCCTCTGCCCACGAATAACCTCTTTTATTTCCTTCCTCACAAAGGTTGCATGGGTATGAATCCCCAAATCATGGTTAGGTCTGGAAGTATTGCAGATGGGTACTCTGCCCCATCTCCCCATTAACTCTTGAGGAGGAATATTCCATCTACCAGTCTGATTGGTAATTCATTTATAGGTTAGAGGACTAATTTGGGTCCGAGCAATTAAATCCACTGAGGTATTGGTTTGGTGGGGATCATCTCAACCACTTCTGGTTTCCCCTCACCATCTCTTTCATAGAACCATGGTCTATCTTGGAAAACCTCTCTTTCAACAGTTGTGCAACACTATGCATATTTAATTAATAATAGAAATACATACATTACCTTTTATAACAAAAGGTTCATCAAATCCATCATTCACACATATTTAGTCTGCCACAATCTTTTGGCAAGTTATAGTTAGTTTTACGAGATGGGGGAAATAAGGGTGTTACAAATTAACATGCAATATTTTCTTTCTTGGATAGCTTGCAAATAGAGTGCACAAGTAATGGATATCTTGCAAATAGGATGGTGCCACAAGTTCTATGAATTCTTCCTACAAGTGTTGACAATAGAATAGGCATTGCTTGTACCCACACCATGCTCCTCCAACCCACTTATGAGATATTCCCAATTGAAGAAGACATTGCTTCCCACAATTGAATTTTTTCTACTATTCCCATGCATTTTAAAGTGTTGGACTAAAGTATTGGAAATGAAAAGTTTTGACAGGCCAATGTGATTCGGTGACGTGTATAGATTGTGCACACAGGTGTTGAGAATATAGTATTTATTTTTTGTGTGAACTCCATACGTATAAAAAAAGTTAAAGTATGGAAGATATAGGTTAGGTTGTGCAAAAATGCACAAGTATTGATATCGGCATATGCAAGTGTGACTATTTTCTCGTTCATTTTCCTTGAGGATTTGTTTGCATCGTGCATGGTTGTGTCTTTTGTGCCTTGTATATTTTTTTTATCTGGTATAGTGGACATTCCATTTGTTTTCAATTCCTTTGAAGACATTTGTTTCCAATTCCCTAGTGTATTTTCATTGCGGTCCTCTTTCACGTTGGAACTTGCAGTTTCGCACCTCAGTGGTTTTGGTATAGTGGAAAAAAACTTAGTAAAAAATGCATATGCTTAACTAAATGCTTTTAATGTATATACGTATATTAAAAACAAAAGTTGATTATTAATTTAATAAAAGTAAATTATACATATTCATCAAAGACATATAGTCTGCATAGATATAGCTTTCGAACCTTCAGAAAGGTATATTCTGACACAGTGAAGACTTAGTAAATAAAATACATCTTCAGTACAAACATATAGTCTCTGACATATAGCTTTAGCACCTCCGCAAAGAAAACAATCAGTCTAATAGTTACCCATAAGTGATGTTGGAACATCAAGCATTGATGGTTCATCACATATCTCCTGGGGTCAGTCATTCGAGAGGTCGACCTACATCTGGACACAATCGATTGAGGGATCTACTAGCACACCACACCAGTTAGTTGAGTGGTCGACATTCCTATCAGTTAGACAGTCAACCAACAATCGAAGATAGCTGGAAGGTGGATCGACCAGCCCTGCAATCGACTACGAGTTGGATTGATAGTCGGTCAGATTGAGTCCTGTCGAGCCAACTTGACAAAGAGGATTTTATGGAGACAACTCTGATAGTCAATGGTTATATGTGGACAAGATCTTTCGCATTCTCTGGAATTCGGTTAGATATTGAGACTATAAAATAATTCCCCTTGGGTCATTATATGCAATGTAATGATGGGAAATGTGCATAGTGATGTTCTAATCACAATACTATATGCTTAAGTGTTATAACTGTGTCTTTAGATTCCACCTCTGTTCTTCAAAATTTATTGTCTCTCCTTGATTTTCTACAGTAATGTGTTGTCATTTTCATATCATGTTCCATTTCATTCCCCAACATGATATCAAGTCCCATGGTAAATAGAGATTATCAAACCTGGGACTTGGTTCCCCGACCTCTCAGAAAGAACATTGTAAAGTGTTGATGGCTCTATAGGACCAAATTTACCTCTAAAGGTGTTTTTGAGAAACATAAAGCATGGCTCGTTGCGAAAGGATTTTCTCAACAAGAAGGCATCGAATACACTGAAACTTGTTCCCCTATTGCAAAGATGAAATTGATTTGATTGATTCTTTCCCTTGCTGCTCGTTTTGGATGGAAAATTCATCAGATGGATGTGAAGAGTGCATTTCTTCATGAAGACCTATCTAAATAAATTTACATGGAATAGCCACCTGGATTTGTGACAGATTCCAATTTGGTATGTCGTCTCAATAAGTCACTTTATGGTTTGAAGCAGGCTCCTCGGGCCTAGTATGCTAAGATTGACAATTTCTTTCTGTAAAGAACCTCCTCGTTACGACAACAACTCTGAGAGCAGGTGCAATTTTTTTTTTTTGTTTAAGGTGTGTGCACGTGTGGAAGTAATAAACACACTTGACTCTACGTCGCCAATCGACAACCAACAAGACGCAACCACAAGGTTCAACACAAGAAGACTGAAGGCACACAACAAGTAACTGCAACAATATACGACCCTAGGCATAAGGCGCACGACACAAACATTAAGACATACTGGGGTTGCATAGTAAGATCACAGAGGGAAGAATCCATGGTGTTAGGGTTTCTATTTCTGCACAGGAAAGTAGGGCATTTAGTCTTATGTCTTCTCGAAAGAAGATTAGACAGGCTCCTGGCCGACTGCTTAGGCAGAAACTAGTAACCCGACCGAGAACAAGACGCAAACAAGATGAACACAACAAGAAGATCTCGACATATCACAGTGACAACAAGCAATAAACTTCCCTAGACATAAGACATACAACTAGCAGCTGTAAGAAAAAATGACACCAGGTGTTAAGTACAGTACCTTCACAGATGGAAGAATCCAACAATAGAGTTTACTATTTCTGCACAGAAAAGTAGGTCTTTTAGTCTTATGTCTTCTCGAAAGAAGATTAGACAGGATCCTAGCCGACTGCTCAGGCAGAAACTAGTAATATCTATCAAGTGTGTCGCAAGAGTGGAAACCCTGCCTTTAAAGGGCCCGAGACTCTTGATACAGCACTCGATTCTTTACACAAAAAAAATTCACACACACAGACATGTCTCCTAAGGCTACCAGGGGGTGACTATATCCCGCCTGACACAACCAACCAAGCAACCAACTGAATACTATCAAGTGCAACATAAACAAGAAGGACGACTACATCCTTTACGGATGGCGCACGACAAGAAGGACTCCGACAATGAACACCCAAGTTCAACATGGTTTAAATGAACAACCACCCTAATTGACTAACTCAGAGTAATTTATTGTACGTAAGTCAAGTTATTGCACCATATATATATTATTAACAACAATAAAAATTACAATAACCCTGTCATGAAATATTAACCATCCTTCAGTTATATCACCTATCCGGACCAAGATTCTACAATCAGAATATCTCTTATATGCTACAACCACCAAAATGATAATGACCTTCCAAGTAAAAACATTCAATTAACATGAGGAGCTCACAATGCGATGTCATCAATGATCATAAAGTTTAATAATAATGCATTAAAAATAACATCATGATTATAGGTAATCATCAATTGAAATTAACAAATACATCATAACTAAGGGTGGCAAGCTGTAAAATAACAACATTTAAAATGATAATAATTAAATGGGCCATAATTGGAATGAAAAACTATCAGTATTTCAAATGACGATAATTAAAGCTAACACTTAATTAAGGATGTCAATATATAGAATTACATCATAAGTACAGGTGACATCCATTCGGACATAATGATTTACATCAGAATTAAGAATGGAAAATCTATATTAATATAATAAAATTTAAATGACAATAACAAAAAAAGGGTAATAATTGAAATGACAACTATCAGTATCATGAATGACAATACTCAAAGATAGCAATTAATTAAGGATGTCAACATATGGACTGACATAATAGTTATAGGTGACATTAAATTGAAAATAACAATTTACATCAGAATTAAAAATGGCAAGCTGTAATGGCATCTTTTAATCTAAATTACAACATTTATTTTTTACTATTAAATACAACCTTCTATACTTAGTTACAACCTTTAATTATAAAAGGAAATTGGCGTTCTATCATGACCACTCTAAATTGCAATACAACATGTAATATCTAATATTAATACCACATACTATATCGATTACAGCGTATATTTATAGAATGAAACTGACATTATAAAGTGACCACCTTAATTCTTGCCTTACAACGTTAGTATTAACATTAGATCCAACATTCTATAATCTTTTGCAGCATTTAAATGTAGAATGAGAACTGACAGACTAAATGACAACCTTTTAATAAGCACATTGAATAAATCGCAACCCTTAAATATATCTGGGACCATCCTTCAATTTCCTGAGAAAAACAACCTTGAAAACAACTACAAATACTTGACAAAACTCCCAGAATATTAACCCATTCCACAACAGTTGCCAGAAGATAAAACGATGGCCAGAAGACAAAACGGATTGCCAGGTTAAACGAGTGATGAGAGATCATAAGGACACAATCAGAAGGGAGCCAATTTAAAAATGCATTTGGTAATTGGGTTTTACTTTGTCATTGAATCACAACCAGTGGCCTTACAACAACCCACCTCACGGATTCCCGCCACTGCACAAAATTGACTCAACTAGATGACGGTGGTAAAAAGGAGTGACAAAAATGTAAAACGAAATGACAGACATTCACAATAGAAGACGACATATTATAAATGAAGTGCCCAACGCCGAAATGCCCACTGTAATCAAAGAGAACGCCACAGTATAAAAACGCCCCATCAAAGGTCTGCCCACGGTATATACATAAAAATTTCCCAATGTACGAACCGCCCACTGTCAATGATAAAAACTCCCAACAACTATCTTCCCACTGTCAAGAGAAGAATGCCCAACACACTAACTGCCCACTGTCAATGATAAAAATGCCCAATGCACCAACTGCCCACTGTCAAAGATAAAAAAAACGCACAACACACTAACTGCCCACTGTCAATGAAAAAAAATGCCCAATACACTATCTGCCCACTGTCAATAATAGAAACACCCCAAACACTACTGCCCACTGACAATGATAAAAACACCCAATATACTATCTGCCCACTGTCAAAATAAAAACTCCCAATACACTACTGCCCAACGCATACAATGAAGGCCAAAAACACCCAAGATATACATCAAAACGCAGACCATTAAACCTTTAAATCGCAGATAAAAAACGCAGACCATTTAAGCAATTAAAACGCAGATCAAACGCCCCAAATTTTTACCCTGAGTGCCATTTAAAACGCCGAAACACAAAATGTAAAATTCCCACAGTAAATGTTCTTCCCCAACCATGTTCTGTCATCATCAATAGCACGAGATACAAATCGAAGATTCCAGAAACCCAATTCATTAACGATTTAACCCAACAAGAATTTTAGAACTATGACGCAGTAACCATTCCAAACGAAATTGTCGAACGAGTGTTTCATCATGAAAATACACAGTGAGATTGCCGGAGGGGGTGGAGAAGAATGATAAATTCAAGGCTAGAGAATTACTCAAGGTGACAGTAAAATTGGCAGCAACATCTTACATAGAATGCATCATAATCGCCTAAGAGAATAACTAGACAATCTACTCTACCATAAATAAAATTCATACCGTTACCTCTCACCCGCTTCTGAGGACGTCCCGTGCTCCGTGATGCTTCCCGCGCTCCGTGCCTCTCCTTCTCCCCGACCGCAGAAAGCTCACCGGTACCTCCCATCCAATCGCTAGGTGTACTCTGCTTCCACCTTAGCCCCCCGAGCTGCAAAGGGGCCACACAAGATCCAGAGATAAGACTAGCTTCTCAGCTCGCCTCCAAGGCTGAGCTACCACTCCAATACAACTGATATAAACCCAACTCCTCACAAGCAATCCGTCAAGCCACAATCCAGCAGCGTAACGTTACTCTAACCGTTCATCCCTTTCTTCCTTATTTTCCCTTCTTTTATAGAAATTTGAGACCCACCTACTTTCCTAAATCATTATTAATTTAATTTTTAATGACAATCTCTAAACATTCTCTACCATCCAAGTGTCACTCATCCCCATGGTTCTCCAAAAATTAATTTCTTTTTAATAATTAAAAGATTCAATTCCCTCACCCCCCCTAAAGTCACTCCTAAAATTACTCCTAGGGTTCCTAGATCCCCTCTCAGCTTTTAATAACTTTCCTAAAATGAAGTTGATGATTTTTAGTAACTTCTTAATTGCTGATTCCTTTTTTCTTTTTACCCTATGTCCCCTACTTTCCTTTATTAAGTTTCCTTATTTCTATTATTTGTTCCTTTCCTCTTTTTTTATTTATTTATTATTAATTTTTTTATTTTTTTAAACCCAAAATGATAAAACAATTATTAATCTTTTCATTGTATTTCTAAAATCCTAGCTTTTATACTTCCACACTTTAATAATTTTAATTCATCTTTATAATTTGAAAGCCATGGGTTTCACTTAATTTATCTCCCTCATTACTTTACCCCCCTTAATTTATGAAGACTTTAACTAACACAAAGGAGGGTTTTAGTTTACGCCTTTGCATTTTTTCTATTTTTTTTGCAGGGTCTATTCCTAAGGCTAGACCAAAATTTTATCTTAGAGATGTTTTTTTAAAATTAGGTTTAGATTTGAACTCGGCGACAATTTAATTAAGGGAGTCATTTTGAGAATTTCTTCAGGCGTTAAGGTCTTAGGGTCATCTAGGTGGTCTCATCATCATCACCAATGTGACGTGCCCTTTAGGATGCACTACGTGCTCCAAGGGTGCCACTCGCCTCGTTTGCTTCTATTGCGCGACGTGCCCTTCAGGATGCACCACGTGCTCCAAGGGTGCCACTCGCCAACTTGTGTTTCTTTTGCGCGAAGTGGCCTTCAGGATGCACCACATTCTCCAAGGGTGCCACTCGTCGACTTGACTGATTGGTAGACATCTATAACCCCTGGAGTCAACACTCCGCCAGGTGAACTTGTGGGAGACTAAGGGCTCTAAGGAATAAGGCCTCTGCCTGATTGCACGCCCCTTAGAATCATCGTGAGCGACTGTCGCAGTCTGCCCTCATGACATCGTGGATCCTCTCGAACTAGGTAATCGGTAACCTATAGTTCGAGCCACGGCAGGAGTGCTAGTAGGCTGTGGCAGGGCTGCTGTCCACACCTCTCCCTCAACCTCTATGGAACTTATGTGTGGCCCCTTTACTCCATATGTGAGTCTGGTTGGCAAGCTATCGTCAGCCTGCATCATCAACCATCATGTCAGAATATGTCAACAACATATCATCAATCAATAAATATCATGGTAAATAAAACAACTCAAATAGCACACTCCCTGACTCAATCCAGAGTCCAAGGGTTCCGTCGTTGCCCCTGCATCCTCCAGGTCAAAAACCCTTCACACTCAAATAAACTGAGTCAATAGCACCTGTCTACATCAAGTAGTAAAACATCATGTCGTCTATCAGAATGCAGCATAATCAAGCATAAATGTATTACTATCAGAAAAGTCCAGATCACTTGTGAGCAAGTGTCCTCAAAGAGTAAGTTTTGTAAGTGCGCCAGAGCGGGATGTTACATTAAACCCCTCTTGGTCTAAACTTCGTCCCGAAGTTTCTCAGTATAAATGCCGAAATAAATGTACCACAATATCATAAGTCTATCTATCAAACAAAAATGGAAACTGTTGGCACATATCATATGCGTCCTCCCAAGTCGCCGAGTGCGGACTATAATTGTCCCACTCGACCTTGACCTGATCTACCGTTCGACGTCGTAACTATCGAACGCGATGATCTAAAATTCGGACCGGCTCAGCCGTGAGCGCTCCCTCATCTGATACCTGCAAGGAACTCATGTCAATCACGTGGGTAGGATCACTAACATAATGTATCAAAACAAATACATGAAAAACATCGTGCATACGCCTCAAAGAATCAGGCAAGGCTAGTCGATAGGCCACGGGCCCCTTTCTCTCCACAATCTCAAAGGGTCCCATGAACCTAGGAGAGAGTTTATCTCCCTTTCCAAACTTGATCGAACTCTTATGCATTTTAACCCGCAAGAAGACTCGATCGTCGACCTCGTAACTACGGTCGAATCGGTGCGCATTGGCATAACTCTTCTGTCGATCCTGCACTTCTTTTATCCTTTGTCTTATGGTTTGCATCTGCTCTTCCATTTCTTGGATCACTTCTGGTCCCACCAGGACCCTATCCTCAAGCCGATCCAAACTCAAGGGCGTCAGACACGGTTTCCCATAAAGGAACTCAAAAGGTGCCATCTTAATGATGCTCTGGTAGCTGTTGTTATAAGTGAACTCTACTAGAGGCAAGAATTCCTCGCAACGTTTTTGTTGGTCCATCACGTACATGTGCAACATGTCTTCCAAGGTTTGGTTCGTTCCTTCGGTCTGTCCGTCAGTCTCTGGGTGGTACGCAGTACTAAAGTTAAGTTGGGTCCCCAAGGCCTCTTGGAAACTCGTCCAAAATCGTCCTGTAAACATCGATCCTCGATCGGATATAATCTTCTTAGGTATGCCATGCAGCCTCACAATCTCACTGATGAAAAATATCGCTATGTCAGGTGCCTGATACATCGTACGCACAGGAATAAAGTGAGCACTCTTCATCAGAGTGTCTACTACTACAAAAATCGAGTCGTGTCTCTTGGCCGTCAGTGGCAATCCAACAATAAAATCCATCGAAATGACTTCCCATTTCGATTCCCGAATGACATGTGGTTGAATTAATCCTGCCAGGTGTCTATGTTCATCCTTTACCTACTGACACTCGAGACATCTAGCCACAAAGTTGACTATGTAAGCCTTCATTCCTTTCCAGAAGAACAAGGGCTTAAGGTCTGCCCTCATCTTCATGACTCCTGGGTGAGCCATGTAAACTGCTCTATGAGCCTCGCTCAGGATCATCATCCTCAATTCGTCATTTGGCAGCACGTAGATCCGACCTCTAAACCTCAATAACCCATCGCTATCAAAATAAAATCCCTCATATCGTTGTACCATCATTGTGCTTTGTCTGATAAAATCCTCGACTTCTTTGTACCAGTCATCGTCACGCTGTAAAGTGAGAATCTTCTCACATAGATTCATCTGAAGAGGTAACACTGAAAAGATGTGTGGCCTTCGAATCAAAGCATCTGCCACTCGGTTCACTGTTCCCTTTATGTAAGTAATCTCGAAGTCGTACTCGCTAAGCAATTTCGACCAACGCCGTTGTCGCACGTCCAGGTCGCTTTGTGTGAAAATATGTTGTAGTCCATAATGATCAGTCTTTAATTCAAATTTTTGTCTAACAAGGTAGTGTCTCCAAACCTTCAAGGCATAAATGATGGCTAATAACTCCAAATCGTGCGTCGCATAATTCTCCTCATGCCTTCTCAGTTTTCTCGAAATGTAAGCAACCACTCGTCCGTCTTGCATCAAGACCCTGCCTAACCCTTCCTTGGATGCGTCAGTGCATACCAAGAAGTCTGCATCCATGTCAGGGACCTTTACTATAGACGTTGTTGTCAACAACTCCTTAAGCCTCCTAAATGCTTCCGCGCATTTCTCCGTCAAAACAAACTTCTTGTTTTTCTTCTGCAATTCCGTGATCGGATTGGCTATCTTTGAAAATCCCTCGACAAACCGTCGATAGTATCCTGCTAAACCCATAAAACTACGCACTTATGTGACATTCGTCGGCGCAGGCCATTCCATAATAGCCTCAACCTTGGCTGGATCCATGGTGATACCTTCGCCGGAGATGACATGCCCTAAGTAGTGAATCCTTGATTGATAAACAGAGCATTTGGACAGCTTCCCATATAATTTGTGTTCTCGTAAACATTGTAGTACCAAGCGCAAGTGGTCGTCATGCTCCTCTGTCATTCGAGAGTAGATCAGAATATCGTCAATGAATACCTGCATGAACTTGTCCAAGTATTCGCGGAACACCCCGTTCATCAAACTCATGAATACCCCTGGGGCATTTGTCAGTCCGAAAGGTAAAACAGTAAACTCGTAATGTCCAAATCTCGTCTTAAAAGTGGTCTTAGGGACGTCATCCTCCTTGATCCGTAACTGGTGATATCCTGATCGCAAATCGATCTTAGAGAACACCGTCACACCCTTCATTTGATCGAACAGATCATCGATTCTTGGTAAGGGATATTGATTTTTGATCGTAGCCTTATTCAATTGGCGGTAGTCAATGCAAAGCCTCCATGATCCATCCTTCTTTCGTATGAAAATAACTGGTGCACCCCACGGTGACACACTAGGACGTATCAGTCCCAGGTCCAGCCACTCCTTCAGTTGCATTTTTAACTCTTGCAACTCTAGGGTCGACATCCGATAAGGAGTTCTTGCTATCAGTTCGGTCCCTGGTTTCAGGTCTATAGTAAACTCCAATTCTCTTTCTGGCAGCATCCCAGGCAACTCCTCTGGAAATACATTCGCAAACTCCTTCACCACCGGAAGGTGTTCTAGACCTTCTACTACTCCCTTTTCATTTAGCGCAAGGATCGCGTAAAGCTTGCACCCCTTTCGCATACTCTTCCAAAACTGTAAGGAAGAGATGAACCTCAGGGATACTCCCTGGTTCTGTCCTACAATCACCCGTCTATGTCCTTCATCATCGACCAAGCTCAACCTCTTCATCTTACAGTTGAGTATCGCCTCATGCGTTTCCAACCAATCCATACCGATCACGACGTCATAAGATCCTAAGATCGTGACGTACAAGTTGACCCTCGTGAAAACATCTCCCAGGTTAAGGGCACAACCTGTAACCTTTCCTCCGACCTTCTGTTTCGCTCCCAAAGCCATCTCCACGAAGCTAATCTCGTCCTATTCGACTGCCTTTACCTTAATCCTTTTTAACGCTGCACCAGAAATGAAACTCTTAGTAGCACCTGGGTCTATCAAAATACTAAGGGTCTGGTCAGCGACAATACCTATTGTCTCGAGCACATTCGAATGGTTCTCTTCCTGGAGGTTATTCACCGCTGCATGAATCTGATGGGCCTTGCCCATATCTCCCACTGTAGTGTGTCCGGCTGATCTGGACGCTCTGGTCCTCTCCACAGGATAGTCACGCTGGTAGTGTGGCTCCCCACACGTCCAACATCCCTTCTTTGGCCCAGTAGTCCTGGTACCTGAAGTAGAAGATGATGGCCCACTGGCTTGGAAACCTGGTCTGTTCTGTTGAACAGGCCTAAACTGCTGCTGCTGCGGGCGACGCTGTTGCTGCTGCTGTGGTCCTCGATAAGGTGTCCACTGTTGAGGCGGTGTTCGTCGAGGTGTAGTGAACGTGGATCCCCTTTGGAAGCCATGATATCCCGACGTATGCCTCGCTGGTGTCTGGTGCTGTGGCGTTCCATATGAACCCTGCCCTGCAGGTCTCGCTGGAGTCCTGGTATGACCCCCGCTAATAAGCTCCTCCTCTGCTATGAGGGCCTTTTGGACAACGTCATGCAAGGTTTGAGGCATTACAATCCTAACCTTTGCATGCAGGCTTCCGTTAAGGCCAAACACGAACCGGTTGACCTTGAGCTTCTCAGTGTTCAGGTGCGGAGCATATCAGAGTAGCTCCATAAAACGTGCCTCCTACTCGGGCACTGTACGACCTCCCTGTCGTAATGTGTTGAACTCATTGAGTTGGCGCTCAATGAATTCCTCTAAAATATACCTCTCTCGGAACCGTTCCTCGAACAGTTCCCATGACACGTCTTCGACGACCATGTTCAATTGCGGTAGGAGCCTCTTCCACCATAGAAGAGCGCTCCCTTTCAGTTGAAATACCACCATGCGGACCTTCATGTTGGAGGTATAATCGCGAAGTATGAAGAACATCGCCATATTATCCAACCATGCCTCATCGGTTGCACCGTCTGGGGCACCAAAGAACTTGGGAAATTTTACCTTCTCGAGTTCACGGTGAATGCTACCTGTAACGGCCGATGCGCGCGACGGAACCTTAGCAGGTGTTGGCGCCCTGGCCTCATCTCTGTCCAATCTGCTGATCAGTGCCTTGGACATGCGCTGGAAAGATCTCATCATCCCCACAACATCGACAACTGCGATCTTCTCCTGTCCAAGCACCTGCTCGCCTCCCTGGGGGTTAGACCCCTCAGGCGTGGATGCTGCTGGAGGCGTCACGCCTCCTCCCCTAGCACCCCGTCATCTGCCTCTGTGGCGTCCTCTAACCATGATTACCTGCATGCACACAATCAACTCGATCAACAACAATATAATCAAATCTAATCATGTCAACGAAAGCCGTAGCGAATCCCAAGTCACGGGTCGAACTGGCTTTGATACCATATGTAAAGAACCTCCTCGTTACGACAACAACTCTGAGAGCAGGTGCAATTTTTTTGTTTTTTTTTAAGGTGTGTGCGCGTTTGGAAGTAATAAACACACTTGACTCTACGTTGCCAATCGACAACCAACAAGACACAACCATGAGGTTCAACACAAGAAGACTGAAGGCACACAATGAGTAACTACAACAATATACAACCCTAGGCATAAGGCGCACAACACAAACACTAAGACATACTGGGGTTGCACAGTAAGAACACAGAGGGAAGAATCTATGGTGTTAGGGTTGCTATTTCTGCACAGGAAAGCAGGGCGTTTAGTCTTATGTCTTCTCGAAAGAAGATTAGACAGGCTCCTGGCCGACTGCTCAGGCAGAAACTAGTAACCCGACCGAGAACAAGACGCAAGCAAGACGAACACAACAAGACGATCTCGACATATCATAGTGACAACAAGCAATAAACGTCCCTAGACATAAGACATACAACTAGCAGTTGTAAGCGAAAATGACACCAGGTGTTAAGTACAATACCTTCACAGATGGAAGAATCCAATAGTAGAGTTTACTATTTCTGCAAAAAAAAGCAGGGCTTTTAGTCTTATGTCTTCTCAAAAGAATATTAGACAGGCTCCTGGCCAACTGCTCAGGCAGAAACTAGTAATCTTTGTCAGGTGTGTCCCAAGAGTGGAAACCCTGCCTTTAAAGGGCCCGAGACTCTTGATACGACACTCGATTCTTTACACAAAAAAAATTCACACACACAGACATGTCTCCTAAGGCTACCAGGGGGTGACTATATCCCAGCTGACACAACCGACCAAGCAACCAACTGAATACTATCAAGTGCAACATAAACAAGAAGGATGACTACGTCCTTTACGGATGGCGCACGACAAGAAGGACTCTGACAATGAACACCCAAGTTCAACATGGTTTAAATGAACAACCACCCTAATTGACTAACTCGGAGTAATTTATTGTACATAAGTCAAGTTATTGCACCATATATATATTATTAACAACAATAAAAATTACAATAACCCTGTCATGAAATATTGACCATCCTTCAGTTATATCACCTATCCGGACCATGATTCTACAATTACAATACCTCTTATATGCTACAACCACCAAAATGATAATGACCTTCCAAGTAAAAACATTCAATTAACATGAGGAGCTCACAATGCGATGTCATCAATGATCATAAAGTTTAATAATAATGCATTAAAAATAACATCATAATTATAGGTAATCATCAATTGAAATTAACAAATACATCATAACTAAGGGTGGCAAGCTGTAAAATAATAACATTTAAAATGTTAATAATTAAATGGGCCATAATTGGAATGACAAACTATCAGTATTTCAAATGACAATAATTAAAGCTAACACTTAATTAAGGATGTCAATATATAGAATTACATCATAACTATAGGTGACATCCATTCGGACATAACAATTTACATCAGAATTAAGAATGTCAAATCTATATTAATATAATAAAATTTAAATGACAATAACAAAAAAAAGGGCAATAATTGAAATGACAACTATCAGTATCATGAATGACAATACTTAAAGATAGCAATTAATTAAGGATGTCAACATATGGACTGACATCATAGTTATAGGTGACATTAAATTGAAAATAACAATTTACATCAGAATTAAAAATGGCAAGTTGTAATGGCATCTTTTAATATAAATTACAACATTTAATTTTTACTATTAAATACAACCTTCTATACTTAGTTACAGCCTTTAATTATAAAAGGAAACTGGCGTTCTATCATGACCACTCTAAATTGCAATACAACATGTAATATCTAATATTAATACCACATTCTATATCGATTACAACGTATATTAATAGAATGAAACTGACATTATAAAGTGACCACCTTAATTCTTGCCTTACAACGTTAGTATTAACATTAGATCCAACATTCTATAATCTTTTGTAGCATTTAAATGTAGAATGAGAACTGATAGACTAAATGACAACCTTTTAATAAGCACATTGATTAAATCGCAATCGTTAAATATATCTGGGACCATCCTTCAATTTCCTGAGAAAAACAACCTTGAAAACAACTACAGTTACTTGACAAAACTCCCAGAATATTAACCCATTCCACAGCAGTTGCCAAAAGATAAAACGATGGCCAGAAGACAAAACGGATTGCCAAGTTAAACGAGTGATGAGAGATCATAAGGACACAATCAAAAGGGAAACAATTTAAAAATGCATTTGGTAATTGGGTTTTACTTTGTCATTGAATCACAACCGATGGCCTTACAGCAACCCACCTCACGGATTCCCGCCACTGCCCAAAATCGACTCAACTAGATGACGGTGGTAAAAAGGAGTGACAGAAATGTAAAACAAAATGACAGACATTCACAACAGAAGACGACATATTATAAATGAAGTGCCCACCGCCAAAATGTCCACTGTAATCAAAGAGAACGCCACAATATAAAAACACCCCATGTAAGGACTGCCCACGGTATATAAATAAAAATTTCCCAATGTATGAACTGCCCACTGTCAATGATAAAAACGCCCAACAACTATCTTCCCACTGTCAAGATAGGAATGCCCAACACACTAACTGCCCACTGTCAATGATAAAAATGCCCAATGCACCAACTTCCCACTGTCAAAGATAAAAAAAAACGCACAACACACTAACTGCCCACTGTCAATGAAAAAAAACGCCCAATACACTATCTTCCCACTGTCAATAATAGAAACGCCCCAAACACTACTGCCCACTGACAATGATAAAAATGCCCAATATACTATCTACCCACTATCAAAATAAAAACGCCCAATACACTACTGCCCAACGCATACAATGAAGGCCAAAAACACCCAAGATATACAGCAAAACGCAGACCATTAAACCTTTAAATCACAGATCAAAAACGCCCAGATATATATTCAGTAAGACGCAGACCATTTAAGCAATTAAAACACAGATCAAACACCCCAAATTTTTACCCTGAGTGCCATTTAAAACGCCCAAACATAAAATGTAAAATGCCCACAATAAATCTTCTTCCCCAAACGTGTTCTATCATCATCAACAGCACGAGATACAAATCGAAGATTCCAGAACCGTAATTCATTAACGATTTAACCCAACAAGAATTTCAGAACTACGACGTAGTAACCATTCCAAATGAAATTGTCGAACGAGTGTTTCAGCATGACAATACACAGTGAAATTGTCGGAGGGGTTGGAGAAGAATGATAAATTCAAGGCTGGAGGATTACTCAAGGTGACAGTAAAATTAACAGCAACATCTTACATAGAATGCATCATAATCACCTAAGAGAATAACTAGACAATCTACTCTACCAGAAATAGAATTCATACCATTGCCTCTCGCCCGCTTCTGAGGATGTCCCGTGCTCCGTGTTTCTTCCCGCGCTCCATGTTGCTCCTGCTCTCCGACCGCAGAAATCTCACCGGTACCTCCCAGCCAATCGCTAGGTGTACTCTGCTTCCCCCTTAGCCCCCCGAGCCGCAAAGGGGCCACACAAGATTCAGAGATAATACTAGCTTCTCAGCTCGCCTCCAAGGCTGAACTACCACTCCAATATAGCTGAGATAAACCCAACTCCTCACAAGCAATCCGTCCAGCCACAATCTGGCAGTGTAACGTTACGCTAACCGTTCATCCATTTCTTCCTTCTTTTCCCTTCTTTTATAGAAATTTGAGACCCACCTACTTTCCTAAATCATTATTAATTTAATTTTTAATGACAACCTCTAAACATTCTCTGTCGTCCAAGTGTCACTCATCCCCATGGTTCTCCAAAAAATAATTTCTTTTTAATAATTAAAAGACTCAATTCCCTCACCCCCCCTAAAGTCGCTCCTAAAATTACTCCTAGGGTTCCTAGATCCCCTCTCAGCTTTTAATAACTTTCCTAAAATGAAGTTGTTGATTTTTAGTAACTCCTTAATTGTTGATTCCTTTTTGCTTTTTACCCTATGTCCCCTACTTTCCTTTATTAAGTTTCCTTTATTTCAAATTTCCTTATTTCTATTATTTGTTCCTTTCCTCTTTTATTTATTTATTTATTATTATTATTATTTTTTTTTAAAACCCAAAATGATAAAGCACTTATTAATCTTTTCATTGTATTTCTAAAATCCTAGCTTTTATACTTCCACACTTTAATAATTTTAATTCTTCTTTATAATTTGATAGCCATGGGTTTCACTTAATTTATCTCCCTCATTACTTTACCCCCCTTAATTTAAGAAGACTTTACCTAACACAAAGGAGGGTTTTAGTTTACGCCTTTGCGTTTTTTTTTTCTTTTTTGCAGGGTCTATTCCTAAGGCTAGACCAAAATTTTATCTTAGAGATGTTTTTTTTAAATTAGGTTTAGATTTGAACTGGGCGACAATTTAATTAGGGGAGTCGTTTTGAGAATTTATTCAGGCATTAAGGTCTTAGGGTCATCTAGGTGGTCTCATCATCATCACCAATGCGACGTTCCCTTCAGGACCCACTACGTTCTCCAAGGGTGCCACTCGCCTCGTTTGCCTCTATTGCACGACGTGCCCTTCAGGATGCACCACGTGCTCCAAGGGTGCCACTCTCCAACTTGTGTTTTATTTGCGCGATGTTCCCTTCAGGATGCACCACGTGATCCAAGTGTGCCACTCGCTAACTTGACTGATTGGTAGACATCTATAACCCCTGGAGTCAACACTCTGCTAGGTGAACTTGTGGGAGACTAAGGGATCTAAGGAATAAGGCCCCCGCCTTATTGCGCGCCCCTTAGAATCATTGTGAGCGAGTATCACAGTCTTCCCTCACGGCATCATGGATCCTCTCAAACTAGGTAATCGTTAACCTACAGTTCGAGCCACAATGGGAGTGCTAGTAGGCTGTGGCAGGGATGCTATCCACACCTCTCCCTCAACCTCTCTGGAACTCGTGTGTGGCCCCTTTACTCCATATGTGAGTCTTTTCGGCAAGATATCATCAGCCTGCATCATCAACCATCATGTCAAAACATGTCAACAACATATCATCAATCAATAAATATCATGGTAAATAAAACAACTCAAATAGCACACTCCCTGACTCAATCCGGAGTCCAAGGGTTCCGTCGATGCCCCTGCATCCTCCAGGTCAAAAACCCTGCACACTCAAATAAACTGAGTCAATAGCACCTATCTACATCAAGTAGTAAAACATCATGTCGTCTATCGGAACGCACCATAATCAAGCATAAATGTATTACTATCAGAAAATTCCAAATCACTTGTGAGCAAGTGTCCTCAAAGAATAAGTTTTGTAAGTGCGCCAGAGCGGGATGTTACACTTTCTTAGGCTTGGTTTCAAATGGTGTGAATATGATCACAACGTGTATTTTCTCCACTCCAATGGAGATACTTTGATTGTTGTTGTATATGTTGATGACTTAATCATTATTAGAAATACTAATCCTCTCATCTTTATATTGAAGAAACAACTTGCTAACTCCTTTGACATGATATATATTTACACTCTACAATAATTTTTGGGTCTTCAAGTATTACCATCGTCTGATGGTTTTTTCATTTCTCAGTCTAAATATGTAATGGATATGTTGACACATTTTAAGATGGTTGATTACAAGCCTTGTGCAACTCCTTTTCAGTCTGGAGTGAAGCTTACTAAAACCTATTAAACACCCATTGTCAATGCTACACTCTATCGACAATTGGTTAGGAGTCTTATTTATCTTACTCATAGTCAACCTGATATCTCCTTTGTTTTTAATGTGGTTTCTTGGTTCATGCGGGATACTAGAGAAATCCACTGGAAATTCATCAAATGAATTGTTCAATATCTCAAGCCACTGGATACTTGTTTTGCTATAGCACTAGACCTTTGGTGTGGTCATGCAAGAAACAAAAGGTAGATTCTCTGTCTACTACATAAGTAGAATATCATGGTCTTTTTCAAGAAGGTACTGAATCAATTTGGATTCACCAACTTTAGGGTGAGACTGGGTTTCATGTTCAGAACTTGAATAAAATCTTATGTGATAATAAAAGTTCCATACAGGATGTTGACAATCCTGTGGCTCATAGTAAGATGAAGCATGTTGAGTTCCATACTCATTATTTACATTAGTTGGTTCATTATGACATTGTTTCTCTTGAATATTTTCACATTGAATATCAAGTTGTTGATATCTTCACCAAACCTTTTGCTGAAGCCATATTTATCAACCTTCACACTTTTCTTGGGCTTTAGGAAGTTGAAATTATGGGGAGGCGTTCCAGGAATGTAATTTCACTTCATGAATATCTAAAGTTGTGTATTGATGGGGGGGGTTTGTAACATCAATCATTGATGGTTCATCACACATCTCCCGGGTTCAGTTGGTCGAGAGGTCGACCTACATATGGACACATCCAGTTGAGAGATTGACCAACACACCACACCATTCGGTTGGGTAGTCGACATGCCTTTCATTCTTATAGTTGACCTGCAGTTGAATATAGTTGGGAAGTAGATTGACCAACCCTACAATCAACTACGATTTGGACGGATAGTAGATTGGATCGAATCCTGTTGAGCTGACTTGACAGAGTAGATTTTTTGGAGTCAAATCTAACCATCAACGGTTATATGTGGACAAGATTTTATGGATTCTATGGAAGTTGTTTAGATATTTATACTATAAAATAAGATCCCTTGGGTCATTATAATGTAATGCAATGATGAGCAATATGCATTGTGATGTTCTGATCACAACACTTTGTGCTTAAGTGTTGTAACAATGTCTTTAGACGCCACCTTTATTCTTCAAAATTTCTTGTCCCTCTTTTATTATCTATAGTACTATATTCTGTGTTTCATATCGTGTTCCATTTCATTCCCCAACACGTAATTATTTATTAATTTAATAAACATTGCATCTTCAGCACAACAAACACTTCCTAAATAAAAAACGCTCATTATGTACCTACACATTAGAACTTTGGGACTCATACATGCACCCCTTGTGGCACATGTTAAATATTGTAATGTGCAATGGGATTCTCCTTTTGTGCAGAAACATTTTCTTTGATGACATGTCAACACCTCCACATAGATATATCCCCGCATAGGTATGTCTGTTAGTTGGATTAAAAATGATTTTTAAATTTTTTTGAAAGAGTGGTATACAAATAGTTAAAAGATCAATAATTATTTGTTAATTTAATAAAATTTGATTATATATTTAATAAAAGTTAGTTATATATTCTCAAGACAGTGAAAAGTTAGTAAGTAAAATACATAGACTGGTTCTATACCCATACATCGGAACTTTGAGACTCGTACATGCACCTATTGGGGAAGATGTTTAATATTGCAATGTCCAATGCACTAGTGCATAGATTTTTTCTTTGACGATTTGTCCACACCTTTGCATAATATCACTGCATAGTTATTTCTGTTAGTTTTTGTAAAACTATTGAATTTTTTTTTTTAATTTGGTCCTATACAAATAAATATTTATTAATGTGCGGAGAATTTTTCTTGGATTATTTATCCACACCTGTGCACAAGTATCTTTGTTAGTTCACCTAAAAATAATGTTTAAATGTTTTGATATAATCCTAAACAAATAATTAAATTATTAATAATTATTTATTTATGTAGAGTGCTTTGTATGCAATGTGCAATTTATTAAACAATTAGTCTATTAATAATTTATTTATTTATTCAATATAGTGGAACTCGTACATCGAAACTTTGAGACTTGTACACGTGCCTTTTGTGGAAGATGTTCAATGTTGCAATGTGCTACTACTTATGTGTGAAGACTTTTGGTTTGACAATTTGTTTGCATATGTCCGCACATGTATGTCATCTAGTTAGTGTAAAAAATAAATTTTAATTTTTTTTAATATAGTCCTATACAAACATTTAAAAGATAAATAATTATTTATTAATGTGGAATGCACAGCACGCAAAGTGCAATTTATTAAATAATTAAATAAGAAAAAGTCATTGCACATAAGTAGTAGTGTTTATTGATTAGTTATTAGTTATTAAAATATTAAGTAATTCATTTTTTTATAAATTATTTAAAATTGCAATGTCCAAAGCACTACTACTTATGTGCAATGACTTTTACTTTGGCGATTTGTCCACACCTCTACATAGGTATATATGTGCACAAACTATATACCTACACATATATGTTTGTTAGTTGGTCTATATCCGATGTACTTACACATTTTGTTAGAAGTTTGTAACTTGTATATAGATGCAAAATTCGTTGCACATTAGTAGTGTTTATTGATTAGTTAATAGTTATTAAATTTTAAGTAATTCATTTTTTTTTATCAATTATTTAAAATCGCAATGTCCAAAGCACTACTACTTATGTGCAATGACTTTTCCTTTGATGATTTGTCCACACCTCTACATAGGTATATATGTGCACAAACTATATACCTACACATGTATGTTTGTTAGTTGGTCTATAACCAATGTACTTACACATTTTGTTATAAAGTTGTAACTTGTATATAGATGCCTAGCTACCTCATCCCTGGTCACCAATGTCCCCATTAGGCCATTAGCTATGAAATTTTTTGACATATATTTGTTCTTTCCACAAATCTCCTTTTCTCTCATTTGTATGCTCAAATTTCCCCAAAATCATCACTAGCAAAATATTGCATTGATCCATCATGAAATGGATCAACAGGAGCACCACTTGCAAATGATTTTCATCTCTAGCATCACTAGATCTAGATGAATTTAATAGTATTATACAGTGACTATATATCCTTGTTTTCCAAGGTTCATGTTCATTATATATGAATTGTTTTAATTGTTAGGATTTGAAACATTGAAGTAGAGATTAAATTTACGGATATGATTTGTATTCCACTAAAATCCCTTGCATGGCTAGTTTCTCCTACTTGACTAGGCTTCCTTGTAAAACTAGAGGTCCTTGACAAGATAAGGATCCATGTCCATCCATGGTTGCCTGTCGAACTAGAAGTCCCTCTATTCCTTTCATTCAAAAACCTGAATCATTTACCACAAATAATTGGGCACTCATTTTGCATGGATGGTCTCAATCCATATATATTTTATATGTAGAAAATTGAAAATCCATGAGCAGAAAAAATTGTACGTGTTACAAGAAAATCATGTTAATCAATTGACAATATTTTAATTTGCATCATGCAAATTTTTTTTATCTCTTCTTGAAAGATATATCTTTCGTACCTTCACATAGGTATATCCTCTCACAATGAACACTTAGTAAATAAAATACATATTCAACACAGACATATAGTCCCCACGCATATAGCCTCCACACCTGTGCATAGGTGTATCCCTGCACAACGAGCACCTTTAGATAAAAAAAATGTATTTTTTTTTTTTTTAATTTCAAGTCATTGAAATGGACGGATTTACCAATCCAAATCGCATAGATATGCTCATAAAAATACCATATGCACAACTGATGAATTCCTAGAAAAATAAATTTGCAAAAATTCAGACACTTATCATGTGAATTACATTGCTAGACAATATCCCTACTATCGAACTATTGGAAGTTCTGAGTTGCAAAGTGAAACAACTTTGCTAATATGAATTATCTCAACAAGCATTCAAATTATACCAAGTATTCTCTTTCCCTTAGGTATTCCCATGCAAAGGTACAAAAGATATGTCTCTGGCGAAGATATGTCTGGAAAAAGGATATATATGTTTAACAATATTTTTTAAGTTAAGCATGTGCATAAATTTTTTTTGTTCATATTACCTATTTATTCTTTATTATATGTATATTCCTAAATTCATATACATATATAAAAAATTAACACTTTGATCTTGGTCAAAATCATTTTTACTTACCCACTTTTCACATTGCACAGAGTTTGCACATGTGTATGGGTGGTGCAACGAGCACCTTATTATAATTACTATCAACACTTGTGTGAACAATCCATCACTAATGCTCGTGCAATTCTACTTCTACAATTTGTCATTTCCAATGGTTTTGCACCAACAATTCTAATGATGCAAGTATTTCGCACGATAACCTAGTTATTTATGGCACACTGATTTGCTCCCATTTTGCAAAAAAAAATGAAGTTGCTTACCACTTGTGCGAAGTAAATATGACATGTTTTATTTTTCAATGCAAGGCCAAGACCCCAGGAGAAGGGAAATTGCATTTTTCCTCCAAAACCATATAGCACACCTATTTCACTTGTCATTGTGTTAAAACTATCAAATTTGACCTGAGGTTTATGGTATCAGAATATGTAACTTTATTTGCACCAGCTATATGTTTAAGAAATATCACACATTCCTAATGTCGGCATGCTAACTTACTCTGCAATTGTAAAATTTTGAATTAATTTAGTTCTTGTATAAAATTTTGCTTCCCATGCACTATGTTTTGAAATTACTTGGCAGAAATCCCTTTTACTTAGCTACTTTTCACATTGTGTGAAATTTGTTTCCACTGCGACATGCTTGGATGCCACACACCTATATATTTTGCATGTTCATACTATGCACATATATATATCTTGCACACAGTCAATGCTTTATTAGTTTTATTTTCAAACCTTGTCTTTACAAAGTTTTATGGAAAATGTTATTAGTTGTTTTTAACTTTATTCTTATCATAGACAACAATGTTATTCTACTTTATTATATGTATTATGTTTTTGCGAACACTATTCATTTCCTATGCATGGTGCTTAGGATTCTATTTGACATTCGCAAAGCTCTTTCAATTAGAAGAAGAAATCATTTGTGCTAGTGGAAAGTGGAATGCCTTGAACTGTGATGCAATAGACCAATGCATTTCTTCTATAAAATTGTGTTGTGGATGCACTATTCTTCAAACATTTCTTGGCAAAAGTCCTTTTTACTTAGCCACTCTTCACATTACAGGAAGTTGTTTTCCATTACAATATCTCCAAATTCCCTACACCTGTATATTCCACATCTTCTCTATCTACATCTATATATGGTCTGGAAAGTCACAACATTATTAGTTTTATTTTCAACCCTTGTGGCAACAATTCATCACTGGTCCATGTGTAGATGCCACTTCCACAATTTTGAATTTCCAACAGTGATGCACCCACATTCTAACAAGATATGTAATTTGAATGGTAGATGAGTCATTTATGACACCTTTATTTGTCACGACTTGCAAATAAATGAAAATTATTCACAGGTTCTGTGAAGTAAATGTTGCTCTTTTATATGAGTTGTTTAGTGGTCTCTATTTATGGTCGCTCATATTTCGTAACTAACTTACATGTGAAAAATACCTTTTATTAAAAGTGACACAACCATACCTATCACAATTCTCACGATCTGTCGGTTGTAAACGCAATAGTTTCACAAGATAGATTCTAGCAAACCAAGTAATTTGTATTATAAACAAAGCATTTATTACAACATGATTTGATTCAATATACTAAGAGAGACCAATAAGTAATAGATCTCATGTAATGTAAATGTCCTTCTATTTTTTGTGCTATATAATGGTTCTTATTAATGATTACCTGTGACTCAAACATAGTTCATATGTGAAGAAATGTTTTTCCTAGTGAATATGCACAATGCAGTCTAATTTAAAGAAATTGTACCTCTCCAATATGTTATTCACAAGGTTCACCTATTGTAACATCCCGCTCTGGCGCACTTACAAAACTTATTCTTTGAGGACACTTGCTCGCAAGTGATCTGGATTTTTATGATGATAAAAAATTTTCCTTCATTATGATGTGTTAAGTTAGATGATAGGATGTTTTTACTACTTTGATGTAGACAGGTGCTACTGACTCAGTTTCATTGAGTGTGCAGGGTTTTGGACCTTGAGGATGCAGAGGAATCAGTGGAACTCCCTTGGACTCCGGATTAAGTCAGGGAGTGGGCTATTTGGTTTGTTTCATTTACGGTGATATTGTTTTGTTTTGATGATATGCTATTGATTTTATGATATATTGTTGACATGATCTAACATGATGGTTGATGATGCAGGCTGACGATAGCTTGCCGACAAAGACTCGCATATGGATTAAAGGGGCCACACATGATTTCCAGACAGGTTGAGGGAGAGGTGTGGACAACAACCCTGCCACAACCTACTAGCACTCCCGCTGTGGCTCGAACTATAGGTTAACGATTACCTAGTTCGAGAGGAATCCACGATGCCGTGAGGGAAGACTGTGACAGTCGCTCATGATGATTCTAAGGGGCGCGCAATAAGTCGGGGGTCTTATTCCTTAGAGCCCTTAGTCTCCCACAAGTTCACCTGGTGGAGTGTTGACTCTAGGGGTTATAGACGTCTACCAATTCGTCAAGTCGGCGAGTGGCACCCTTGGAGCACATGGTGCATCCTGAAGGGCACGTCGCGCAACAGAAAGAAACAAGGCGAGTGGCACCCTTGGAGAACGTAGTGCGTCCTGAAGGGCACGTCACATTGATGATGATGTTGAGACAAACCTAGATGACCCTAAGACCTTAACGCCTGATGAAATTCCTAAGACGAATCCCCTAATTAATTGTCGCCCAATTCAAATCTGAACCTAAATTTAAAACACCTCTAAGATAAAATTTTGACTATCCTTAAGAGAAGACCCTCCCAAAAATAAACTTAAGGACGTAAACTAAAACCCTCCTAAGTGTTAGTTAAAATCTTCTTAAAATTAAAGGGGGTAAAGTAATGAGGGAGATAAATTAAGTGAAACCCATGGATTTTAAATTATAAAGAAGAATTAAAATTATTAAAGTGTGGGAGTATAAAAGCTAGGATTTTAGAAATACAATGAAAAGATTAATAAGTGTTTTATCATTTTGGGTTTTAAAAATAAAAATAAAATATATATATATATATATATATATATATATATATACAAAATAAAATAAAAAAGAGGAAAGGACAATTAATAGAAATAAGGAAACTTGTATTAAAGGAAACTTAATATTGGAAAGTAGGAGACATAGGGTATAAAGCGAAAAGGAATCAGCATTTAAGGAGTTACTAAAAATCAGAAACTTCATTTTAGGAAACTTATTAAAAGCATGAGAGGGGATCTAGGAACCCTAGGAGTAATTTTAGGAGCGATTAAAGGGGGGGGGTGAGGGAATTGAGTCTTTTAATTATTAAAAAGTGTAATGACCCTTTACTTATTAATATGAATAATTTCATAAATAATCCTAAAAATTAGCTAAATTATAATTAATTATTATATAACCTTAATTAATTATATGTTGTTAATTAATTATTTTTTTATTATGATTAGTGGAAGTATGATTAACTCTTTAATTAAGGGTTAATGAATGATTAATTATTAAGTGAGTCATTAATTGATTAAGTATTAAATTAATGGTTAGTGATTAATTGATTGTTAATTAAGTAATTGATTAACTATGTATTAAACAAATGGGGGAAAATAAAGTATAAGGTTAAATGGGGTTACATATCCCATAAGGGATAACGTAACCCATGCGTAAAAAGGAACATTGAATAAAGGATAAGACCATTAATAAGAAGTAAATGAACAGATAAGGCATTAATCAATGGATAAGGTGTTTGGTGGGGAGTAAAGGTGCGAGGGCGATGAAGGAGGCATAAGGGAGGAGAAGGATTATGGAGAGGGGGATTCATTCATGCATTCTATGGGAGAGGAGATTTTGGGAGCATAGGGACAGAGTTAGTTAACAGTGGGATTTACAGTGCACCAGGGCTGAGGGTTTTTGGGCTCGGAGGGCTAGGACGTCCATCGATGTCCTAGGGCTAGGCATACTAGTCGGTAGGGTAGCTGGTTTTGGGTTGTCTTAAGGAGCAAGCTGTTGCGGATAGGTTCAAGCGAAGGGAGCGACAGCATCAGAGCGAGGTATTTAAATGGTTACGTAAATTATGCAAATTGTTATGTAAATTGTTATTTTATTTATTGAAATATGGGAGTGAATATGCTAGATTAAGTAAAAATTTAGTAAATTTCAAATTTACTGTTCTCTTTTAATTATCTGGTAGTTTAAATTAAATGACGGTCACTACAAAAATAAATGAATTTTTGGGAGAACCATGGGGATTAGTGACACTTGGACGGCAGTGAATTTTTAGAGGTTTGTCATAAAAATTTAATTAATAATGATTTAGGAAAGTAGGTGGGTCTCAAATTTCTATAAAAGAAGGGGAAAAGAAGGAAGAAGGGAGAACGATTAGCGTAATGTTACGCTGCCGGATTGTGGCTTGACGGATTGCTTGTGAGGAGTTGGGTTTATCTCAGCTGTATTGGAATGGTAGCTCAGCCTTGGAGGCGAGCTGAGAAGCTAGTCTTATCTCTGGATCTTGTGTGGCCCCTTTGCGGCTCGGGGGGCTAAGGGGGAAGCAGAGTACCCCTAGCAATTGGCTGGGAGGTACCGGTGAGCTTTCCACGATTGGCAAGCAGGAGCGGCAAGGATAGCGGGACATCAATCAAAGCGTGGTCATCCTTCAAGGCAGGTGAAGAGGCTAAGGTATGGTCACTCATTTGGTTGAATAGAAGGCACTAGAACTGATGTAGATCTGACTGTTGTTGGAAAAGTGAAACGACACTAAAATGTTTTAAGGGTTGCTGCATTTGTCGTTTTCCTGGACGATTTACATAGGATAAAGTTTTACAATGTTTGTGGAACCTCTTGAAATTTTTAAATGATTGCTGAGTGATGAAATTGTAATTATTTGTGAACTCACCCTTGTCGGTAGACTTGTCTCTGTTGATTTATCCGCCGACAATGGCCTTTAATCTCTGCATTAATGTAATGTAAATTCCTACGTTTTTTTTGTGATTTCTCTGCATCTTGATTTAATTTCTCTGCATGCATGGACTTCGTTGGGCATTCTGCTTTCTGGAATTTTCGTTTTTATGTTCGTTGCTATTGTTGATGATTGTGACACATTTTTGGGGAAAGGGTTTCTGTGTGGGTTATCTTTTGTGTTATCGGGCATTTTATATACAGTGGGCATTATTCCTTGAGCATTCTGCATTCGTTTTGTCATTCCTAGAGATTGATTCGACATTGTTGCATTCTGGTTTCGATAGCACCTATGAATGTCCCTAGGAGTTGCCTCTACGTTGTTTTGGACTGAGGATTGCGATTTCCCCTCGGCTTGCCTCCGCTTGTGTTTGATTGGAATGTGTTTCCTTACCGAGTTGCCTGTGCGAATACTTGAATGAGGATCGCGATTTTTATTGAGGAATACCTCTGCATTTTTATATGAGATAACTGTGATTTTTATTAAGGAATGGCTCTATGTTTTTATGAGATTAATTTTGATCATGTGTTTTAAATCTACCATTACTGGAATGATGCGTGCTACTATTGAATGATGCGTTTTAAATATTTTAATTTTCCGATGCGTCTTACTGGAATGATGCGTGTTACCATTGAATGATGCGTTTTAAATATTTTAATTGTTTGATGCGTCTTACTGGAATGATGCGTGTTACCATTAAATGATGCGTTTTAAATATTTTAATTGTCTGATGCGTCTTACTGGA
This sequence comes from Picea engelmannii, assembly GCA_009831015.1. Taxonomy (NCBI): domain Eukaryota; kingdom Viridiplantae; phylum Streptophyta; class Pinopsida; order Pinales; family Pinaceae; genus Picea; species Picea engelmannii. The sequence goes on from ML777634.1 coordinate 1,059,666, forward strand.
ATGATGCGTGTTACCATTAAATGATGCGTTTTAAATATTTTAATTGTCTGATGCGTCTTACTGGAATGATGTGTGTTACCATTGAATGATGCGTCTTACTGGAATATATCTGGGCGTTTGATCTGCGTTGTAAGGTTTTAATGGTCTGCGTTTTGCCACGGTTGTATATTGGGCGTTTTACCACTATTATATGGGGCGTTTTGCACTATTACAGGGCATTTTTGGCATCTGTATATTGGCGTTTTTGCCACTGTTATGGGGCGCATTTGTAAATTGTTTATTGGGGGTCTGCGTTTATTGTTGGGTCTGCGTTCCTCCTTCTGACAACTGGAGCAGAATCATCATGACAACTACTTCCCCGATTTGATTTTTATTCTCATTAATGCTAAGATTGTTATTGATTATCTATCGTCGTTGTTGGTTAATAATGAATTGTGTCAACTAAAAAGAACAGTCATGCTCTTTGCTTTTCAGATTGTTATTCCTCATTTTAGTTAAATGGATTATTTTATTATTAATATTTGTCAGTTGTTATTTAAATTTCACTACCAAGTTTAGTTCTCAACGAAGAATAAAAATACCTATATTTTTGCTACAACATAAAAGGAAAAATGTTATGGCATCCATATGTCAATGAATACTTATTTATAATTTCGTAATTGTAATACATTGTTGAATTATGAAATTGCATTGTTCTTACCATATGAACAAATTGCAAGGTTAGAGTTGAAATGTATGACCTTTTTATATTTCAATGTTACTGTAATTAGAAGTGAAATGATATGGCTACCTTATTATAACGTTAGTGTAAACTATTGATATTGACATTAGGGACCAATAATTTAATTATGAGGTTATTTTTGTCCCTTTTAAATGTTGATACCTTAGATGTGACCTTTTTAAATATCTTTATATAGGGTCCCTTTTAAAATACTGTGATTTAAATAATGTCATTTTAAATATTGTAATTGTTATATCTTGTCATTTGTAAATATGACGGTTTATTGATATATTCAACCATGATGCTATTTATCAATGTGATGATATTTTTATATTGAATTATGTAAGGGTAATATATGTCATTATAATTTAAGGTGCAAATTTTTGTGTTAGATATTTTATGAAAAATGATGGGATTGTGGACTTATCTTAGTACGATTAAAACTTTGGTTACAGATGGTTATAAAAATAAGGTCCTAGAAACAAGTACCTTGAATGATTAAGATGGTAATGGCAGAACCTGCGATTACTAAATTTACATTCCTAAACGGTTGGGCTGGGTATCCCGTCTACTCCTGGAGTTCAAGGGAGTATTTGGGCCAGTATTAAATGCCCTGAGTCGTGGGAACTACCTTGTCTTTACTTGATTGGTCATTGTCGGAGTCCTTCGGACTTGCGCGTCCGTAGAGTTAGCGGTTGTCTTGAGTTGTTGTCGTACTTGGACGAGATCGTTATTTTGCCTGGTCTGTTTGAGTCGGGTGGGATATAGTCACGCCCTAGTAGCTTTAGGAGACCTGTCTGTGTGTGGTTTTTCTGCGTAAAGAATCCAGTGTCGTATCAAGAGTCTCGGGCCCTTTTAAGGAAGGGTTTCCACTCTTGCGACACACCTGACAGAGATTACTAGTTTCTTCCTGAGCAGTCGGCCAGGAGCCTGTCTAATCTTCTTTCGAGAAGACATAAGACTAAAAGCCCTGCTTTTTTGTGCAGAAATAATAAAATCTACTGTTGGATTCTTCCATCTGTGACCGTACTATACTTAACACCTGGTGTCATTTTCTGCTTACAGCTGCTAGTTGTACGCCTTATGTCTAGGGGCATTTATTACTTGTTGTCACTGTGATATGTTGGGGTCGTCTTGTTGTGTTTTCCTTGCTTGCGTCTTTTTCTAGGTCAAGTTACTAGTTTTTGCCTGAGCAGTCGGCCAGGAGCCTGTCTAATCTTCTTTCGAGAAGACATAAGACTAAACGCCCTGCTTTCCTGTGCAGAAATAGTAACCCTAACACCATGGATTCTTCCCTCCGTGTTCTTACTGTGTGCCCTAGAATGTCTTATTGTTTGTGTTGTGCGCCTTGTTCCTATGGTTGTATATTGGCAGTTACTCGTTGTGTGCTTTCGGTCATCTTGTGTTGAAGATCGTGGTTGTGTCTTGTTGGTTGTCGAGTGGCGTCATACAGTTAAGTGTGTTGTTACTTCTACACGCGCGCACACACCTTAAAAAAAACAAAAAATAAACTTTGCACCTATTACTAGAATGGTTGTCGTAACGAGGAGGGCATTACATATGGTATCAGAGCGGGTTCGACCCGTGACTTGGGATTCGCTACGGCTTCCGTTGACATGATTTGATTTGATTATTCTATTGTTGATTGAGATGATTGTGTGTGTGCAGGTTATCATGGTTAGAGGACGTCGCAGAGGCAGACGATGGGGTGCTAGGGGAGGAGGCATGATGCCTCCAGCAGCATCCACGCCTGAGGTATCTAACCCCCAGGGAGGCGAGCAGGTCCTCGGATAGGAGAAGATCGCAGTTGCCGATGTTGTGGGGATGATGAGATCTTTCCAGCGCATGTCTGAGGTGCTGATCAGCAGATTGGACAGAAATGAGGCCAGGGCGGCGACACCTGCTAAGGTTCCGCCGCGCGCACCGGCCATTAAAGGTAGCATTCACCGTGAACTCGAGAAGGTGAAATTTCCCGAGTTCTTTGGTGCCCCGGACGGCACAGCCGCTGAAGCATGGTTGGAGAATATGGCGATGTGCTTCACACTTCAAGATTATATCTCCAACATGAAGGTCCGCATGGCAGTCTTTCAACTGAAGGGGAGTGCTCTTCTATGGTGGAAGACGCTCCTACCTCAACTAAACATGGCCGTTGAAGACGTGTCATGGGAACTGTTCGAGGAACGGTTCCGAGAGAGGTATCTTTCTGAGGAATTCATTGAGTGTCAGCTCAATGAGTTCAATTCCTTACGACAGGGAGGTCATATAGTTCCCGAGTACGAGGCACATTTTATGGAGCTGCTCCGGTATGCTCCGCACCTGAACACTGAGAAGATCAAGGTCAACAGGTTCGTGTTTGGCCTTAATGGCAACCTGTGTGCAAAGGTTAGGACTCTGATGCCTCAACCCTTGCACGAAGCTGTCCAAAAGGCCCTCATAGCAGAGGAGGATCTTATCAGCGGGGGTCAGACCAGGACTCCATCGAGACCAGCTGGGAAGGGTTTTGCTGGTACATCGCAACATCAGACACCGACGAGACATACGCCGAGATATCATGGTTTCTAGAAGGGATCCACGTTCACTACACCTCGATGGCCGCCACCTCAGCAACGGACACCTTATCAAGGACCACAACACCAGCAGCAGCATCACCCGCAGCAGCAGCAGTTTAGGCCTCTTCAGTAGAACAAACCAGCGTTCCAGGCCGATGGGCAGTCATCTTCTACTTCGAGTACCAGGACTACTGGGCCGAAAAAGGGGTGTTGGACGTGTGGGGAGCCACACTACCAACGTGATTGTCCTGTGGAGAGGGCCAGAGTGTCCGGATCAGCTGGACCCGCTACTGTGGGAGATATGGACAAGGCCCATCGGATTCGTGCAGCGATGAATAACCGCCAGGCAGAGCACCAGTAGACTGTGCTCGAGACGACAGGTACTGTCGCTGACCAGACCCTTAGTAATTTGATAGACCCAGGTGCTACTGAGAGTTTCATTTCTAGTGCAGCGCTAAAAAGGATTAAGGTAAAGGCAGTCGAACAGGATGAGTTTAGCTTCGTAGAGATGGCTTCGGGAGCTAAGCAGAAGGTCGGAGGGAAGGTTACGGGCTGTGCCCTTAACCTGGGAGAGTTTTTCACGAGGGTCAACTTGTACGTCACGATCTTAGGGTCTTATGACGTTGTGATTGGTATGGATTGGTTGGAATCGCATGAGGCGATGCTCAACTGTAAGACACAACGGTTGAGCTTAGTCGATGATGAAGCACAGAGATGTGTGATAGTAGGACGGAACCAGGGAGTATCCCTGAGGTTTGTCTCTTCCTTACAGTTAAGGAAGAGTTTGCGCAAGGGGTGCAAGCTTTATGCGATCCTTGCGCTAAACAAAAAGGGAGTGGCAGAAGGTCTAGAACACCTTCCGGTGGTGAAGGAGTTTGCGGATGTATTTACAGAGGAGTTGCCTGGGATGCCACCAGAAAGAGAATTAGAGTTTACTATAGACCTGAAACCGGGGACCGAACCGATAGCAATAACTCCTTATCGGATTTCGACCCCGGAGTTGCAAGAGTTAAAAATGCAACTGAAGGAGTTGCTGGACCTGGAACTGATACGTACTAGTCTGTCACCGTGGGGTGCACTGGTTATTTTCATTCGAAAGAAGGATGGATCTTGGAGGCTTTGCATTGACTACCATCAACTGAACAAGGCTACGATCAAGAATCAGTATCCCTTACCAAGAATTGACGATCTGTTTGATCAAATGAAGGGTGCGATGGTGTTCTCCAAGATCGATTTGCGATCAGGGTATCACCAGTTACGGATCAAGGAGGATGATGTCCCTAAGACCGCTTTTAAGACAAGATTTGGAAATTACGAGTTTAATGTTTTACCGTTTGGAATGACAAACGCCCCAGGGGTATTCATGAGTTTGATGAACGGGGTGTTCTGTGAGTACTTGGACAAGTTCATCCAAGTATTCATTGACGATATTTTGATCTACTCTCGGACGACAAAGGAGCATGACGAGCACTTGCACTTGGTACAACAGTGCCTACGAGAGCACAAATTGTATGGGAAGCTGTCCAAATGCTCTTTTTATCAATCGAGGATTCACTACTTAGGGCATGTCATCTCCAGCGAAGGCATCATCGTGGATCCAGCCAAGGTTGAGGCTATTATGGAATGTCCTGCGCCGACAAATGTCACAGAAGTGCATAGTTTTATGGGTTTAGAAGGATACTATCGACGGTTTGTCGAGGGATTTTCAAGGATAGCCAATTTGATCATAGAATTGCAGAAGAAAAGAAAGAAGTTTGTTTGGACAGAGAAATGTGTGGAAGCATTTTAGAGGCTTAAAGAGTTGTTGACAACAGCGCCGATACTAAAGATCCCTAACATGGACGCAAAATTCTTGGTATGCACTGACGCATCCAAGGAAGGTTTAGGCGGAGTCTTGATGCAAGACGGATGAGTGATTGCTTACATTTCGAGAAAACTGAGAAGGCATGAGGAGAATTACGCGACGCACGATTTGGATTTATTAGCCATCGTTTATGCCTTGAAGGTTTGGAGACACTACCTTGTTGGATGAAAATTTGAATTAAGGACTAATCATTGTGGACTACAACACATCTTCACGCAAAGCGACCTGAACGTGCGACAATGACGTTGGTCGGAATTGCTTAGCGAGTACGACTTCGAGATTACTTACATAAAGGGAACAATGAACCGAGTGGCGGATGCTTTGAGTTGGAGGCCACGCATCTTTTCGGTGTTTCCTCTTCAGACGAATCTATGTGAGAATATTCTCACATTACAACGTGACGATGACTGGTACAAAGAAGTCGAGGATTTCATCGGAAAAAAAAACAATGATGGTACCACGATATGAGGGATATTCATTTGATAACGATGGTTTATTGAGGTTTAGAGGTCAAATTTACGTACCGCCAAATGACGAATTGAGGATGTTGATCCTGAGCGAGGCTCATAGAGCAGTTTACATGGCTCACACAGTAGTCACAAAGATGAGGGTAGACCTTAAAACCTTGTTCTTATGGAAAGTAATGAAGGCTGACATAGTCAACTTTGTGGCTAGATGTCTCAAGTGTCGATGAGTAAATGCTAAACATAGACACCCGACAACATTACTTCAACCACATTCCATTCTAGAATCAAAATGGGAAGTAATTTCAATGGATTTTATTGTTGGATTGCCACTAATGGCAAGGAGACATGACTCAATTTTTGTAGTAGTAGATACTCTAACAAAGAGTGCTCACTTTATTCCTGTGCGTATGACGTATCAGGCACCGGACATAGCGAGAGTTTTCATCTGTGAGATTGTGAGGCAGCATGGCATGCCCAAAAATATTATATCCGATCAAGGATTGGTGTTTACCAGATGATTTTAGACGAGTTTACAAGAGGCCTTGGGAACCCAACTTAATTTTAGTACTGCGTATCACCTAGAGACTGACGGACAGACAGAACGTACGAACCAAACCTTGGAAGACATGTTGTGCATGTACGTAATGGACCAACAAAAGCATTGGGAGGAATTCTTGCCTCTAGCAGAGTTTGCTTATAACAACAACTACCAGAGCACCATTAAGATGGCACCTTTTGAGTTCCTTTATGGGCGACCGTGTCAGACGCCCTTGAGTTGGGATCGGCTTGAGGATAGGGTCCTGGTGGGACCAAAAGTGATCCAAGAAATGGAAGAGCATATCAAAACATAAGACAAAGGATAAAAGAAGCACAGGATCGGCATAAGAGTTACGTCGATGCACACCGAGTCGACCGTAGTTACGAGGTCGGCGATCGAGTCTTCTTGCGGGTTAAACCGCATAAGATTTCGATCAAGTTTGGAAATGGAGCTAAACTCTCTCCTAGGTTTGTGGGACCCTTCGAGATTGTGCAGAGAAAGGGGCTCGTGGCCTATAGACTAGCCTTGCCTGATTCTTTGAGGTGTATGCACGATGTTTTTCATGTATCTGTTTTGAGACATTATGTTAGTGATCCTACACACGTGATTGACATGAGTTCCTTGCAGGTATCGGACGAGGCAACGCTCATGGCTGAGCCAGTCCACATTTTAGATCAGCGCATTCAACAATTACGATGCCGAACTGTAGATCAGGTCAAGGTCCAGTGGGACAATTATAGTCCGCACTCGGCGACCTGGGAGGATGCATATGATATGCACCAACAGTTTCCATTTTTGTTTGATAGATAGACTTATGATACTAGGGTACTTATGATATTGTGGTACATTTATTTCGGCATTTATACTAAGAAACTTCGGGACGAAGTTTAGACCAAGAGGGGGTGTATGTAACATGCCGCTCTGGCGCACTTACAAAACTTATTCTTTGAGGACACTTGCTCGCAAGTGATCTGGATTTTTATGATGATAAAACTTTTTCCTTCATTATGATGCGTTAAGTTAGATGACAGGATGTTTTTACTACTTTGATGTAGACAGGTGTTGCTGACTCAGTTTCATTCAGTGTGCAGGGTTTCGGACCTTGAGGATGCAGAGGCATCGGTGGAACTCCCTTGGACTCCGGATTGAGTCAGGGAGTGGGCTATTTGGGTTGTTTCATTTACAGTGATATTGTTTTGTTTTGATGATATGTTATTGATTTTATGATATGTTGTTGACATGATATGACATGATGGTTGATGATGCAGGCTCATGATAGCTTTCCGACCAAGACTCACATATGGAGTAAAGGGGCCACACATGATTTCCAGAGAGGTTGAGGGAGAGGTGTGGACAACAGCCCTGCCACAACCTACTAGCACTCCTGTCGTGGCTCGAATTGTAGGTTAACGATTACCTAGTTCGAGAGGAATCCACGATGTCATGAGGGAAGACTACGACAGTCGCTCACGATGATTCTAAGGGGCGTGCAATAAGGCGGGGGCATTATTCCTTAGAGACCTTAGTCTCCCACAAGTTCAACTGGCGGAGTGTTGACTCCAGGGGTTATAAACGTCTACCAATCCGTCAAGTCAGCGAGTGGCACCCTTGGAGCACGTGGTGCATCCTGAAGGGCACGTCGCGCAACAAAAAGAAACAAGGTGAGTGACACCCTTGGAGCACGTAGTGCATCCTGAAGGGCACATCGCATTGATGATGATGTTGAGACAAACCTAGATGACCCTAATACCTTAACACCTGACGAAATTCCTAAGACGACTCCCCTAATTAATTGTCGCCCAGTTCAAATCTGAACCTAAATTTAAAACACCTCTAAGATAAAATTTTGACTAGCCTTAAGAGAAGACCCTCCCAAAAATAAACTTAAGGACGTAAACTAAAACCCTCCTAAGTGTTAGTTAAAATCTTCTTAAAATTAAAGGGGGTAAAGTAATGAGGGAGATAAATTAAGTGAAACCCATGGCTTTTAAATGATAAAGAAGAATTAGAATTATTAAAGTGTGGGAGTATAAAAGCTAGGATTTTAGAAATACAATGAAAATATTAATAAGTGCTTTATCATTTTGGGTTTAAAAAAAATAATATATATATATATATATATATATATATATATATAATAAAAAGAGGAAAGGACAATTAATGGAAATAAGGAAACTTATATTAAAGGAAACTTAATATTGGAAAGTAGGAGACATAGGGTATAAAGCGAAAAGGAATCAACATTTAAGGAGTTACTAAAAATCAGAAACTTCATCTTAGGAAAGTTATTAAAAGCATGAGAGGGGATATAGGAACCCTAGGAGTAATTTTAGGAGCGATTAAAGGGGGGTTGAGGGAATTGAGTCTTTTAATTATTAAAAAGAAATGAATTTTTGGGAGAACCATGGGGATTAGTGACACTTGGATGGCAGTGAATTTTTAGAGGTTTGTCATAAAAATTTAATTAATAATGATTTAGGAAAGTAGGTGGGTCTCAAATTTCTATAAAAGAAGGGGAAAAGAAGGAAGAAGGGAGAATGGTTAGCGTAACGTTACGATGTCGGATTGTGGCTTGACGGATTGCTTGTGAGGAGTTGGGTTTATCTCAGCTGTATTGGAGTGGTAGCTCAGCCTTGGAGGCGAGCTAAGAAGCTAGTCTTATCTCTGGATCTTGTGTGGCCCCTTTGTGGCTCGGGGGGATAAGGGGGAAGCAGATTACCCCTAGCGATTGGCTGAGAGGTACCGGTGATATTTCCACGGTCGGCAAGCAGGAGCGGCAAGGAGCGTGGGACATCAATCGAGGCATGGTCATCCTTCAAGGCAGGCGAAGAGGATAAGGTATGGTCGCTCATTTGGTAGAATAGAAGGCACTAGAACTGATGTAGATCTGACTGTTGTTGGAAAAGTGAAATGGCACTAAAATGTTTTAAGGGTTGCTACATTTGTCGTTTTCCTGGACGATTTACATAGGATAAATTTTTACAATGTTTGTGGAACCTCCTGAAATTTTTAAACGATTGCTGAGTGATGAAATTGTAATTATCTGTGAACTCACCCTTGCCGGTAGACTTGTCTCTGTTGATTTATCTGCCGACAATGGCCTTTAATCTCTGCTTTAATGTAATGTAAATTCCTACGTTTTTTTTGTTGTTTCTCTGCGTCTTGATTTAATTTCTCTGCATGCATGGACTTCGTTGGGCATTCTGCTTTCTAGAATTTTCGTTTTTATGTTCGTTGTTGTTGTTGATGATTGTGACACGTTTTTGGGGAAAGGGTTTCTGTGTGGGTTATCTTTTGTGTTATCGGGCGTTTTATATACAGTGGGCATTATTCCTTGAGCATTCTACACTCGTTTTGGCATTCCTGGAGATTGATTCGGCATTGCTGCATTCTGGTTTCCATAGCACCTTTGCATGTCCCTGGGAGTTGCCTCTGCGTTGTTTTGGACCGAGGATTGTGATTTCCCCTCGGCTTGCCTCCGCTTGTGTTTGATTGGAATGTGTTTCCTTACCAAGTTGCCTCTGTGAATACTTGAATGAGGATCATGATTTTTATTGAGGAATACCTCTGTGTTTTTATATGATATAACTGTGATTTTTATTGACGAATGGCTCTGTGTTTTTATGAGATTAATTTTTATCATGTGTTTTAAATCTACCATTACTGGTATGATGCGTTCTACCATTGACTGATGCATTTTAAATATTTTAATGGTCTGATGCGTCTTACTGGAATGATGCGTGTTACCATTGAATGATGCGTTTTAAATATTTTAATTGTTTGATGTGTCTTACTAGAATGATGCGTGTTACCATTAAATGATGCGTTTTAAATATTTTAATTGTCTGATGCGTCTTACTGGAATGATGTGTGTTACCATTAAATGATGCGTTTTAAATATTTTAATTGTCTGATGTGTCTTACTGGAATGATGCATGTTACCATTGAATGATGCGTCTTACTGGAATATATCCAGGCATTTGATCTGCGTTGTAAGGTTTCAATGGTCTACGTTTTGCCACTATTGTATATTGGACGTTTTACCACTATTATATGGGGCATTTTGCACTGTTACGGGGCATTTTTGTTATTTGTATATTGGCATTTTTGCCACTTTTATGGGGCGCATTTGTAAACTGTTTATTAGGGGTCTGCGTTTATTGTTGGGTCTGCGTTCCTCATTCTGACAACTGGAGCAGAATCATCCTGACCACTACTTCCCCGATTTGATTTTTATTCTCATTAATGCTAAGATTGTTATTTATTACCTATCGTCGTTGTTGGTTAATAATGGATTGTGTCAACTAAAAAGAACAGTCATGCTCTTTGCTTTTCAGATTGTTATTCCTCATTTTAGTTAAATGGATTATTTTATTATTAATATTTGTCATTTGTTATTTAAATTTCACTACCAAGTTTAGTTCTCAACGAAGAATAAAAATACCTATATTTTTGCTACAGCATAAAAGGAAAAATGTTATGGCATGCATATGTCAATGAATAATTATTTATAATTTTGTAATTGTAATACATTGTTGAATTATGAAATTGCATTGTTCTTACCATATGAACAAATTGCAAGGTTAGAGTTGAAATGTATGACCTTTTTATATTTCAATGTTACTGTAATTAGAAGTGAAATGATATGGCTACCTTATTATAATGTTAGTGTAAACTATTGATATTGACATTAGGGACCAATAATTTAATTATGAGGTTATTTTTGTCCCTTTTAAATGTTGATACCTTAGATGTGACCTTTTTAAATATCTTTATATAGAGTCCCTTTTAAAATACTGTGATTTAAATAATGTCATTTTAAATATTGTAATTGTTATATCTTGTCATTTGTAAATATGACGGTTTATTGATATATTCAACCATGATGCTATTTATCAATGTGATGTTATTTTTATATTGAATTATGTAAGGGTAATATATGTCATTATAATTTAAGGTGCAAATTTTTGTGTTAGATATTTTATGAAACATGATGGCATTGTGGACTTATCTTAGTATGATTAAAACTTTGGTTACGGATGGTTATAAAAATAAGGTCCTAGAAACAAGTACCTTGAATGACTAAGATGGTAATGGCAGAACCTGCGATTACTAAATTTACATTCCTAAACGGTTGGGCTGGGTATCTCGTCTACTCCTGGAGTTCAAGGGAGTATTTGGGCCAGTATTAAATGCCCTAAGTCGTGGGAACTACCTTGTCTTAACTTGATTGGTCATTTTCGGAGTCCTTCGGACTTGCACGTCCATAGAGTTAGCAGTTGTCTTGAGTTGTTGTCGTACTTGGACGAGATCGTTATTTTTCCTGGTCTGTTTGAGTCTGGCGGGATATAGTCACGCCCTGGTAGCTTTAGGAGACTTGTCTGTGTGTGGTTTTTCTGCATAAAGAATACAGTGTCGTATCAAGAGTCTTGGGCCCTTTTAAGGTAGGGTTTCCACTCTTACAACACACCTGACAGAGATTACTAGTTTTTGCCTGAGCAGTCGGCCAGGAGCCTGTCTAATCTTCTTTCGAGAAGACATAAGACTAAAAGCCCTTCTTTTCTGTGCAGAAATAGTAAACTCTACTGTTGTATTCTTCCATCTGTGACCGTACTGTACTTAACACCTGGTGTCATTTTCTGCTTATAGTTTCTAGTTGTACGCCTTATGTCTAGGGGCGTTTATTTCTTATTGTCACTGTGATATGTCGGGGTCATCTTGTTGTGTTCGCCTTGCTTGCATCTTGTTCTAGGTCAGGTTACTAGTTTCTGCCTGAGCAGTCGGCCAGGAGCCTGTCTAATCTTCTTTCGACAAGACATAAGACTAAATTCCCTTCTTTCCTGTGCAGAAATAGTAACCCTAACACCATGGATTCTTCCCTCCGTGTTCTTACTGTGCACCCCAAAATGTCTTATTTTTTGTTTTGTGCGCCTTGTGCCTATGGTCGTATATTGGCAGTTACTTGTTGTGTGCTTTCAGTCATCTTGTGTTGAACATCGTGGTTGCGTCTTGTTGGTTGTCGAGTGGCGTCATACAGTTAAGTGTGTTGTTACTTCTACACGCGCACACACACCTTAAAAAAAATAAAAAATAAAACTTTGCACCTGTTACTAGAATGGTTGTTGTAACAAGGAGGGCGTTACACCTATACCAAGCTTCATTAAAAAACAACATTATGTAAAATAGAAGAAGGAAACATCCCTTTTGTGGTGATACTATCAATTCACTAGCCAAATAAGGCAAGAATTTCCATTGGTTAGCTGCATAAGACTGGTTCTCGAACAAGTCATCAAAAGAAAAGAAAAATGACAGACTCTGGACCACGGGCCTAGTCAATGATGGTTCTATTCCTGAATTATTTGACTTCAAAGAACTCGTAACCTGGTGTGCTCGAAGGTTCAACCCAAGGACAAGGATGATTAAAGTAATAACTAAAACAAAGAATCCAATGCTGCTTACTCCGAAAATGTTCAATAAAATGCTCCCTCTTCCATGTGCAAATAAATATTTTTGGCTTGTAGATGCAAATGCCTTCTTGGCTTCCTAGGAAGGTGGCTCCAATGTGTTAATATATTTTTTCTACCTTATGAAAATATGTCGACCGACCTTTCAACATTCGATATAACCTTACTACAAGAACCATATCGAGACTTTTCATGGTTGTTCACTCATCTCACTGGCCATGAGTCCACTTCACACATACCCATCTCAACTCTATACGCATTGTAATTTTCGTTTCACAAGGATACCATGTTTGATTGGGAAGACATCATATCAAATGAACTTTGTTTTCAATTAAGAAACTACTTTAGAACTCAAATATTTTTCATGGCCGCATATTTGGTATTCGCAATTGTCTTTTGAAATTTCTTTGAGTCTCCCTCTGAAGGAATTGTTAATATAGACAACAAACCAGTTCGTTTATGGCATCACATACTATGAAAACATAAATCACAATTCAATTTTTGCATTGTTCAAGATAATTTTTTTAGAGAGTTCAGACACATCTTGGTTTGGGAAGATCCGAAGAGAATAACCCAGGAAGCTCAATATTTTCTTAAGGGAAAGGGAATTTGCATTCAAGAGAAAAATCGTACTTACATCCTCTTGTAAGGTTGTCGAGAAAACCTGTTTCCACTTCATATTTTTTCTGCCATAGATATTTTGTTGTCAAAGTTTGTCGCCAGTATGAATCTTGGTGTATTCTATTTGAAAAAAATATAAACATACAGTTCATTACATTGTCTCTTTGAGTTAGTGACACAATGATTAGGAATCTAACCCACCTGAAATAGGTATCAGAGAGACTTACATTGTTTAATCTAAAAGAAACAGATCCCCTATGAGGTTTTTATTTGGAAGGCCTATTCTCATGACATTTAGCATCGATAAGGTACAACAACCTTTTTACAATATATGATGAAGAAACTGGTGGCATTCCTTCAAAGAAGGAAAACAATGAATGGAGCGATGAATTGTTTAGAGAAATAAGTTCAAATACCAAAAAACAAGGTAAACCAAGGAAAAGGGGGGAAACCAATACTAATTTCTAGTCTTCCTCCAATTTCCAACCACCAAAGAGCTCCTTGTCTCAAGAAAGAATAGAACAACACAAGGTAAACATAGAACACAATAATGATGCCTCTGTTGGAGATGACATTGGTGAGCAAACACTTCATGAAAATATTGAATGGGAACATATAGTGTCGCATAAAAAAAGGAAACGAACCCAAAATAGAGAAAATTCACAAAACATAGGAACTCCAACAAATCTTGAAGATATGGAAATCAAAAGCACAAACCTACCTGATTGGGTAGCTCGCAGAATTGTTGAAAGCCAAGAAATTACACTGAACATCGCAAAAGAGGAACCCATGTTATTTGACAAACAACCATTAATGCTACAAAATACTCAATACAAGATACATGAAAAGAAGCTACACATAGACAAGGTTAGTATCAAACACAAAAATGTGGTTCAAAAGTTAAGGTCAATAGTCGATGCATCGGGAGTTGCAACCTCTAAACTCATGAAACTACATCACTCCATAGAAGATTCTCTTTCAAATAGAATTTAAGAACAACAGTTTCAAACCATTAAATTGAAGAGACGAATAAGTGAACTTGAAGATGTACTCAGTTCCAGACCAATGTTTAAATAGCCATTGGCCATAATTTCAACAGAACAGACTCCCCCAAGTACTCCAGCAATCTCAAGGCCAATCACGAAGGCCCTGCAATTGTTGAATGGAGCCAAACTTTATGTTCCTAACAACATTAACAAAAGAATCGATATAGTCAGACAAACGTGGGAGGTCAACACCAGTCTACGTTATCTTTCACAAAGGACTTTAAGTTTTACTAAATATTTGCAAAGACACTTGCATCATGATGAAGCATATCACAAAAACTATCTAAAAACTTTTGTTGCATAGGTCACTAATATCAATCACCATCAAAGAAATCAATATGGAATGTTCAATAGTAATAGAATAAGGAAAATAAAGTCAAGTTGGGAAGAATGTGTAAACATGATTCAAGATGCAATTGCGTCTTGCAAAAAAAATGATGAAAGAAGAGGTGTTTCTATTTTAAAAGCAATTGACTTCATTAAAGAAATGTAGGGTTTGCAACTCTTTAGAAATTTAGTGATGATTACTAAAGAGGATTTTAATAGTGACATGGAGACAATGAATACTTCACTAGCTAGTGACTTCGACAACCTCTTCGGGTTTCCGAAAGAAGAACTGAAATAGTGGCTTGTTACATTTGTCAATGACAATGAATGCCACTTGTTAGCCGTCAAACAACTGCAACTAGAATCCAAATAAATGGAGGATGAGATTTTTTCACTTCAATTTAAGCAATAAATAACCATCCCACTAATAAAAAATGATTTGTGTAACTAGGTTAATAATGCCTTGCAACAGACTATTAACCCAAAACAACTACCACAAACTATTTCTTCAACAAAATCCCAAAGAAAAAAATGTCATGAAACTAGATACACAACAACAAATGACAAACTAAACTAACATAATACTTGCTTCTTCTTCTTCATATGTTGTTTCTATCCTTTCCTTTTGCTGACTTGGAAATTGGTCACAATCCTTTGTTTTATTTCCTCTACAGACTTAACACTTCTTTTTAACTATCTATATCTCATTCTTACAGTTATTTCTTCTATTTATTGGTCCACTGGAACCCCAATCCCAATCCATTTGGAAAAACACATTTACTTTTTACAGGAATTATTTAAAAGACAAATGTATATTTTTTGAACTTGATGAAGAACTATTTAGCATAGATGGCTAATGATTTTCCAAGATTGGAGTTTAAAACTCAATTTTCAACTACGCTTTCATTGTTTATGGTTTTTTGATGAGACATCATGTTAAGCTCTATGCATATGTACTACTTTACTTGTATTCTAGGAATTTGTACATTAACTTTTAGACTTTTTTCGTAAGCATTATGTAAAGTACAACTGCATATATTTTTTTGTTCTTTCCAAAGCACTGTTTTCACATATATGGCCATTGGTTTTGAACCCTTTGAATTTAAACTGAATAGTTAATTCTGCCTTCACTGTATGCCATTTTTTCAATGACATATCATGAAATATCATGTTGAGTTCTCTACATATGAGGATATTTACTTTCATTTTGCAAAATGTTATTTTGAGATTTATGCCATCATTTGTAAATTTTATAGCATATTGTGAAGACTGAATACAATACAACTTTGTATTTTCTCATAGCTTTCTTTATTTTTGAATGTTTAGTTGAGAAACCAACTACATTGTCTAGTTTCATTTCATTTGTCTATGGCAACATTTAGACTAGTCCATTTAAATCGCATAAAAATTACAAAATCATCCGCCCTATTGCATTCAACATTGTCTACTAGACCAAAACATTCTTGCATAGTTTTGTTTCCCATTTGTGTAATTTACAAAGCCATTTTTCCTATTAAACTGGAACAATGTGAATCTGTCTACTTTTGCATTGCATTTCATCAATTCACTTTTCTGTAATATTTATTTTCTCGCCTTTGGCTGAAAAACCACTTTTCTTGTTAAACAAAAAGTTTGACAACATTGTTTCTTTTGGAATTTGTTTTGTTTCTACACAAGCAACATGCATTGTAAAGGGAATTCAATCACATCTGTTTTCTATATATACTAAGTTATGCACACTTTGCATTGTCTCCTACAGATCTTGACTTTGGTGCAGTGCACATTGCTTCTAGCAAATCTCGGGCTCAGTGCACTCTCCATTGCTTCTACGCAATATCTTTACAAGGTTTTATGGTAGATATTTTTTATATAGTTATATGAAAAAAGGCATGGATTGTGTGGATAACTACAGGCCCTTTCCTTCTCACACACCTGCATATCGTATCCTCCACACACTTTACATATCTTTGAGCGAATGTTGTCATCAACACACTTTACATTACTACCTGCACATCCCTACCTCCACATAATTGTTTTTGATAAGATTCATGTGCCATGTTTTTTTTATCCTTTTTTTCACATAATCCAATGCCAAATCTGATATTTTGTGTCGAGAACTTTGGATCTTTTTCTTCTTGCAAACATTATGCCCCACACACTTTTTCTTGAGTTTTATGTGCGAGTCGTCCACAATTCCATCAGTCTCCTTTATATTCACACACATTTACTGTTGCACAATAGAAATAGTAAAACCAAACATTTTATTATGCTATTATTTATTTTCGATCCTCTTGTTACCCTTGGATGGCTATAACATCTTGCAATGAGGGCGCCATAATATTTATATTATTATTCAAATGCATATTCAACAACTAAACTAGAAATCAATTGCAAATACAAAATTTCAAGTCAGTTAACTATTTTCCAGATTAAACTCTGGAACCTATATTTTAGAAATGTGCCAAGTTTTGTAAGTGTTGCTCATTATCCTAGCTTCCAAACACTTCACATTGGTTCTTGCACATTCCAATGTTTCCATTGAACACTTGAGTTATTTATCTTGATTCTTGAATATGTTAACCACCCATTCAACCATTCACTTACTTAGTTACCATGGTTTGATTCACATTGAACATTTACTATTTAATTACTAAGTTTTACTTGACATTAAAAATTTAGTGAGCTTTAGTTTACATTCATCAATTTGCAATCTTGCACGTTTATATAAACTTTTATCCTAAATGTTTTTTTTTCCAAACACTTTACAATGATTTCTACAAATGCAAATCTTCCCCTTGAACATTACACTTTTCACTAACTTTTATGTGCAAATATCGAACAATTTCATTGCTCTCATTTATATCTACACGCATTTACTTGTTGACAATACACAACCAAACCAAAAATTGGTGTGATGACAATGTGATAACTTTGTCAATATATTTCATTAGACGTAGAAATTCATAAATATGATGTCTCTCTTTACTCATAGATGCCTCTTGTGTCAATACTTAGCAATTATTTTTAACAAACTATTATGCTAAATGTTTTTGCTTCATCAATACTAAATGTTTCTACTTGTTTTTAATTTGTTCTTTTCCTTTTCCTATTCCATAAACAATAATGTTATTGTGCCTAGAGAGAGTTGCACAAGTTGTATGTGTCCAAACTATATGTCTATGTCAAATATGTATAATTAACATTCATTCAATTAATAAATAATTATTAATCTTTTAATTATTTGTATACTTAAGACTATATTAAAAAATTATAAAAATCATTTTTACAACAACTAACAGACAACATCATGAACTACCATGTTTATCAAATTTAGCTATATTTTTTTCTCATTTACATTAATTTCAATCACTTACAAAAACAACTGCACGGTTTTTTATATATTTTATTTACTAATTATTACTTGTGCAAGAATATACCTATGTACAAGTGCGAAAGTTATATGTGTGTGGACTATATGTCTGTACTAAAGATATATTTTATTTACCAAGTGTTTGATGTCCAGGAATATACCTATGCTTATTTGCAAAAGTTATATCTGTGCAGACTCTATGTCTATGCTAAAGATGCATGATTAACTTTTATTACATTAATAATGAACATTTATTTGTAATATATGTATACACATAAAAAAAAAAACATTTTTTCAAGCATATGCATATGCATAACAATATTCTATTATTGATAACAATGACAACTGTTAGACTAAATGTTAGTTGTGCAACAATATACCTATGTAGACATGCAAAAGCGATATGTGTGTAGTATATATGTTTGTCTTGAAGATGTATTTTATTTACTAGATACTCATTGTACAAGATTATACCTGTGAAGACATGCACAATCTATATTTGTGTACAATATATGTATATGTTGAAGATGTATAATCAACTTTTATTAAATTAATAATTAACTCTTGTTAAATTCATAACTAAGTTTTATTTTTAATAAACATATATACATAAAGATCACTTTCTTAGGCATGTGCATATGCATATGCATAACAATGTTCATTGTGCAAGCTTACATTCATTTATGCCCATTTAAATTACTTACAAAAATAGCTACATCACTTTCTTATGTATTTTATTTGCCAAATGTTTTTTGTGAAGACATATACTTATCCAGAGGTGCAAAAGCTATATGTCTGCAAACTATGTGTCTATGTTGAAGATGTATAATATTTACTAAGTCTTTGTTATTGAAAGATGTACCTGTGTAGAGTTGCAGAAGGTGTATATGTGCATACTATTTGCCTCTATTGAAGATGTATAAGTCCATGAAACACCAATAGGACTATAATAATCAGTTTTGCATTAATAACAATTTTGTTTTGGCATTGACAAAAAAAATTGTGTTTTTTTCCATAGTTTAACTTTGTTGCAATCAATCAATTTTATTTTCTAGCTTCTCATTGGTCCTTCAAAACAACATCTTCTTTCCTAACCATCAATAAAAATTTAAAACATAATTTTATCTCGCATATTTAGCAGATGGTTGGAACATGTGCATGTACGGGTGTCAAAGCGGTGAATGTACAAGAATTGAATAAGTAGTTTAACTATATTGTTGAAATGAATGATAGGAACATGTGCATGTACAAGTACAAACCAAGCTCATGTACAAGATTTACGATGTGCAACTATAGAACACGTGTATTTTATTTACTATGTGTACAAGAGTTACTTTGCAATTATAGAACAAGTGTATTTTATTTACTATGTTTCCCTATCCTTAAGATGTACAATTAACCTTTATTAAATTAATAAATAATTATTAATCCTACAATTATTTGTATAGAAATATATTAAAAAAAAATTAAAATTGATTTTACACATCAAAGTCTATGTTATAAAATTGAGCCTGTGGGGACATATACATATGCATATAACTTCATATCACTTACTTATTAAGTTTTACTCCACATTGAACAATTTACCTATTTGCTTATTTTTACAAGGATTTATGCTAAATGTTTTTACTCGACACAATTTACATTGCTTACTTCATATGTTAACCTCCCCATAGAACATTTCACTTATTTACTAAGTTTCACTTCATAGAACAATTTCTTTTTTTACTTATTTTTCACAAAGTTTTATACTAACTATTTTTACTTTTTTTTTTTTTTTCCAATAGAAAATTCGCTCGAAATTATATTAGAGTATAATCTCATTTACATCAACAAAGTACCATTCAAAAATGATATTTCTCAAGTGATCCATCACTATCGCCAACTAAATAGCATATAAATCAAGTCCCTAATGTTGCGCCCTCTTCATTACGACAACCATTCTAGTGACAGGTGCAATTTTTTTTTTCTTTAAAGTGTGTGCGCGCATGTAGAAGTAACAACACACTTAACTGTACGACGCCACTCGACAACCAACAAGACACAACCACGACGAGGAAAAACTGAAGGCACACAACGAGTAACTACAACAATATACGATCACAAGCATGAGGCGCACAACATAGCATTAAGACATACTGGGGGTGCACAGTAGGAACACAGAGGGAAGACTCCAGGGTGTTAGGGTTACTATTTCTGCACAGGAAAGCAGGGCGTTTAGTCTTATGTCTTCTTGAAAGACTATTAGGCAGTCTCCTGGTCGTCTTCTCAGGCAGAAACTAGTAACCCGACCTAGAACAAGACGCAAGCAAGACGAACACAACCAGACGACCCCGACAATCACAGTGACAACAAATAATAATGCCCCTAGACATAAGGTGTACAACTAGCAGCTATAAGCAGTAAACGACACTAGGTTTTCAGTACAGTATGGTCACAGAAGGAAGAATCCATCAATAGAGTTTACTATTTCTGCACAGAAAAGCAGGGATTTTAGTCTTATGTCTTCTCGAAAGAAGATTAGACAGACTCCTGGACGACTGCTCAGGCAGAAACTAGTAATCTTTGTCAGGTGTGTCGCAAGAGTGGAGACCCTGCCTTTAAAGGGCCCGAGACTCTTGATACGGCACTGGATTCTTTACATTAAAAAATCACACACACCGACATAAACACTAAGGCTACAAGGAGGGGTCTATACCCCGCCTGACATAAGTAGACTGTGTGGCTAACTGATTGCAATCAAGTACAACATAAATAAGAAGAACAATTACACCCCTTACGGAAGGCGCGTGACAAGGAATATGACAACGAACACCCAATTTCAATCATTATCTAAATGAACAACCACCCTAAAATACCAACTCAGAGTAATTTATGGTACGTAAATCCAGGTTATTGCACCACACATGTTATTAACAATAATTAAAAATTACAATAACTATGTCATGAAACATTAACCATCTAGCATTTATGTCACAATCCGGTCCATGATTTTACAATTATCATACCTCTTATATGCTACTAACCCTAAATTCATAATGACCTTACAATATAAAATCATTCACTAAGGTCCAATAATAATGCACTAAAAATGACATCATATTTATGTGTAATATCAATTGAAAATAATAACATACATCATAAATTAAAATGGCAATCTAAATAAATAAAATTTAAATGACAAAAGTTAAAAAGAGCATTATTGAATATGACAAACTATCAATGGTTCAAATCACAATAATTAAAGCTAGTAATAAATTAAGGAGGTCACTATATGGAATAGCATCATGATTATAGGAATCATCAATTTAAAATACAATATACACCATAATTTAAAAAGGGCCATCTTATAACATAATAAAATTTTAAATGACAATGACAACTATCCACATTACAATTGACAATAAATTAAGATAATCATCAATTCAAGATG
The DNA here is from genome assembly GCA_009831015.1 of Picea engelmannii. Classification (NCBI taxonomy): domain Eukaryota; kingdom Viridiplantae; phylum Streptophyta; class Pinopsida; order Pinales; family Pinaceae; genus Picea; species Picea engelmannii. The sequence goes on from ML777634.1 coordinate 1,081,066, forward strand.
TCAATATATATGGAATTACCTCATAACTACAGGTGACATCAATTTGAGTAACCACATACATCATAATTAAGAATGGCAAACTATAAATAATAAAATGTTAAATGACAATAATTAAAAGGGCAATGATTGGAATGACAACTGTCAATATTATAATGACAATAAGTAAAGATAATAATTAATTTAAAGAAGTCAATATAAATATTACATCATATTCCATATTATCGTGACATTTAAACCCACAAAGTTACTACCATATAGTGATGGCAATTAAAACAACCCCATGGTAGTAATGTTACCATATTGCAAGTATAATGCAAGTTACCAATTGAATCAGCATGGCAATTTATAAAAATTAAGTAATTATCAATTAATAAACAACTAGATAACAATAATTCCATTTAATATATGGCAGTTAAATGACAATTTTTGCAAAAGAAAAATTTATAAAATGTCAATCTAAAACTAAAGGCTGTCAGTGGTTAAAATAAAGTAAACGAGGCATTAATATTTACAAGAGAGCGAGTCATAAGTGTAATGAGAACAATCCACTTGGATTCTTTCAAGAGCAATCACCCAGCATGAATGATTATGCAAAAAGGGTAAAGATAGAATTAGCTGCCAGGTAAAGGCACGAATCTCAGGGCGAGGGTTAACACAGGGTTTTAATGCAATTCCAAAAATCCTTTACCTGAATCGACCTACAGCCGTTGGCGTTTGGGCTGGCAAGGCATCCAGAAGGTGTAGGGAGACAACTGTCAAGGGCTACGGGTTCTTCATGGTCACTGCCAGAAGATTAAATTCCGGTCGTCCAACTGTCACTTGCATACTACCCAGCGACTGTCATTCCCCCTTTAATTTTAGTGACTGCCAAACCTGCTGGCAATTCAGCTTCTGCCAATTGCATCAAGGAAAGTTTCCCCAACTTAATCCCTGGAGTAAACAGAAAATGCAGTGATGTTAAAAGGTCAATCCCAATGCTGTAAGAACAGACATAGTGAAGGAGGACAACTTGGAGCAGTTAGTCAGCAAGATACACCAGCGAACCTGCACTTGAGCTAAAAGCTAAGGTGGATGGACAGCAAGGCACTAAAATGGAATGGGTAAGGTGGTAAATACTCGGGGTTAGAGACGCCTTGGACACGCTGTTCTCCACGCATAAAAGGATAATGGCCCAACCGTGGCTGTAGCAACGCCTTAACACCGCACCCCCCACTCACAGATGGGAATGTTGGGAAGCTAAGGGTGCCTAATCCAGGCAATGACGAAATCATCTGACTTCTGGATGTTGGTAAGATCTCAGCCACAAACTCAATGGAATGGGAAAAAAAATAACGCTATAAAAGAGGGGAAAAAAAAGACGTTGCACCGGCAATCAGAACCAAAGACAAATGCCCCAGGATGTGACTTGACTGGCCTCTTGAAAATCACACAAAATCTATTTAATGTGCAATGCGACAAACATGACCAGAGCGTTAGGGGAAGGACCGATGCTGCCTGGTGACCGACTCGATTGCAAAACTCAACCAGATGCAGATTTCACAACAGAACGCCCAGTAATTGCAACCATAAAAGAAGGAAATCCTAAGCTATGCAGAGAATTTTAACCATGAAAGGAACGAAAGACAACAACAGTCACACGAAGCTCCCAACAGTGAACCCACAGAGATATAACATAGCAATGCCGAGAATTCTGACGCTAAAAGGAAAGGCCGAAAATTTTCACTATAAAAATGTAGAGAAACTGAATTATATAAACCCGAGAATATCACTCTAAATCGCTAACCCGACAGTAGCACAAATCCCGTTTCCATGATAAAGTTCAAGCAGGAGGTCAGTGCCGAAAATTTAAAAATGTAAGGCACGAAAGCGAATGCATAAATCCAAGGGGGGTCACCGAAATAATCAACAGTCATTCCGCCATGCTATATAAACTCATTCATGAAAATAGAAATCAGTTTACCCATGTAAAACACATGAAGAACTAACCATATATCAAATGCTTTCTACTCTACCAGAAATAAAATCATATTGTTGCCTTTCGCCTACCTCGGATTACGTCCCATGCTCCGTGCCGCTCCCGATCGCCGACAGTAGAGACCTCACCGGTACATCCCAGCCAATCGCTAGGGGTACTCTGCTTCCCCCTTAGGCCCCCAAGCCGCAAAGGGGCCACACGAGATCCAGAGACAAGAACTAGCTTCTCAGCTCGCCTCCACGGCTAAGCTACCACTCCAACACAGCCGAGATAAACCCAACTCCTCACAAGCAATCCGTCAAGCCTTAATCTGGCAGCGTAACGTTACGCTAACCATTCCCCCCTTTTCTTCCTTCTTTTCCCCTTCTTTTATAGAAATTGAGACCCACCTACTTTCCTAAACCATTATTAAATTAATTTTTTTTAACGACAAACCCCTAAACTTCTCTATCGTCCAAGTGTCACTCATCCCCCATGGTTCTCCAAATTAATTTCTTTAATTTAAATAAAGGACTCATTTCCCTCAATCCCCCTAAAGTCGCTCCTAAAATTACTCCTAGGGTTCCTAGATCCCCTCTCATGCTTTTAATAACTTTCCTAAAATCAAGTTTCTGATTTTTAGTAACTTCTTAAATGTTGATTCCTTTTCTCTTTTTATCCTATGTCTCCTACTTTCCATTATTAATTTTCCTTTATTACAGGTTTCCTCATTTCTATATATTTTTTTTTATTTCTCTCTTTTATTATTATTATATTTTTTTTTTTGTTAAACCCAAAATGATAAATGCGCTTAATAGTCTTTTCAATATATTTTTAAAATCCTAAATTTTTATACTCCCACACTTTAATAATTTTAATTCTTCTTTAAAATTTAAAAACCCTGGGTTTCAATAATTTATCCCCCTCATTACTTTACCCCCTTTACTTTTAAGAATACTTTAATTAACACCTAGGAGGGTTTTAGTTTACGCCCTATGTTTATTTTTGTAGGATCTTTTCTTAGGGCTTGTCAAAATTTATCTTAGAGATGTTTTAATTTAGGTTTTGATTTGAACTGGGCGACAATTAATTAGGGGAGGCGTTGTAAGAATTTATCAGGTGTTAAGGTCTCAGGATCATCTAGGTTGTCTCATCATCATCCTCAATGCGACGTGCCCTTCAAGACGCACTACGTGCTCCAAGGGTTCCACTCACCTCGTTTTCTGATGTTGCGCGACGTGCCCTTCAGGACGCACCACGTGCTCTAAGGGTGCCACTCGCCGACTTGTATTTCTTTGCGCAACGTGCCCTTCAGGATGCATCACGTGCTCCAAGGGTGCCACTCGCTGACTTGACGGGTTGGTAGACATCTATAACCCCTAGAGTCAACACTCCGCCAGGCGAACTTGTGGGAGACTAAGGGCTCTAAGGAATAAGGGCCCCGCCTTATTGCACGCCCCTTAGAATCATCGTGAGTGACTATTGCAGTCTGCCCTCATGGCATCGTGGATCCTCTCGAACTAGGTAATCGTTAACCTACAGTTCGAGCCACAACGAGAGTGCTAGTAGGCTGTGGCAGGCCTGCTGTCCACACCTCTCCCTCAACCTCTCTGGAAATCATGTGTGGCCCCTTTACTCCATATGTGAGTCTGGTCGGCAAGCTATCGTCAGCCTACATCATCAACCATCATGTCAGAACATGTCAACAACATATCATCAAATCAATAAATATCATGGTAAATAAATCAACTCAATATCACACTCCCTGACTCAATCCGGAGTCCAAGGGTTCTGTCGATGCCTCTGCATCTTCCAGGTCAAAAACCCAGCACACTCAAATAAACTGAGTCAATAGAACCTGTATACAACAATAGTAAAACATCCCTCATCAATCATAATGCATCATCGTCAAGGATAAGTGGTTTATCATCATCAAAATCCAGATCACTTGCGAGCAAGTGTCCTCAAAGAATAAGTTTTGTCAGTGCGCCAAAGCGGGATGTGACATACACCCCCTCTTGGTATAAACTTCGCCCCAAAGTTTCTCAGTATAAATGTCAAAATAATTGTACCACAATATCATAAGTACCACAGTATCATAAGTCTATCTATCAAACAAAAATGGAAACTGCTGGCACATAACATATGCGTCCTCCCAGGTCGCCGAGTGCAGACTATAACTGTCCCACTAGACCTTGACCTATTCTACCATTCGACATCGTAACCATAAAACACGATGATCTATAATGCGGACTGGCTCATCCGTGAGCGCTCCCTCATCCAATACCTACAAAGAACTCATGTCAATCACGTGTGTCGGATCACTAATATAATATCTCAAAAAAGATACATGAAAAGCATCGTGCATACGCCTCAAAGAATCAGGTAAGGCTAGTCGATAGGCCATGGGCCCCTTTCTCTCCACAATCGCGAAAGGTCCCACGAACCTAGGAGAGAGTTTAGATCCCTTTCTAAACTTCATCGAAATCTTATGCGGTTTAACCCGCAAGAAGACTCGATCGCTGACCTCGTAACTACGGTCGACTCGGTGCACATTGGCATAACTCTTCTGTCGATCCTGCGCTTCTTTTATCCTTTGTCTTATGGTTTGCATTTGCTCTTCCATTTCTTGGATCGCTTCTGGTCCCACCAGGACCCTATCCTCAGGCCGATCCCAACTCAAGGGCGTCTGACACGGTCGCCCAAAAAGAAACTCAAAAGGTGCCATCTTAATGGTGCTCTGGTAACTGTTGTTGTAAGCGAACTCTACGAGAGGCAAGAATTCCTCCCAACACTTTTGTTGGTCCATAACGTACATGCGCAACATGTATTCCAAGGTTTGGTTCATACATTCTGTCTGTCCATCAGTCTCTGGGTGGTACGCAGTACTAAAATTAAGTTGGGTTCCCAAGGCCTCTTGGAAACTCGTCCAAAATTGTCCGGTAAACACCAATCCTCGATCCGATATAATCTTCTTAGGAACTCCATGCAGCCTCACAATCTCACTGATGAAAACTCTCTCTATGTCAGGTGCCTGATACGTCGTACGCACCGAAATAATGTGAGAACTCTTCGTCAGAGTGTCTCCTTGCCATCAGTGGCAATCCAACAATAAAATCCATCGAAATGACTTCCCATTTCGATTCCGGAATGGCATGTGGTTGAAGTAATCCTACCGGGTGTCTATGTTCAGCCTTTACCTACTGACAGTCGAGACATCTAGCCACAAAGTTGACTATGTCGGCCTTCATTCCTTTCTAGAAGAATAAGGGTTTAAGTTCTTCCCTCATCTTCGTAACTCCCGGGTGAGCCATGTAAATTGCTCTATGAGCCTCGCTAAGGATCAACATCCTCAACTCGTCGTTTGGCAGTACGTAAATATGACCTCTAAACCTCAATAAACCATCACTATCAAATGAATATTCCTCATATCGTGGTACCATCATTGTGTTTTGTCCGATGTGATCCTCGACTTCTTTGTACCAGTCATCGTCACACTGTAAAGTGACAATCTTCTCACGTAGATTCGTCTGAAGAGGCAACACCAAAAAGATGTGTGGCCTCCGACTCAAGGCATCTGCCACTCGGTTCACTGTTTCCTTTATGTAAGTAATCTCGAAGTCATATTCGCTAAGAAATTCCGACCAACACCGTTGTCGTGCGTTCAGGTCGCTTTGCATAAAAATGTGTTGTAATCCACAATGATCGGTCCTTAATTCAAATTTTTCTCCAATAAGATAGTTTCTCCATACCTTTAAGGCATATACTATGGCTAATAACTCCAAATCATGTGTCGCGTAGTTTTCCTCATGCCTTCTTAGTTTCCTCGAAATGTAAGCAATCACTCGTCCGCCTTGCATCAGGACCCCGCCTAACCCTTCCTTGGATGCGTCAGTGCATACCAAGAAGTATGCATCCATGTCAGGGACCTCTAGTATTGGCGCTGTTCTCAACAACTCCTTAAGCCTCCTAAATGCTTCCGCGCATTTCTCTGTCCAAACAAACTTCTTGTTTTTCTTCTGCAATTCCGTGATCGGATTTGCTATCTTCAAAAATCCCTCAACAAATCGTCGATAGTATCCAGTTAAAACCATAAAACTACGTACTTTTGTGACATTAGTCGACGCAGGCCATTCCATAATAGCCTCAACCTTGGCTGGATCCATGGCAATACCTTCGCCGGAGATGACATGCCCTAAGTAGTGAATCCTCGATTGATAAAAAGAGCATTTGGACAGCTTCCCATATAATTTGTGTTCTCGTAAACATTGTAGTACCAAGCGCAAGTGCTCGTCATGCTTCTTTGTCGTCCAAGAGTAGATCAGAATATCGTCAATGAATACTTGGATGAACTTGTCCAAGTACTCGCGGAACACCCCGTTCATCAAACTCATGAATACACCTGGGGCATTTGTCAGTCCAAACGGTAAAACAGTAAACTCATAATGTCCAAATCTCGTCTTAAAAGTAGTCTTAGGGACGTCATCCTCCTTGATCCGTAACTGGTGATACCCTGATCGCAAATCGATCTTGGAGAACACTATCGCACCCTTCATTTGATCGAACATATCATCAATTCTTGGTAAGGGATATTGATTCTTGATCGTAGCCTTGTTCAGTTGACGGTAGTCAATGCAAAGCCTCCATGATCCGTCCTTCTTCTGAATGAAAATAACTGGTGCACCCCACAGTGACACACTAGGATGTATCATTCCCAGGTCCAACAACTCCTTCAGTTGCATTTTCAACTCTTGCAACTCCGGGGTCGACATCCGATATGGTGTTCTTGCTATTGGTTCTGTTCCCATTTTCAGGTCTATGGTAAACTCCAGTTCCCTTTTCGGCAACATCCCAGGCAACTCCTCTGGAAATACGTCCACAAACGCCTTCACCACTGGAAGGTTTTCTAGACCTTTCGCTACTCCCTTCTCGTTTAGCGCAAGGATCGCATAAAGTTTGCACCCCTTGCATGATACTCCCTGGTTCCATCCTACAATTACCCGTCTCTGTCCTTCATCATCGATCAAGCTCAACCGTTTCGTCTTGTATTTGAGTATCGCCTGATGCGATTCCAACCAATCCATACCAATCAATACGTCATAAGACCCTAATATCGTGACATACAGGTTGACCCTCATGACGAACTCTCCCAGGTTAAGGGCACAACCCGTAACCTTTCCTCCAACCTTCTGTTTGGCTCTAGAAGCCATCTCTACAAATCTGAACTCATCCTGATCGACTACCTTTACCTTAATCCTTTTCAGCACTGCACCAGAAATAAAACTCTCAGTAGCACCTGGGTCTATCAAAATACTAAGGGTCTGGTCAGCGACAGAACCTGTCGTCTTGAGCACGGTCGACTGGTGCTCTGCCTAGCGGTTATTCACCACTGCATGAATCCGATGGGCCTTGCCCATATCTCCCACTGTAGTGAGTTCAGCTGATCCAGACGACCTGGTCCTCTCAACAAGATAGTCGTGCTGGTAGTGTGGCTCCCCACATGTCCAACACCCCTTCTTTGGAACAGTAGTCCTGGTACCCGAAGTAGAAGATGACTGCCCACCAGCCTGGAACGCTGGTCTGTTCTGCTGAACAGGCCTAAACTGCTGGTGCTGTGGACGACGTTGTTGCTGGTGCTGTGGTCCTCGATAAGGTGTTCGCTGCTGAGGTGGCGTTCGTCATGGTGTAGAAAAAGTGTATCCCCTCTGGAAGCCAAGATACCCCAGCGTGTGTCTCGTTGGTGTCTGTTGTTGTGGCGTACTAGATGAACCTTGTCCTGCAGGTCTCGCTGGAGTCCTGGTCTGACCCCCACTGATAAGCTCCTCCTCTGCTATGAGGGCCTTTTGGACAGCATCGTGCAAGGTTTGAGGCATCAGGATCCTAACCTTCGCACGTAGGTTGTTGTTAAGGCCAAACACAAACCTGTTGACCTTGAGATTCTCAGTCTTCAGGTGCAGAGCATACCAAAGCAGCTCCATAAAACGTGCCTCGTACTCGAGCACTGTACGACCTCCTTTTCGTAAGGCGTTGAACTCAATGAGCTGACACTCAATGAATTCCTCAGAAAGATACCTCTCTCGGAACCATTCCTCGAACAGTTCCCATGACACGTCTTCAACGACCATGTTTAGCTGCAGCAGGAGCATCTTCAACCATAGAAGAGCTCTCCCCTTCAGTTGAAAGGCCGCCCTGCGAACCTCCATGTTGGAGGTATAATCACGAAGTGCGAAGCACATCATCATATTCTCCAACCATGCCTCGGCGGCTGCGCCATTCGGGGCACCAAAGAACTCAGGAAATTTTACCTTCTCGAGTTCACGGTGAATGCTACCTGTAACAGCCGGTGCGCGCAGTGGAACCTTAGTAGGTGTCGGCGCCCTGGCCTCATCTCTGTCCAATCTACTGATCAGCGCCTTAGACATGCGCTGGAAAGATCTCATCATCCCCACAACATCGGCAACTGCGATCTGCTCCTGTCCAAGGACCTGCTCGCCTCCCTGGGGGTTAGATCCCTCAGGCGTGGATGTTGTTGGAGGTGTCACGCCTCGTCCCTAGCACCCCGTCGTCTGCCTCCGCGGCATCCTCTAACCATGATTACCTGCACACACACAATCAACTCGATCAACAACAGAATAATCAACATAATCATGTCAACAGAAGCCGTAGTGAATCCCAAGTCGCGGGTCGAACCTGGATCTGATACCATATGTTGCGTCCTCTTCGTTACGACAACCATTCTAGTGACAGGTGCAAAAAAAAAATTCTTTAAAGTGTGTGCACGCATGTAGAAGTAACAACACACCTAACTGTATGATGCCACTCAACAACCAACAAGACGCAACCACGACGAGGCAAAACTGAAGGCACACAACGAGTAACTACAACAATATACGATCACAAGCATGAGGCGGACAACACAACATTAAGACATACTAGGGGTGAACAGTAGGAACAAAGAGGGAAGACTCCAGGGTGTTAGGGTTACTATTTCTACACAGGAAAGCAGGGCGTTTAGTCTTATGTCTTCTCGAAAGAAGATTAGACAGGCTACTAGCCGTCTGCTCAGGCAAAAACTAGTAACTCAACCTAGAACAAGACGCAAGCAAGACGAACACAACCAGATGACCCCGACAATCACAGTGACAAAAAATAATAATGCCCCTAGACATAAGGTGTACAACTAGCAACTGTAAGCAGTAAACGACACCGGGTGTTAAGTACAGTACGGTCACAGAAGGAAGAATCCATCAGTAGAGTTTACTATTTCTGCACAGAAAAGCAGGGCTTTTAGTCTTATGTCTTCTCGAAAGAAGATTAAACAGGCTCCTGGCCGACTGCTCAGGCAGAAACTAGTAATCTTTGTCAGGTGTGTCGCAAGAGTGGAAACCCTGCCTTTAAAGGGCTCGAGACTCTTGATACGGCACTGGATTCTTTACACTGAAAAATCACACACACCGACATAAACACTAAGGCTACAAGGAGGGGTCTATACCCCACCCGACATAAGCATACTACGCAGCTAACTGATTGCAATCAAGTACGACATAAATAAGAAGAACGATTACGCCCCTTACGGAAGGCGCGTGACAAGGACTCTGACAACGAACACCCAAGTTCAATCATTATCTAAACGAACAACCACCCTAAAATACCAACTCCGAGTAATTTATGGTACATAAATCCAGGTTATTGCACCACACATGTTATTAACAATAATTAAAAATTACAATAACTCTGTCATGAAACATTAACCATCTAGCATTTATGTCACAATCCGGTCCATGATTTTACAATTATCATACCTCTTATATGCTACTACCCCTAAATTCATAATGACCTTACAAGATAAAATCATTCACTAAGGTCCAATAATAATGCACTAAAAATGACATCATATTTATGTGTAATATCAATTGAAAATAATAACATACATCATAAATTAAAATGGCAATCTAAATAAATAAAATTTAAATGACAAAAGTTAAAAAGGGCATTATTGAATATGACAAACTATCAATGGTTCAAATCACAATAATTAAAGCTAGTAATAAATTAAGGAGGTCACTATATGGAATAGCGTCATGATTATAGGAATCATCAATTGAAAATACAATATACACCATAATTTAAAAAGGGCCATCTTATAACATAATAAAATTTTAAATGACAATGACAACTATCCACATTACAATTGACAATAAATTAAGATAATCATCAATTCAAGATGTCAATATATATGGAATTACCTCATAACTACAGGTGACATCAATTTGAGTAACCACATACATTATAATTAAGTATGGAAACCTATAAATAATAAAGTGTTAAATGACAATAATTAAAAGGGCAATGATTGGAATGACAACTGTCAATATTATAATGACAATAAGTAAAGATAATCATTAATTTAAAGAAGTCAATATAAAGATTACATCATATTCCATATTATCGTGACATTAAAACCCACAAAGTTCTACCATATAGTGATGGCAATTAAAACGACCCCATGGTAGTAATGTTACCATATTGCAAGTATAATGCAAGTTACCAATTGAATCAGCATGGCAGTTTATAACAATTAAGTAATTATCAATTAATAAACAACTAGATAACAATAATTCCATTTAATATATCGCAGTTAAATGACAATTTTTGCAACAGAAAAATTTATAAAATGTCAATCTAAAATTAAAGGCTGTCAGTGGTTAAAATAAAGTAAACAAGGCATGCATTAATATTTACAACAGAGCGAGGCATAAGTGTAATGAGAACAATCCACTTGGCTTCTGTCAAGAGCAATCACCCAGCGTGAATGATTACGCAAAAAGGGTAAAGATAGAATTAGCTGCCAAGTAAAGGCACAAATCTCAGTGCGAGGGTTAACACAGGGTTTTAATGCAATTCCAAAAATCCTTTACTTGAATCGACCTACAGCCGTTGGCGTTTGGGCTGGCAAGGCGTCCAGAAGGTGCAGGGAGACAACTGTCAAGAGCTACAGGTTCTTCATGGTCACTGCCAGAAGATTAAATTCCGGTCGTCCAACTGTCACTTGCATACTGCCCAGCGACTGTCATTCCCCCTTTAATTTTAGTGACTGCCAAACTCGCTGGCAATTCAGCTTCTGCCAATTGCATCAAGGAAAGTTTCCCCAACTTAATCGCTGGAGTAAACAAAAAACGCAGTGATGTTAAAAGGTCAATCCCAATGCTGTAAGAACGGACATAGTGAACGCGGACAGCTTGGAGCAGTTAGTCAGCAAGATACACCAGCGAACCTGCACTTGAGCGAAAAGCAAAGTTGGATGGACAACAAGGCGCTAAAATGGAATGGGTAAGGTGGTAAATACTCGGGGTTAGAGACGCCTTGGACATGCTGTTCTCCATGCATAAAAGGATAATGGCCCAACCGTGGCTGTAGAAACGCCTTAACACCGCACCCCCCACTCACGGATGGGAATGTTGGGAAGTTGAGGGCGCCTAATCCAGGAAATGATGAAATCATCTAACTTCTAGATGTGGGTAAGATCTCAGCCACAGACTCAATGGAATGGGCAAAAAAATAACGTTGTAAAAGAGGAAAAAAAAAACGTCGCATCGGCAATCAGAACCAAAGACAAATGCCCCAGGACGTGACTTGACTGGCCTCTTGACAATCACACCAAATCTATTTAATGTGCAATGTGACAACCATGAACAAAGCATTAGGGGAAGGACAGCTGCTGCTTGGTGACCGACTCGATTGCAAAACTCAACCAGACACAAATTTCACAACAGAACGCCCGGTAATTGCAACCATAAAAGCAGGAAATCCTAAGCTATGCAGAGAATTTTAACCATGCAAGGAACGCAAGACAACAACAGTCACAAGAAGCTCCCAATAGCGAACCCACAGAGATATACCATAGCAATGCCGAGAATTCTGACGCTAAAAGGAAAGGCCGAAAATTTTCACTATAAAAATGCAGAGAAATTGAATTATATAAACCCAAGAATATCACTCTAAATCGCTAACCTGACAGTAGCACAAATCTCGTTTCCATGATAAAGTTCAAGCAGGAGGTCAACGCCGAAAATTTAAAAATGTAAGGCACGAAATCAAATGCATAAATCCAAGGGGGGTCACCGAAACAATGAACAATCATTCTGCCATGCTATATAAACTCATTCATGAAACTAGAAATCAGTTTACCCATGTAAAACACATGCAGAACTAACCATATATCAAATGCTTTCTACTCTACCAGAAATAAAATCATACCGTTTCCTTTCGCTTGCTTCGGATGACGTCATGCGCTCTGTGCCGCATCCCGCGCTCCGTGCCGCTCCCTCTAGCTGACCGTAGAGACCTCACCGGTACCTCCCAGCCAATCACTAGGGGTACTCTGCTTCCCCCTTAGCCCCCCGAGCCGCAAAGGGGCCACACAAGATCCAGAGATAAGAACTAGCTTCTCAGCTCGCCTCCACAGCTGAGCTACCACTCCAACACAGCTGAGATAAACCCAACTCCTCACAAGCAATCCATCAAGACTCAATCTGGTAGCGTAACGTTACGCTAACCATTCCCCCCTTTTCTTCCTTCTTTTCCCCTTCTTTTATAGAAATTGAGACTCACCTACTTTCCTAAACCATTATTAAATTATTATTTTTTAATGACAAACCCCTAAACATTCTCTGTCGTCCAAGTGTCACTCATCCCCCATGGTTCTCCAAATTAATTTCTTTAATTTAAATAAAGGACTCATTTCCCTCACTCCCCCTAAAGTTAATCCTAAAATTACTCCTAGGGTTCCTAGATCCCCTCTCATGCTTTTAATAACTTTCCTAAAATGAAGTTTCTGATTTTTAGTAACTCCTTAAATGTTGATTCCTTTTCTCTTTTTACCCTATGTCTCCTACTTTCCATTATTAAGTTTCCTTTATTACAAGTTTCCTCATTTCTATATTTTTTTTTATTTCTCTCTTTTATTATTATTATTATTATTTTTTATATATTTTTTTTGTTAAACCCAAAATGATAAATGCGCTTAGTAGTCTTTTCAATATATTTTTAAAATCCTAAATTTTTATACTCCCACACTTTAATAATTTTAATTCTTCTTTAAAATTTAAAAACCCTGGGTTTCAATAATTTATACCCCTCATTACTTTACCCCCTTTACTTTTAAGAAGACTTTAATTAACACCTAGGAGGGTTTTAGTTTACGCCCTATGTTTATTTTTGTAGGATCTTTTCTTAGGGCTTGTCAAAATTTATCTTAGAGATGTTTTAATTTAGGT
>ML777634.1:1115711-1126062 GCA_009831015.1 Picea engelmannii
TTTTGCGGCTCGAGGGGCTAAGGGGGAAGTAGAGTACCCATAGCGTTGGCTGGGAGGTACCGGTGTAGTCTCAATGGTCGACGAGCGGGATTGGCACGGAGCGTGCAGACGCCATTCGAGGCGGGCAATAAGGAAACGGTACGCTCATTATTTTGTAAAGTAAATTGCATTATGATTTATTCTTGGATCTGATTATTGATTGTAATGGAATGGGTGTTTAGATTGATAGCGAACCCCTTTTTATTAGCCTAGATGATTGTTGACTTACATCCTTCAATACGGCCTTGGATTTTGGATTATATGGCCTTCTTGTTGTTTATTTTAGTGCCTCGACTAATAGAACCCCTACGAACCCTTTGACAAGTTATCCCTTGGCTCTGGCGTTCTCTTACTGTCGTCAACATTTTATATTGGTATTCTGATATGTAAAGAGTAATTAACTTCATCTGCGTTGGGTTCTAGATAGATTGGTTGGTTTACTTTACTTCTGTAATTGCAATTGTATAACTGATGGAAACATTATCTTTGATGTGGTAATTCGGCGTTGGTTGAAAATACAAAAAAATTAAATAAATAAAATATATGTTTATATCCTCTATGATTGTGATATGGATAACTATAAATCTAGCTCTACGTATTCATTACTGAATTGGCTAAACTAACGGTGTAATGATCATTTGGCAATTTTGTTTGTGGGTGCTGGAATGAAAAAAAAAGGGGGAAAAACAAACAATGTTTTCCATCCCTGTCAGTATTGTAATTTTTTCTTGGCCCACAATTGCCTTGCTTATTAACAATATATGTCTGCTTTGTCTTTCTGGATGGTGGTTATATCTCCTCATTTTATTAACCTTTAGGGAGAAATTGGCTCACGGATTGCCCACTCCATGACAGTTCATAAATTTTCGAACTGAGTTGAATGATTGATTGCATAGTGTTAAGCTCTTCATTTTCCTTCCTGAGCCTACGTTTTGACCATCAGAACCCTTGCATTTTTAAGTGTAGATCCTCCACGTTTTTAGGTGTAAATCCTCTGCGTTTTTGAGTGTAAATCATGACCAACGTGAGGGGGAAACTCACCTGCATTTTACCATTTGAACCCTACGTTTTTGATATAAATCCTCTGCATTTTTTGGTGCCTTGTAGTAGCGTTTTTGGGATGAGAACCGATGCTGAATGAAAACAACCTCACGATTGATCATTCTTTATTGCCGAAATTCTTTATGACCTGCCAGAACCACTGTCTGAAATCGGTTATTTAAATCTTGGCGTTTTAAGCCAGTACTACGAATTTTACTCTTAGTTTGGGTTCAGATTTTTACTTGGCGAAGGCCACGCTAACTATCCAGCAGATGGCTACCATTAATATCCATGGAAGTTGCAAGCATTCAATACTAATTTCCTTACCTTATTACTCGCCGTAATGATTGCTACAACACAGGAAAAAAAAAATGGACAACATATTCCTTCCGGTTGTTTAAATGGCCACTAGTTGCCCAATGGCTGACTTCATCTTTTCACCATAATGACTTCAGTCTAGACTACCAAATGGCTTAAGTGTCCATGCCCTGCGTTTTACTTTTACCCTTACCTGGAAGTTATCTTAGCGAGCATTTTAGACTTCCAGGAGTTTGATAGTAAATTGCATAACCTTACATTTTTAGATAGCCTGTATCTGTGCGTGTCGTGCTTTCTGGACAAAACCCACACCTGTGCTTCTTGCCCTTTTTGCGAGTTTTGATTGATAGCAGTTTAGCCCTTGTGGAGAATGGATCCTTAGGTCAAGGATGGTGTGAATGGCCCTGCAATTCAAATTATCTTTAGTGGATGGTTTAGGACAACGCACTATCCCAGTGTGCACATGGAAGAAAGTTTTCCTAATTTGTTTCTAACAGGGCACAGTTTAGAGCTTAGGTGGATTGACCACAGTAATTATAACTGTTGATACACTTTCTTTATCTTTTTGTAATGTGGATGTATTTACCTTATAATAGTTTTTCTTATTGTAGATAAACCCGACACTAACTTAATATCTGGTGGAATGAGTATAATGATTATATTTTCTGGTGATCTTGAACTAATGTTATATAAGTCAAAGGTTATAATACCAATGTAATCTGCGCTTTTAGATTTTTAATGATAAGTTTATTACTGAAAAGATATTTTATTCTTCATAAAAGTTCAAGGGGTGGTGCTTTTAGAATTTAGAAGGAAACGAAGGATTACTCCTCTAGTTAAAAAGGGAAATCCTCTTGATTATCAAGTCTTGTTTTATTCTAAAACTTTAAGTTAGATGAGAAATTGTTACTTTCAAGGTTTATGTTTCTTGATTGAACTGAAGAAGATAAGAAATGTGTAATTGAAGTTATTGATTTTTACCTCGCATCGTTGAATAGACAAGGCTTTATAAGAATGCTTATGCTTATGGATTCAGGTGTCTTAATAGAGTTCTAGGTCTCAGACTTATGCCCATTTGTTATTATCATGATAAATGCCTCACTTGCTATATTACTTATCAATGTCTTGTAATTGAATAAAGGTACACTTCCAATGTTACCGTGCTAGTAGTGAGTAATTTAATGCGTTAATAATGATTCTCTTATGCAATTTGCCTTAATGTAGATAACCTTGTTGATTGCAATATTGATGGTTATGTTATTATCTTTAGCTTAGCAGGTGTGGTTTGCTTGTGTCGGGCGGGATGTAGACACCTCCTTGTTCCTCAGAACAGTCGCTAACCCTGAGACCTTAAATGGTTAAAATCGATGGGAACCTGGGCTTGAGCATTGCTTATGTGTCTTGGAGGTCCTAACCATTGCAAGGTAGGATGGGCGGGTAGTTAGTCTTTTTATTCTTATTAGTTGATTGTCGCTCTTTGCTTTTTAATGCTTGATGTGCGTCTTAGGTCATTATGTTGTTGTCACCATGACATGTGACATGTTCGTCGTCGCATTTCTACGCAGAGTGTAATGTATTTATTACCCTTGTACACACGCACACACAAAGAAAAAAAAATATTGCACTGTTGGAGAGGTTGATGTCATGACGAATGGGAGGTGCATTACATATGGTATCAAAGTGGGTTCAACCCACGACTTGGGATCACTACGGCTTTCGTTGACATGATTTGATTATACGGTTGCTAATCAAGTTGATGTTGTGCATGCAGGTAATCATGGTTAGAGGACACCACAAAGGCAGATGACGAGGTGCTAGAGGAGGAGGCGCGACGCCTCCAATAGCATCCACACATGAGGGGTCTAACCCCCAGGGAGATGAGCAGGTTCTCGGATAGGAGCAGATAGAAGTTGTTGATGTAGTCAGGATGATGAGATATTTTCAGTGCACGTCTGAGGCACTGATCATTCGTTTAGACAGAGATGAAGCCAGGGTGCCGGCACCCACTGAGGTTCCGCCGCATGCTCCGGTCGGTACTGGTAGTATTCACCGTGAACTCGAGAAGGTCAAATTGCCTGAGTTCTTTGGTGCCCCAGACGGTGTAGCTTTCGAGGCATGGTTGGAGAACAAGGAGATGTACTTCGCACTTCGCGATTATACCTCCAACATGAAGGTCTGTATGGTGGTATTTCAAATGAAGGGGAGCACTCTTCTATGGTGGAAGACACTCCTATCGCAGTTGAACATGGCCTTCAAATATGTGTCATGGGAACTGTTCGAGGAATGGTTTCGAGAGAGGTACCTTTCAGAGGAATTCATTGAGCGTCATCTCAATGAGTTCAATGCCTTACGACAGGGAGGTTGTATGGTGCCCGAGTACGAGGCCCATTTTATGGAGCTTCTCTGGTACGATCCACACCTTAACACTGAAAAAATTAAGGTCAACAGGTTCATGTTCGGCCTTAACGACAGCCTACGTGAAAAGGTTAGGATTTTGACGCCCCAAACCTTGCACGATGTCATCCAGAAGGCCCTCATAGTAGAGGAGGAGCTTATCAGTGGGGGTCAGATCAGGACTCCAGCGAGACCAACAAGGCAGGTTTCATTTGGAACACAGTAGTACCAGACACCAATGAGACATACGTCAGGATATTGTTGCTTCCAGAGGGGATCCACTTTTACTACAGCCCGACGACTGACACCTCAGCAGTAGATGCCTTACCGAGGACCACAACATCAATAGCAGTGTCACCCGCAGCAATATCAATTTAGGCCTGTTCAGCAGAACAGAAAGTGGGCCATCATCTTCTACTTCAGGTACCAGGACTACTGGGCCGAAGAAGGGGTGTTGGATGTGTGGGGAGCCACACTACCAGCGTGACTGTCCTATGGAGAGGACCAGAGCATCCGGATCAGTCGGACCCACTACCATGGGAGATATGGGCAAGGCCCATTGGATTCATGTAGCGGTGAATAACCACTTGGTAGAGCATCAGTCGACTATGCTCAAGATGACAGGTACTGTCGCTGACCAGACCTTTAGTATTTTGATAGATCCTGGTGCTACCAAGAGTTTCATTTCTGGTGCAGTGCTAAAAAGGATTAAGGTAAAGGAAGTCGAGCAGAATGAGTTTAGCTTCATGGAGATGGCTTCGAGAGCCAAACAAAAGGTTGGAGGAAAGGTTACGGGTTGTGTTCTTAACCTGGGAGAGTTTGTCACAAGGGTCAACCTATACGTCACGATCTTAGGATCTTATGATGTCGTTATTGGTATGGATTGGTTGGAATCGTATGAGGCGATACTCAACTATAAGACAAAACGGTTGAGCTTGGTCGATGACGAGGGACAGAGATGTGTGATTGTAGGACGGAACCAAGGAGTTTCCCTGAGGTTCATCTCTTCCTTACCGCTGCGGAAGAGTAGGTGCAAGGGGTGCAAGCTTTATGCGATCCTTGCGTTAAATGAGAAGGGAGTAGCGTAAGGTCTAGAACACCTTCCGGTGGTAAGAGAGTTTGTGGACGTGTTACCAGAGGAGTTACCCTAGATGCCGTCGGAGAGGGATTTGGAGTTTACCATAGACCTAAAATTGGGGACTGAACCGATAGCAAGAACACCTTATCGGATGTCGAACCTGGAGTTACAAGAGTTGAAAATGCAACTGAAGGAGTTGCTAGACCTGGGACTGATACGTCCTAGCGTGTCACCGTGGGGTGCACCTGTTATTTTCATACGAAAGACGGACAGATCGTGGAGGCTTTGCATCGACTACCGTCAACTGAACAAGGCTACGATCAAGAATCAATATCCATTGCCGAGAATTGATGATCTGTTCGATCAAATGAAGGGTGTGATGGTGTTCTCCAAGATCGATTTGCGATCAGGGTATCACCAGTTGCAGATCAAGGAGGATGACGTCCCTAAGACCGCCTTTAAGACAAGGTTTGGACATTACGAGTTTACTGTTTTACCGTTTGGACTGACAAACGCCCCAGGGGTATTTATGAGTTTGATAAATGGGGTGTTCCGCGAATACTTGGACAGGTTCGTCCAAGTATTCATTGACGATATCTTGATATACTCTCGAATGATGGAGGAGCATGATGAGCACTTGCGCTTAGAGCTATAGTGTCTGTGAGAGCACAAATTGTATGGGAAGTTGTCCAAATGATCTTTTTATCAATTGAGGATTCACTACTTAGGGCATGTCATCTCCGGCGAAGGCATCATCATGGATCTGGAAAAGGTTGAGGCTATTATGGAATGGCCTACGCCAACAAATGTCCTAGAAGTGCGTAGCTTCATGGGTTTAGCAAGATACTATCGACGATTTGTCAAGGGATTTTCGAAGATAGCAAATCCGATCACGAAATTGCAGAAAAAAAAAAAAAACAAGAATTTTGTTTGGACCAAGAAATGCGCGGAAGCATTTTGGAGGCTTAAGTATTTTTTGACAACAACGCCGATACTAAAGGTCCCTGACATGGACACGGACTTCTTGGTATGCACAAATGCATCCAAGGAAGGTTTAGGCGGAGTCTTGATGCAAGATGGTGAAGTAATTGCTTACATTTCAAGGAAACTGAGAAGGCATGAGGAGAACTACGCGATGCACGATTTGGAGTTATTAGCCATCGTATATACCTTGAAGGTTTGGAGACACTACCTTGTTGGAAGAAATTTTGAACTAAAGACTGATCATTGTGGACTACAACACATTTTTACGCAAAGCGACCTGAACACGTGACAACGACGTTGGTCGGAATTGCTTAGCGAGTATGACTTCAAGATTACTTACATAAAAGGAATAGCGAATCGAGTGGCAAATGCATTGAGTCAGAGACCACGCATATTTTTGGTGTTTCCTCTTCAGATGAATCTACGTGCAAAGATTCTAACTTTACAACGTGACGATGACTGGTACAAAGAGGTCGAGGGTTTTATTGGACAAAACACAATGATGGTACCACGATATCAGGGATTTTCATTTGATAGCGATGGTTTATTGAGGTTTAAAAATCGAATCTATGTACTACCAAATGACGAGTTGAGGAAGTTGATCCTGAGCGAGGCTCATAGAGGAGTTTACATGGCTCACCCGGGAGTCACGAAGATGAGGGCAGACCTTAAACCCTTATTCTTCTGGAAGGGAATGAAGGCTGACATAGTCAACTATGTGGCCACATGTCTAAAATGTCAGCAGGTAAAGGCTAAACATAGACACCTAGCAAGATTACTACAACCACATGCCATTCTCGAATCAAAATGGGAAGTTATTTTGATGGATTTTATTGTTGGATTGCCACTGACAGCAAGGAGACATGAATCGATTTTTGTAGTAGTAGATACTTTGACGAAGAGTGCCCACTTTATTCCTGTGCGTACGATGTATCAGGCACCTGACATAGCTAGAGTTTTCATCAGTGAGATTGTGAGGCTGCATGGTGTGCCCAAGAGGATTATATCTGAATAAGGATTGGTGTTTACTAGACGATTTTTGACGAGTTTCCAAGAGGCCTTGGGAACCCAAGTTAACTTTAGTACTACGTATCATCCAGAGACTGACAGACAGACCGAACAAATGAACCAAACCTTGGAGGACATGTTGTGCATGTACATGAGGGACCAACAAAAGTGTTGGGAATAATTCTTTCCTCTAGTAGAGTTCGCTTACAACAACAATTACCAAAGCACCATTAAAATGGCGCCTTTTGATTTTCTTTACAGGTGACCGTGTCAGACACCCTTGAGTTGGGATCGGCTTTAGGATAGGGTCCTCGTGGGACCAGAAGCGATCCAAGAAATGGAAGAGAAAATGAAAACCATAAGATAAAGGATTAAATAAGCGCAGGATCGACAGAAGAGTTATGTCGATGCGCACCGAGTCGACCATAGTTACGAGTTCGATGATTGAGTCTTCTTACGAGTTAAACCACTTAAGAGTTCAATAAAGTTTGGGAAGGGAGTTAAACTCTCTGCTAGGTTCATGGGACCTTTCGAGATTGTGGAGAGAAAGGGGCCCGTGACCTATCGACTAGCCTTGCCTGATTCCTTGAGTCGTATGCACAATATTTTTCATGTATCTGTTTTGAGACATTACATTAGTGATCCTACAGATGTTATTGACATGAGTTCCTTGCGGGTATCGGATGAGGGAGCACTCACGGCTGAGCCAGTCCACATCTTAGATCATCGCGTTCGACAGTTACGACGTCGAATGGTAGATTAGGTCAAAGTCCAGTGGGACAATTATATTCCGCACTCGACGACCTGGGAGGACGCGTATGATATGTACCAACAGTTTCCATTTTTGTTTGATTGATAGACATATGATACTGTGATACACTTTTTCGGCATTTATACTGTGAAAATTCGAGACAAAGTTTAAAATAAGAAGGGGTGTATGTAACATCCCGCTCTGGCACACTGAGTGAACTTATTCTTTGAGGACACTTGCTCGCAAGTGATCCAGATTATTATGATATTAAAAAATTTGACTTTGATTATGATGCGTCATGGGTAGATGACATGTTGTTTAACTACATTGACATAGCCAGGTGCTATTAACTCAGTTTTACTAAGTGTGCAAGTTTTTGGACCTTGAGGATGCAGAGGCATCGATGGAACCCCTTGGACTCCGGATCGAGTTAGGGAGTGTGCTATTGGGGTTTGATTGATTTACTGTGATATTAATACATTTGATTAGATGATATGATGTGGACATGTTCTGACATGATTTGTTGATGATGTAGGCTGACGATAGCTTGCCGACCAGAATCACATATGGAGTAAAGGGGTCACACACGACTACTAGAGAGGTTGAGGGAGAGGTGTGGACAACATCCCTGCCACAACCTACTAGCACTCCCTTTGTGGCTTGAACTGTAGGTTAACAATTACCTAGTTCGAGAGGATCCACGATGCCATGAGGGCAGACAGTGACAGTCACTCACGATGATTTGAAGGGGCGCGCAATAAGGCGAGGGCCTTATTCCTTAGAATCGCTTAGTCTCCCACAGGTTCACCTGGCATAGTATTGACTCCAGGGGTTATTGATGTCTACCAATCAGTCAAGATGCGAGTAGAACCCTTGGAGCACATGGTGCATCCTAAAGGGCACGTCGCGCAAAAGAAACAAAAGAGGCGAGTGACACCCTTGGAGCACGTGGTGCGTCCTAAAGGGCACGTCGTGCAAAATAAACAAAAGAGGCAAGTGGCACCCTTGGAGCACATAGTGCATCCTGAAGGGCACGTCGCATTGATGATGATAAAGGAACAAACCTAGATGGCCCTATGACAAATATCTCATTAAGAAATTTTAAAACAACTTCTCGAATTAAAATGTCGCCCAGTTCAGAATCTAAGTCCTAAGTCTAAAACTTCGCTAGGGGTAAATTTTGTCTAACTTTATATATATATATATATATATATATATATATATATATATATAAAATAAGATAATAAAATTTTAAACCACTTAAGTAATAATTGTGGGTGTTCATAAAAAATTTTGTAACATGAAGAGATTAAGAATTAAATAAAATGTGGATGTAAAATGTAAAGAGGCAATTAATTACTTTAACTTATGATAGTTTTAAAAAATAAAAAATAAATACTAAATTAATAATAAAAGGGAAGGGAGGTTAACTTGCACAATTGACATTTTTTGGCTCTAATAAAAAGGGGAAAAAAGGAAATATAAAAATTAGGAAACTAGGGAATGAGGAAACATAAAAAAGGAAAGAGGGGAACTTATGGTAAAAAGTGGGAGGTGAACTTAGTAAAGAATCTGCATTTAAAAACCTTCCAAATTGAACTAAAATAACAATTTTTTAATAGGGAAAGCCTTTAACACCTGTAAGGGAATCTAGGGAGACCTAGGAGTAAATTTAGGAGTAACTCTAGGTGGGTGAGGGAAATAAGACAATTAATAAATTGAATAAAGTAATTATTGGAGGAATGTGGGGGATGAGTGACACTTGTACGAAGGAGAATTTTTTAGAAATTTTTATTAAAACTTAAATTAAATGAAATTTAGGGAAATAATGGAAGTGCAAAAACTCTATGAAAGAGAGGGAGGAGAAGGAAGAAGGGGATCGGTTGTTAGCATAACATTACACTGTCGGAATAGTGACTTGATTGATTTACTTGTGGGAGTTGGGATTTCCCAGCTCGGAGAGGAGTGGTAGCTCGGCCTTACGAGGCAAGCTGGAAGCTAGACGTACCATCTAGATAGTGTGTGGTCCCTTTGCGGCTCAGGGGGCTAAGGGGGAAGCAAAGTACCCCTAGCTTTGGTTTGGAGGTACTGGTGTAGTCTCGACGGTCGGTGAGCAGGAGCGGCACGGAGCGCGCAAACGTCATTCGAGGCGGGCGATAAGGAAACGGTACGTTCGTTATTTTGTAGAGTATATTGCATTAGGATTTATGTTTGGATCTAATTATTGATTGTAATGGAATGGGTGTTTATATTGATAGAGGACCCCTTTTTCTTAGCCTAGCTGATTGTTGACTTACATCCTTCAGTACAACCTTGGATTTTGGATTATATGGCCTCCTTGTTGTTTATTTCAGTGCCTCGACTGATAGAACCCCTGTGACCCCTTCGACAAGTTATCCCTTGGCTCTGGCGTTCTCTTACTGTCATCAGCATTTTATATTGGTATTTTGATATGTAAAGAGTAATTAACTTCATCTGCGTTGGGTTCTAGATAGATTGGTGTTGAAGGGAAAAAATGAACGCTCACCAACTGGAAGAGTGGATCTGGTCCGGGGTTGTCTAAATAACCCAAGCCGTTTGGGATAACCCACCCTAACGGGTTTAGCGGCTCCGTTAGCCGATCTAAGTCCTAGAAAAACAAAAGAAAACTACTCTAAATGAACTAATCTAAATAAAAATAACAATTAAAACAAACTAATAAACAAATCTGAACTACTAATATATACAATTTACTATCT
>ML777634.1:1126112-1151208 GCA_009831015.1 Picea engelmannii
ATCTAAGTCCTAGAAAAACAAAAGAAAACTACTCTAAATGAACTAATCTAAATAAAAATAACAATTAAAACAAACTAATAAACAAATCTGAACTACTAATATATACAATTTACTATCTAATACTATAATAACTCTATGAAATTAAACATTTAACTATCAACATAATTAAATCTTAATCACAAATGTACAATATTTACAAATTACAGATTTAAATGAAAACCTGCAAATATTATTTGTAAACTGTCCTAAGACAGCAAAACTATTGTTTTTTTTTTTTTTATAATTTTATAAGAAAGAAATTGAATAAAAACTATCTAAGCTAAGCAACTAAAATAATAATTCTAACTATGAATCTAAACTACATATATATCTAACTAAACTACTTAAATAACACTAACAAATTAATTATTAAACAAAATATAGCAAACTGACCTAAAGTAACGCTTCAGGTTTGTCCTGTGTATGATGGTTGATTCAGCTGTTTGGTGGGAGGAAACCCGCGCCAGATTCTCCATGAGCTTCTCGTAAACGAAATCTGTTGTGCTCTTCAAATATAAATAACAGGACAAATAAGACATAAAAATTACAACAATCTTATAATTTACAAATCGTCGCAGCTAGATAAATCTGTGTGCAAAGACTTGTACAAAGTGATTCATTTAACAAAAAAGGTAAACCTGTAATTCATTAAA
This sequence comes from Picea engelmannii, assembly GCA_009831015.1. Classification (NCBI taxonomy): domain Eukaryota; kingdom Viridiplantae; phylum Streptophyta; class Pinopsida; order Pinales; family Pinaceae; genus Picea; species Picea engelmannii. The sequence goes on from ML777634.1 coordinate 1,126,805, forward strand.
CTGAAGCAAACTAATTGTTGTATTTTTAAATAAGAGAGATCAGACATGGACAACATATAAATCAAATCACATCAACATGCAAAGAATTATGATAGCTAAAGTAGTCGATAATTAATTGCAAACTGATATGCAGAAAACTTGAAACAAAAGTTTGATATATTGAAAGTGAAAGCTGTTACAAGACATCAAATTTCATCTCAGTCTGAATCACAAATCCATAGTCTGGTTCTTTCCACAGTGATGATGATTTATTACAAAAAATTGACAAGTATTTAAAGACTTCCCACGGGGTAAAACATCCCTGTGGGAATTATCAAAACATTTTACAAAAATCTGAGGATAATATCCCAAATCTCTATTTCTGACTCAAGCTAACAACCTAAAACAAAACCATATCCAAAGTATCTCCTAAACTTCCATAGCATGCCCATTTGATCATTGTAATTCATATGCATCTGAAAGAAGACAAAAATAAACAAGTTTTAGAGATATTTTATTGATATAATTGACAAAAATCTAATTTTTAAGACTAGTTACAAAATCTTACAATTTTGTAGCTGGTCTAAATTGAACACAGAATCGTTTCAAAACCAATTCAAATATTAAAGAATATATTCAAACCATTGAACAATATTTGATTGCTAATTAGAAACCAAAAGAATCATTCAAATCGACACTCGTATGCAAATTGAAACAAAGTAAAACGTGGTCAACCGAATGGTAACAGAGATGCATGCACTCTGTTCAATTTGTTATCACCAATTTGGGGTAAACAGAACCACATTAGATAATTCAAAAATAATAAAATGATTTTCATGAACCAGTTGAAATCGACACAAACTGTAACTAGCTAAACAAATTTTCCACGTAATAGTTTATGTCGCCTCATCCATTAACAAAATCGTTTTCGAATCAAAACCAAATCAACGGGATCGTTTTTCAAATTGATATAACTATATTAAACATATACAAACGATCATACCAATTGTGGCACGCAACAATCATTTGCAAATCAAATCAAAACAGGAACGAATCGAAATAGTTTGGGTTTGACACAATCGTTATGAATCAACACAACTCCATGATTTTAGAAAATAGATCTTTTGCATAGGTCAAATGTAACCAGAATCCAAATGAGAATATTAATTCAATATGAAACAGATTCATTTCTGGTAAATTAAAGTCAACAGAGTTGTTTTGAGTTTATTAGGAACAAAGGAAACTAATTGGAATCAAACCAAATCGATTATCCTAAATTAGACGAACAAAATTGATTCAAAAAACAAACCAAACCGAATAAAAAACCAATCAATTTCTAAACCGGGCACAACAAAATCGCATAACCAAATCATAGCTACATTTGAGTTTAGTAAAATGAATCTACTATACAGGAAACAAAATCATTTCAAATGTATTAAAACGAACAGAGCAAATTTGAAAGAAAAACCCAATCGACTACTTCAATTCAAAACAACAAAATTATTCTAAAGCGAACCAAACCAAAATCAAAACCAATCATTCGCTTCTACTAATCTGAGAATAATAGAATCATATTAACTAAATCGTAGGTATGTCTGAGTTTAGAAAACAAATTTCCCACTCATGATTCATAACGAAATTGATTTGGTCAACTGAGAGAAACATAATCATTTTGAATTAAAACAAACAGAGCTATAGAAAGCAAATCCAATCGATTATATTTATTCGAGACAACTCAAAAAAAACAAAATTCATATTGAAATTCATACCTGGACAATAAGAAACGACTTCGATTATGATAATTTGGAATTGACAAAGGTTGTTGCCGATTCAACATTCCTAAAGACAATTGAACCGGTGGTAGTTTGCTTCTTGTCATTAGCTTGAAACTTGTCCCTTTCTCTCGACAACACTGCGACTTTCTCCTCCAACGATTTGATCTTTGATTGCAATAAAGGAACGTCGATGTAATAACACTCTAGCCACACTCTGCATTGGATGCATGATGTCTGTTCGGGTTTTGACACAACAAGCGAGGTTTTGTGTAAGTCACCAGGGTTTTCATTGTGCAACTTGATTCCCGGGTATTTAGGATTATTTTTGAGACAAGGGGGTAAATTAGATACATATCATAGGGTTTCTTGGAGCATAGGCCATGAGAATAGGGGTACTCTTCAGCCAGGAAATGATTGATATCGGAGTCCGAGTCCTCGCTCAGAACTATGGGATTTTTGTTGACGTTTGGCTTAGGTTTATTCCAGGCAAGTCTCGATATCAATCAAGCATTCTTCTTACCCTTGCTATCGACAGTAGGATTACCCTTGACTTTCTTACTCACAGGCTTCTTGACAACCTGAGTCTTGTCTGTTATGATGTCGGGTAGTTAGATGTCAGGGAAAACCGAGGGTTTGGCAGGGGGTAGAAGAATATGAAAAGGCACAGGTGGCCCGACCATAGTCTCACTAACCATGACTTTATCGATTTGGATAGACTCTAGATTAGCAAAGCCATTTCTAGATAGAAAGGCTTGCCAATTATTTCCATGAAGGTTTAAATGGTGGACGACGATGAGTCTAATCAAGCCATGATGAAACAAGATGCTATCAGCCTTCTCACGTTTGAACCTCTTAGACATCTTGTAAAGAATACGCAAGAAGTAATGCGGCATGTTCAAAGGATAGCCCATGAAATTCATCAATAACCGGAGGGTGATACAGAAAAACCAAGCCATACCGACCTTCACAGGTCACAAATTGTTTCACAATTACCAAAATATCATGCCACCTGGGTTTGAGGGTGGAAGTAGGCATACCTTTATCACAGGTGACAACCTTCCTTGATACGAATAGCAACGGCCACGACACCTCATCAACTTTGGAGTTTTTAAACCATCGCTGGCCTGTAGCTTCTAGTCCTATAGCAGAGATTATGAATTCTTCATTGAGTTCAAGCTGAATGTCACCTACTTTAGCCCTGCACTCACCAAAGGTGAGGGAAAATTGTTGGGAAACTGAAAGGTTGAAGCCCTCGAACCTATGTATAAACACGAGCCAACCACTATCTTCTAAATCCTTTCGAGCATTATCGAAGAGTAACAAAGCATGGTTACCATTTGGCTCTATGCGCATCACTGGTGCCATTGAAAGGAGCACACGGTGAGCGAGGTTAATGGGCCAGGGTTTGGACACAGCATACGCAGGGGCATAACGCTCATAGGCTTACCCGAAAACTAGCAAAGGTGAAACGGGGTAGGGGGAAAACATTAATGACAGAACATGTGAAGGTGGTGGAGCTAGTTCAGCCCATGCACAACAGTCATATCCCATAGTACAACCGCCGGCGCATATAATGTTCAAACCATTATGCATATGTTAAAAACCATGCCATTCAATCAATGAAACCTTACGGTAAATCGACCAAACATTTGCGCAAGCGATAATATTAGCATAGTTTTAAAACCAAAGCAATAATTCGAAATCACACCAAGGGTCCGATCATATGAAACATGTGTTATGTGAAAAGATTTATACCAAGGGTCTAACCATAACACCAATGTGTTTTCATGAAACCAATGATCAAAGAACATATAAATTAAATCACCAATGCATCACAAACTCAATCAAAAGAATATCATCACAGTCTTGTAAAACGAAGTCATATTAACAAATAAAAATGCTAAATGAATAAGGATCTTGGAGTCTTGTCAATTGTATAACGATAAGTAAATTGGAAACGCAATGAGCATATAGACGAGAACGATCACAACAATTTAGTGACAATTTTGATGTGACTTCGAAAACCAAGTTTTCACGCTTGCAATCATGAAAACAAGAACAAAGGTAAGTATGCAAATAGCCCAAAAATAATAGTGTCGTTTTATTCGAGAATTGCGATGAAAATCAAGGTTTGCAAAACAATGGTGTAGGCAACTTATAAGGACAGTAGAAAAATGTGAATTGGCTGCCAACAATTGGCTGGTTTACTTTACTTATGCAATTGCAATTGTTTAACTGATGGAAACATTATCTCTAATGTGGTAATTTGACGTTGGCTGAAAATACAAAAATTAAATAAATAAAATATATGTTTATATCCTCCGCGATTGCGATATGGATAACTATAAATCTAGCTCTGCGTATTCATTACCGAATTGGCTAAACTAATGGTGTAATGATCATCTAGCAATTTTGTTTCTGGGCGCTGGAATGAAAAAAAAAGGGAAAAAACAAACAACGTTTGCCATCCCTGTCAGTACTGTAATTTTTCTTGGCCCACGATTGCCTTGCTTGTTAATGATATATGTCTGCTTTGTCTTTCTGGATGGTGGTTATATCTCCGCATTTTATTAACCTTTAGGGCGAAATTGGCTCGTTGATTCCTCACTCCATGACAGTTCATAAATTTTCGGACTGATTTGAATGATTGGTTACACAGTGTTAAGCTCTACATTTTCTTTCCTGAGCCTGCGTTTTTACCATCAGAACCCCTACGTTTTTAAGTGTATATCCTCCACTTTTTTAGGTGTAAATCCTCTGCGTTTTTGAGTGTAAATCATGACCAGTGTGAGGGGGGAAACTCGCCTGTGTTTTACCATCTGAACCCTGCATTTTTGATATAAATCCTCTACGTTTTTGGGTGCATTGTAGTAGCGTTTTTGGGATGAGAACCGACGTTGAATGCAGACAACCTCATGAATGATCATTCTTTATTTCCAAAATTCTTTATGACCTGCTAGAACCACTGTCTGAAATCAGTTATTTAAATCTTCATGTTTTAAGCCAGTACTAAGAATTTTACTCTTAGTTTGGGTTCAGATTTTTGCTTGGCGAAGGCCACGCTAACTATCTAGTGGATGGCTACCGTTAATAGCCATGGAAGTTGCAAGCATTCAATATTGATTTCCTTACCTTATTACTCACCGTAATGACTTCTACAGCACTGGAAAAAAAAAACGGACAACATATTCCTTCCAGTTGTTTAAATGGCCACTAGTTGCCCAATGGATGACTTTGTCTTTTCACCATAATGACTTCACTCTAGGCTGCCAGCTGGCTTAAGTGTCCATGCCTTGTGTTTTACTTTTACCCTTACCTGGCAGTAATCTTAGCGACCATTTTAGACTTGCAGGAGTTTGACAGTAAATTGGAAAACCTTACATTTTTAGATAGCTTGTACCAGTGTGCGTCGTGATTTTTGGATAGAACCCACACTTTTGCTTCTTGCCCTTTTTGCGAGTTTTGATTGATAACAGTTTAGCCCTTGTGGAGAATGGAGCCTTAGGTCAAGGATGGTGTGAATGGCCCTGTAATTCAAATTATCCCAGTGTGCATGTGGAAGAAAGTTTTCCTAATTTGTTTCTAACAGGGCGCAATTTAGAGCTTAGGTGGATTGACCACAATAATTATAACTGTTGGTACACTTTCTTTATCTTTTTGTAATGTGGATGTATTTACCTTATAGTAGTTTTTCTTGTTGTAGATAAACCTGACACTAACTTAATATCTAGTGAAATGAGTATAATGATTATATTTTCTGGTGATCTTGAACTAATGTTATATAAGTCAGAGGTTATAATATCAAGGTAATCTGCACTTTTAGATTTTTAATGATAAGTTTATTACTGAAAAGATATTGTATTCTTCATAAAAGTTCAAGGGGTGGTGCTTTTAGAATTTAGAAGGCAGCGAACGATTACTCCTCTAATTAAAAAGGGAAATCTTCTTGATTAGCTAGTCTTGTTTTATTCTAAAAATTTAAGTTAGATGAGAAATTGTTACTTTCAAGGTTTATGTTTCTTGATTGAACTGAAGAAGATAAGAAAGGCGTAATTGAAGTTATTTATTTTTTTCTTGTGTCGTTGAATAGACGAGGCTTTATAAGAATTCTTATGCTTATGGATTTAGGTGTCTTAATAGAGTTCTAGGTCCCAGACTTATGCCCATTTGTTATTATCATGATAAATGCCTCGCTTGCTATATTAGTTATCAATGTCTTGTGATTGAATAAAGGTACACTTCCAATGTTACGATAATAGTAGTGAGTAATTTAATGCGTTAATAATGATTTACTTATGCAATTTGTCTCAATGTAGATAACCTTGTTGATTGCAATATTGATGGTTATGTTATTATCTTTAGCTTAGAAGGTGTGGTTTGCTTGTGTCGGGCGGGATGTAGACACCTCCTTGTTCCTTAGAACAGTCGCCATCCCTGAGACCTTAAATGGTTAAAATTGATGGGAACCTGGGCTTGAGCATTTCTTATGTGTCTTGGAGGTCCTAACCATTGTAGGGTAGGACGAGTGAGTAGTTAGTCTTTTTATTCTTGTCAGTTGATTGTCGCTCTTTGCTTCTTGATGCTTGATGTGCGTATTAGGTCATTATGTTGTTGTCACTGTGGCATGCGACATGTTCGTCATCGCATTGCTACGCAAAGTGTAATGTATTTATTACCCTTATACACACACACACACACAAAGAAAAATAAAATATTGCAATGTTGGAGAGGTTGATGTCGTGACGAATGGGAGGTGTGTTACAACTATGCTTTCACTGTTTATGGTTTTTTGATGAGACATCATGTTAAGATCTATGCATATGTACTAATTTACTTGTATTCTAGGAATTGGTACTTTAACTTTTGAACTTTTTTCATAAGCATTATGTAAAGTACAACTACATATATTTTTTTGTGCTTTCCAAAGGACTGTTTTCACATATATGGCCATTGGTTTTGAACCCTTTGAATTTAAACTGAATAGTCAATTCTTCCTTCACTGTATGTCATTTTTTCAATGAGATATCATGAAATATCATGTTGAGTTCTCTACATATGCGAATATTTAATTTCATTTTGCAAAAATGTTATTTTCATCTTTATGCCATCATTTGTAAATTTTATAGCATATTGTGAATACTGAATAAAATACAACTTTGTATTTTCTCATAGCTTGCTTTATTTTTGAATATTTAGTTAAGAAACCAACTACACTGTCCAGTTTCGTTTCATTTGTCTATGGAAACATTTAGACTAGTCCATTTAAATCACATAAAAATTACAAAATTATCTGCCATGTTGCATTCAACATTGTCTACTAGACCAAAACATTCTTGCACAGTTTTGTTTCCCATTTGTGTTATTTACAAATCCAATTTTCCTATTAAACTGGAACAACGTGAATATGTCTACTTTTGCATTGCATTTCATCAATTCACTTTTCAGTACAATTTCTTTTCTTGCCTTTGGTTGAAAAACCACTTTTCTTGTTAAAAATTTTTTTGACAACACTGTTTCTTTTGGAATTTGTTTCGTTTCTGCACAGGCAACATGCATTATAAAGGGAATTCAATCACATCTTCTTTCTGTATATACTAAGTTATGCACACTTTGCATTGTCTCCCACAGATCCTGACTTTGGTGTAGTGCACATTGCTTCTATCAAATCATGGGCTCATTGCACTCTCCATTGCTTCTATGCAATCTCTTTACAAGGTTTTATGGTTGATATTTTTTATATAGTTATATGCAAAATGGCATGTATTGTGTGGATAACTACAGGCCCTTTCCTTCTCGCACACTTTCATATCGTATCCTCCACACACTTTACATATCTTTGAGTGAATGCTATCATCAACACACTTTACATTACTACCTGCACATCCCTACCTCCACATAATTGTTTTTGATAAGTTTCATGCTCCATGTTTTTTTTATCCTTTTTTTCACATAATCCAATGCCAAATCTGATATTCTGTGTCAAGAAGATTGGGTCTTTTTCTTCTTGCACACATTATGCCCCACACACTTTTTCTTGAGTTTTATGTGTGAGTCGTCCACAATTCCATCTGTCTCCTTTATATTCTCACACATTTACTACCGCACAATAGAAAGAGTAAAACCAAACATTTGATTATGCTATTATTTATTGTCGATCCTCTTGTTACCCTTGGATGGCTATAGCATCTTGCAATGAAGGGGCCATAATATTTATATTATTCTTCAAATGCATATTCAACAACTAAACTAGAAATCAATTGCAAATACAAAATTTCAAGTCAGTTAACTATTTTCTAGATTAAACTTTGGAACCTATATTTTAGAAATGTTCCAAGTTTTGTAAGTGTTGCTCATTATCCTAGCTTCCAAACACTTCACATTGGTTCTCGCACATGCAAATGTTTCCATTGAACACTTGAGTTATTTATCTTGATTCTTGAATATGTTAACCACCCATTCAACCATTCACTTACTTAGTTACCATGGTTTGATTCACATTGAACATTTACTATTTAATTACTAAGTTTTACTTGACATTAAAAATTTAGTGAGCTTTAGTTTACATTCATCAATTTGCAATCTTGCACATTTATATAAACTTTTATCCTAAATGTTTTTTTGTCCAAACACTTTACAATGCTTTCTACATATGCAAATCTTCCCCTTGAACATTACACTTTTCACTAACTTTTATGTGCAAATCTCCAACAATTTCATTGCTCTCATTTATATCTACACGCATTTACTTGTTGACAATACACAACCAAACCAAAAACTGGTGTGATGACAATGTGATAACTTTGTCAATATATTTCATTAGACGTAACAATTCATAAATATGATGTCTCTCTTTACTCATAGATGCCTCTTGTGTCAATACTTAGCAATTATTTTTAACAAACTATTATGCTAAATGTTTTTTCTTCATCAATACTAAATGTTTCCACTTGTTTTTTTAATTTGTTCTTTTCCTTTTCCTATTCCATAAACAATAATGTTATTGTTCCTACAGAGAGTTGCACAAGCTTTATGTGTTCAAACTATATGCCTATGTCAAATATGTATAATTAACATTCATTCAATTAATAAATAATTATTAATCTTTTAATTATTTGTATAAGACTATATTGAAAAATTATAAAAATCATTTTTACAACAACTAACAGACAACATCATCAAATACCATGTTTATCAAATTTAGCTATAATTTTTCTCATTTACATTAATTTCAATCACTTACAAAAACAACTGCATGGTTTTCTATATATTTTATTTACTAATTCTTACTTCTGCAACAATATACCTATGTACAAGTGTGAAAGCTATATATGTGCAAACTATATGTCTGTACTAAAGATATATTTTATTTACCAAGTGTTTGATGTCCAGGAATATACCTATGCTTATTTGCAAAAGCTGTATCTGTGCAGACTATATGTCTATGCTAAAGATGTATAATTAACTTTTACTACATTAATAATGAACATTTATTTGTAATATATGTATACACATAAAAAAAACATGTTTTCAAGCATACGCATATGCAGAACAATATTCTATTATTGATAACAATGACAACTATTAGACTAAATGTTAGTTGTGCAACGATATACCTATGTAGACATGCAAAAGCTATATGTGTGTAGTCTATATGTTTATCCTGAAGATGTATTTTATTTACTAGATACTCATTGTACAAGATTATACCTGTGAAGACATGCACAATCTATATTTGTGTACACTATATGTATATGTTGAAGATGTATAATTAACTTTTATTAAATTAATAATTAACTCTTATTAAATTAATAACTAAGTTTTATTTTTAATAAACATATATACATAAAGATCACTTTCTTAAGCATGTGCATATGCATTTGCATAACAATGTTCATTGTGCAAGCTTCAATTCATTTATGCCCATTTCAATTACTTACAAAAATAACTACATTGCTTTCTTATGTATTTTATTTGCCAAATGTTTCTTGTGAAGACATATACTTATCCCGAGGTGCAAAAACTATATGTCTGCAAACTATGTGTCTATGTTGAAGATGTATAATATTTACTAAGTGTTTGCTATGAAAAGATGTACTTGTGTAGAGTTGCAGAAGGTATATATGTGCATACTATTTGCCTCTATTGAATATGTATAAGTCCATGCAACACCAATAGGACTATAACAATTAGTTTGCATTAACGACAATTTTGTTTTGGCATTGACAAAAAAAATTGTGTTTTTTCCCATAGTTTAACTTTGTTGCAATCAATCAATTTTATTTCCTAGCTTCTCATTGGTCCTTCAAAACAACATCTTCTTTCCTAACCATCAATAATAATTTAAAACATAATTTTATCTCGCACATTTAGCAGATGGTTGGAACATGTGCATGTACAAGTACAAACCAAGCTCATGTACAAGAGTTACAATGTGCAACTATAGAACAAGTGTATTTTATTTACTATGTGTACAAGAGTTACTTTGGAATTATATAACAAGTGTATTTTATTTACTATGTTTCCCTATCCTTAAGATGTACAATTAACCTTTATTAAATTAATAAATAATTATTAGTCCTACAATTATTTGTATAGAAATATACTAAAAAACTTTAAAAATTGATTTTACACATCAAAGTCTATTTTATAAAATTTAGAGTGTGGGGACATATACATATCCATATAACTTCATATCACTTACTTGCTAAGTTTTACTCCACATTGAACAATTTACTTATTTGCTTATTTTTACAAAGATTTATGCTAAATGTTTTTACTCCACACAATTTACATTGCTTACTTCATATGTTAACTTCCCTATAGAACATTTCACTTATTTACTAAGTTTCACTTCATAGAACAATTTATTTTTTTACTTATTTTTCACAAAGTTTTATACTAATTGTTTTTACTTTTTTTTTTCCAATAGAAAATTGGCTCGAAATTATATTAGAGTATAATCTCATTTACATCAACAAAGTACCATTCAAAAATGATATTTCTCAAGTGATCCATCACTATCGCCAACTAAATAGCATATAGATCAAGTCCCTAATGACTCAACACGAGCTATCCAAAATGGACCATTACACAAGCATTCAAAGAAAGCCAACTACATAATAGTTCATCTTCATGAAGGAGACTATAGACTATGAATCCACGAACCAAAAACCGAGCCAAATCCACAAAAAATAATAACCCCGGTCTTCAGAAGAGCTTTAGATGGAATAGTGGACCTGCCTTCCCATTTTCCCAAGTATAATATGTTAATCTGCCTTTTGGACCTAGCAAGGCTTGTTTGGAAAGGCGATATGCTTCCTTGTTATATTCCCTGAATATATGGTGAAAGCTGATTTCTTGGAAGATTGTAGTGAATACCTTGGTTCTGTGCTTCCAGCCTTCAATATCGATAGTACTTAATTTGCCTTTTTGGTTTAGCCAATCTATAATCACCTTAGTATCCCCCATCAATTGTATCTTTGAAATTTTCCATAGATTTACAAGTGTTAGTGTTACCCATAGATTTGCAAATATTAACTGTGTTTACTTGATATCTATAATTGTCTTTTTTACATAAAAAATAATATTAAATTATCTTTTGACAAAGATTATTGATTATCTATGTATTTAGTTATATTTAATTTTATTAGTAATATCTATACATTTAGATATATTTAACATAAGTTTTCCACTCTCCAGCACCATATGCCGAGGGACTATTCTGTCATACCACCCTTGTTTTATTATCTTAAAAATACCATGGTAATATGGTTTAGCAAAAAAAATAAAGTAATGAGACTTGTATTAATACGGATACTTGAGATCAAGATAATTGTTTTATTAAAAACATATTTTCAAAAAATTGAACAAAATAAACTTTGTTAATCTCTATAATAATTCACATTGTGGACAACATCAGGCTCCACCCTTTCTTGGTTGTGGAATTGATTCTACTTTATGTCCCATCCGTCTAATACTACAAATCAAAACGAGGATTTCCCGGTTTTTAATTAAACCTTTAATGCTTTTATTTATCTCCTAAGGATGGCTGCATGGAAACATTTTAATATGCTACGTGTCATCGTACAACTTTGTTGCATAGCAGGACGGATAATATTCACCCTTGATTTTGAATTTTAGTTAGTTCAACTATATTTGTTTCATTTATAAATGTCAACCTTAAAATAAAATGTTTATTTTTATTGAATTTAATATAGGTTTAAGGGCTTATCAATAAAGTAATTTTGGAAATTTTCATTTAATTGAATCTTTGTTAAAATTTAATGTTGGGAAGTTTTTATTTCTATTTATTTATTTTTTTCTTAGTTTAAACATTTTACTTTTGTTTTTTTAATCAATTTTGTTTTATTTTTGGTGAGAAATTATTGAAACTTTATTTATACATTAAAAAAATACAATTTAAATAATAGAAGGATAATATAAACTTTTAAAAGAATGATCACATTTTCAAGAATTCATTAATGACTTAACTTCCAAGTATATTTCTTAATGATTATTGTATATTTAGTGTTAAATGTGGATAGATGTAAATCATATTAACACTTATGATTCAACACCCGCAACTTTCTTTTGGCATTTAAATACTAAATGCATTTCTATAGCATTCATTGTGATATATTCATTAGTAATTTATGTACTTTTCCATAGCATGAAATCCATCACATAGCTCATGCCTTCATATTTAAATACTAAATGCATTTTTATTTTTCATTCATTGTGGTATATTCATTAGTAATATGTACACTTCCATAGCATGAATCCACCACATAGCTCATGCCCTCATATTGCTACCAATGTATTGGTTTATCGACCATTTTAAGTGTCTCTTGAATTCATGCATTATGAATATTTTCTATCATTTTTTATCCAATGGTTGAAATTTCATTCACTTTCTGTACTTAATGTGTTGAGCTTCTTGACTCTACTATAATGTCTTATTTATCATCCATACTTAATCAATTGAACCCCACACAAACCCCAAAATTAGCGAGTCATGCTCATGGGTGTAAATTGCAATGAAATTGTGAGAGGTTATTAGCAAAGTTTACTACAAATGGATGGCTCAATAACAAATTTGAAAAGTAAACAACATTGAGCTTAATGAAGCAACAAAAGCAACAAGGTGGTTTCTCGTTCTTCTCGTTCACATATTCTATCTCTCTAAATGTGTGTAACACATTGATTCATAGTTATTTGTTGCATTGGCAATATTTGTGTTTTTATGTTATCAATGATATAATGGTTATGCCATTGGTATCTAGTATTTTATTACTATTTGACCACATTAGTTGATTATTATTTGAGCACATTTGTTGTCCATTTAGTATGTAGTCCATAGAAGATTCGTTATTTCAATACATATTTATTGGGAACAATACACAAAATTAATAATTAAATGTAAAAACTCTCAACCAGGACCAACAAGATCTTAATGACTCTAGTCAAACCCTACTAGGCTCATGAATAAAAATTTCTAACATGTATGTTCTCGAGTAAGTTTATATATGAACTTGCACCAACGTATATTTCAATATAACAAAACCTGAACTCACATGATTACAATAGTGAGAATTATGATAGTGTTAATTCCCTTCATTCGGTTTTCCCCGTCAACAAATCCTCACTTGTATATTCTCTACATTGATCATTCCACTTTATTGGATTTTATGCATCTTTATGTTCTTTCACCTTCTTGTTGTTGTTTCTAGTAACAATGATGACATTTATATGAAAACACTTTGTCTATAAAATCGTTTGAGATTACTCCTAGAGATCTCTTTCACATGCCTCATCCAAAGCCCAAGGTGCATGAGATATATCCTTTGCATCATTTAATTATTTGAAGAACACTTCTAATTCCTAAGTGGAATCATAGTTTTTAAACTCAAACTCGAACATCAACTCTGTTACTTATCAATTCAAATATTAACTTGGACTTAGATTAATATAAACTTGATTCACTAAAAAATACATCAAATAATTAAATTTTAATTAAAAAAATATTTTAAAACTTTGAAACTATGATTCCAAACCATTTCATTAGAGACAAAAATATGTGTTTGTTCATTTGAAAAAAAATAAATATAACAAAACCTGAACTCACATGATTACAATACTGAGAATTATGATAGTGTTAATTCCCTTCATTCTGTTTTCCCCACCAACAAATCCTCACTTTTATATTCTCTAGATTAATCATTCCCCTTTATCGGATTTTATGCATCTTTATGTTCTTTCACCTTCTTCTTATTGTTTCTAGTAACAATGATGACATTTATATGAAAACACTTTGTCTATAAAATCTTTTGAGATTACTTCTAGAGATCTCTTTCACATGCCTCATCCAAAGCCCAAGGTGCATGAGATATATCCTTTGCATCATTTAATTCTTTGAAAAACACTTCTAATTCCTAAGTCGAATCATAGTTTTTAAACTCAAACTCGAACATCAACTCCGTTACTTATCAATTCAAATATTAACTTGGACTTAGATTAATATAAACTTGATTCACTAAAAAATACATCAAATAATTAAATTTTAATTAAAAAAATATTTTAAAACTTTGAAACTATGATTCCAAACCATTTCATTAGAGACAAAATATGTGTTTGTTCATTTGAAAAAAAATAAAAATAAAAATTGTTGAAAATATCCCATATCCCAAGGGTAAAGGCCATCTATATCATTTATTTTTCAACCATCTTCTCAATTTTCCTTTTTTTTTAGATTTTAAAGTGATCAAGCGTTTGTCCAAGTTTCATTTTCAGGGTAGATCACTTTACTCAATATTCCTAAGCCTGGACATTGTCAAATATTCTACCTATTGAATTTATAGTGTAGATCGATTTCTTCTAGTTAGTTTTATTGGCAGGTCGACCTGCTTCATAGTGGCTTTATTCATTTTTTTTTATCACACACATGAGATTGGCACTAACCCTGCCTTAATTAGTAATCAACTCAATCAAGTAAATCTAGTGTAACGTTTGTGAAAGCATAATTATTAATGTTGTAGCTTCTTACTGTTTCAAGCTTATCACATATGACATACATTTCTTCCACTAATTAAAAAAATGAGGGTTATGGAATGACTGGTTTGGTTATATTTTAGTTGCTTTGGTTACCATTCTGGAAGGTTTCGTTGAGCACAAATGATTATATATATATATATATATATATTTTGTAATTTTTGGTATATATGTGATAGAGAGAATGATGGCTTTATTGAAGAGGGACCAATCCATTAAGTTAAGAATCACTTTATCATAAGTAAGTGTTGTTAGGATTTAGGTTTAATTTTTTAGTGTTTTTGTAAGGTTTGGACATACTTTAGGAGAAATAAAGCAATGTTGAAAATCTTGAAACAAATTGGTCGATTCATTCTTTGATTTGGTTGGTTCGGTACTAAACTAGTCACTAAACCGATTTGAAGGATGGTTTGATTCGACCTACTATCCACTCGGCCAATTTGCCACCTTCATATCTACTCGAACCAGTTCTAAAAACATTGGATGGGATTATCTATGAAGAATGTTTCATATCTATGCATTATAGATGTATTTTATCCTAAATAATCAATCTTGGATTCAATCATACTAGGATTGCATTTTTGACATGTCCATAAAATAGGTAGGTTGATCTCTTCTAAGGTCTCCATATAGCAAGTAGGCTTATCTCTTCGAGAATGTTATAATTTTTTGACATAATTTTTGTCCTTATAAAAAACATTAAACTAATACCACTTCTTCTTTCCTAATGGACACTATACCTAATACACCAAATGCGCATGAAAGTTTAAAAAGCACTTACTCCCATAATTGAACCAACTTTATGATATGCTTGATATATAAAGCCAATATGTAATAATTAACCATCACATAAAACAAATCTTCTCACATAAAACAATTCTTCTCTCTTTCTAACGTGTATATAACCAAGTTGTAAAGTGGACATCTTCTTATTATTGAACACTTAAATAATAACAAGTCTATACCCATCCATTTAAAATTACAAAACCTTTTTATTATTGTTTCAATTGAAATAGCAAAATAAATTTTATTATTATTTTGTTTTAATTATAAATTTATTTTATTATTATTTTAATTGAAATAATAAAATAAAATTTATTATTATTAATTTTTAATAATATAAAATCTTAAAAATATAATATTTTTTTATTTTTTTAATATATATATATTTGAAATATTAAAATTATTTTTTCATATTTTTATATATGAAAGATTAGTAGAAGATTTATGTTTCAAATTTAGCCAATGCTATGAAATTGACCTTTGAAATTTGGGCAATGCTATGTTTCTTTCTCCTAAAATTCTTGTAAAGGGTTTTACAGTTATTAATACGATTGGACCTTTTAAATTTGGGCAATGCTATGTTTCTTTCTCCTAATATTTTTGTAAAGAGTTGTACTGTTATTAATACGATATACCAAGACAAAGTCTTGCCAAAATAATCATTAAAAAATGGTCACTTAAAGATTTTTTCTTCAATTTACTTTTGTATATGTTCAATACTAATTAATTGGGAAATCTTCTTGAGTAGGATTTATAATTAATGTAATACTAATTAATTGGGGAAATCCTCTTGAGTAGGATTTATAATTAATGTAATGTTAATTGTTTTGAATACTAGATTCAACATGGAAATTAGTAATAATAAGTGTACAAATGTATATTCAACATTGGGATTAGTAGAAATAGGTGTACCAATGTATGCTCAACATTGGGCTCAATAGAAATAGGTGTATCAATTTATATTAATGGGAAGTTAAGATAAAAAAAAGCTGTAAAAGAAACTAATAATACTTGAGAAATACTAAATTTATGTATGAGTGATATATTATAAGATTTTAAGATTCATAAAAGTGAAATACTAAATTTAGTTTAAGTATTTGTTCTTAAAAATCTTCATTTATAATGAATGGAATAATTTAAATCATTATAATTTGTAATTTCAATTTTTTTTTTTAAATTTATGATCAGATTTTAAACAAAACTAATAAGAAAACATACAGTTTATATATATATATATATATATATATTAAAACATTTAACCTCTCATAAATGATAATTTTTTTTGGAAATAAATAAATCCAAGCTTGATCCAAAACAAAAGATGTTTAATGTTAAAAAAATATCTAGTCCACTGGCCACCAGGGTTCAAAATTGAACCCGTCACAGCACGTCAAGACCCTCTCAACACGTCCCAGAAGTCTGCTTAAAAATTTGCCCGTAAAATGCTTAATGTTATTTAAATATTAAATTTCCTCGGAAGGGTTAACGTTTAAAATGCTAGTCATAGTAGTTTGAACTTTCGTCATTAATATTATTAATTAAAAAATTTAACTATAGGTTGGTACGAACCGTGCCCATTGTCATCCACTTGTTTTATCACATTTAATGGAAGGGAAAGGTGGAAATTGGACGGTGGATCCTGCCCTGTGGAAATTAATGTAGCCGTAGTGTTAGTTTGAAATTTTCTCACACTCTTGTCACAAAATTTTCAGGGGTACAAGATATTTAAGAATGAAAGAGATTTACAATCAAATGGAGAAATTTACCTCAAGTTCAGATTTCCATGCGGCCTCTCCTTCATCTACTTCATGCTTTCATTCCTCAATGTAACTTTGCATCTCCCCTCGGGACTGTCTTTCTTCAATAGTAATTGTGTCTTTGTTAGACACTCACTTTTTCACAGTGATCCTAGGCATTCTTGAATGCCAAGAAAATTGAACAAAATTTCTGATTCAAAAACAAAGAGCCATAGTTCCTTCCAGCTCCTTGAGTAACTATGTCAAAAGAGCAGGTATTTCCAACAAGGATCTTCCTATATTGCTTAGACTTCCAATAGCACTGGGAAATGTTTTTTTTTTTAAGTTTGTATCTATATATCAAGTGTATTTGTACCAAGAACAGTTGATGTGCCATTTGGACTCATGAGATCTAAGGATTTAGAAGTGCTAGTATCTTTGAGTGTCTCACTTCCCCTAGTATGGTCAAATTGTTGCAACAACAAATTGTATTGAACCTTTGAAGGGATTTGGAAGTACTTAATGACATTAAGTGGATGTCAAAATATTGAGTTTGCGACATTATACATTTGATAACTTTAGGATTTGGTGACTTGTGAGCATAAGAGATGGATTAAAACATCAAAGTTTCCATATCATCGAACCCATTCCAGTAGGACAATCTTTTCGAGATCTTTCTTGTGGACTTTGGAAATTTCAAAAGGGGAGCTTCTTTGTAGTGATCATGTTTCCAAATTTTCAACAAAAACCTTCATCTTTTTTTACAAGAAATTATACATTTACCTGAGACTCAGAGGGTCACAATGTTTTCAATTTACTTCTGGCCATTCACTTATAAACCCAACCAAGGAAGCACGGAAATGTAAGGGTGCATATTGTGCCAAGAGGCACATTCAATAGCCTAGTATGTGATAGGCATATTTGGTGGGTAACAACATTAACATATGGATCTGAAATAAATTATAAAATAATAATAATAAAAAAAATCTATATATGTCAACTTAGATTTTGTTGAGGACCAAGAGGGATATTACAAAAAAATAAAAATAAAAAAGAATTTATACATATCAACTAAGATTTTGTCGAGATCAAGAGGAATCAACTCCTTCAAGGTACAAACCTTTCCTCAAATTTTTTCACTTTGAAGAACTCTTACACCTCTAAATAATTGATCCCTCTAGATACTACTACTCAATAAATTTGAATTTAAAATACATCTAAAATATTCCAAGTACAACAATCAATGGCACCCATCCAAAACATGTATAACTGCTTACTCAAATTAGATAATATAATACATCAGACTGAGGATGAGGCTTAGGCTTGTGTAAAGCGTGTGAGAAGAAAATCTCTTGGGAAGGTGAGATGATTTCTACACATCTCTACATACCCTCACCAATACAATCTATTTACAAATCAAGTTTAGTCAAATCACGAGAGAAATTTAAAGACCTTGTAGATGCAAATTTTGTGGGCCAACCGTTATCAGATTTAAGGTTGCATAGAAGGTATCTTTGAAACCCTAATCCACAATCTTTCACAACAAAACAAAGAAAAAACACCTAAAGCATTGTAGACCAATACAATGTATTAAAACCTAACCCATTGTATAAGCCTCTAGGCTTGAAACAACTACTTAAAGATGCAATCTATAGAGGGCTCTTGTCGCTTTTATTGTTGGAAAATCCGTAGGTCTTGAGCATACCATCCATCTTTTCCACTCCACCTTTGAAATGATGATAAGCTCCGACTTCACCATGAGAAGAGCTCATCCAGAACTTTGATTTTGAGTGGATGATCTCATCCTCATGGTGAAGTGAGACCTAACATTATAATTAATTCCCATGTTTTACAATTTAGGTCTTCTTATATTCTAATTGTGCCTTCTATTACGTTACGTAATGTCCCTCCAATATATTCCTTCTTTTCCACAATGGTTCTCTCACCCATCTCAAAATATGAAGATGAGTCGTTCAAAGTGTTGAGAGGGTGGTGTTGTGGTTGATAAGTATAGTGGGAATGAGGGGAGAGAAGTACCAAAGCATATATAAAATGAAGACACGTTGAAAGTGCCGAGAAGGTGGTGTATGGGTGAGAAGTGCAGTGGGAATGAGGGGAGAGAAGTACCAAAGACAATATAATAATTGTTAATACTGAGAGGGGGGTGAATCAATATCAAGTACAATTTAAAACATTTTTCAACTTATAATTAAACCATTAAATTATATCCAATGAGAAACGAACAATAGTATAAGAGTTACACCAATACACCACAATACACCATGCACAATATATGAGAAATAATCAATAGTTATTTTTCAAGGGAAGTAATGACTTCCAAAGGTAGCTATAGCTTCCAAATGTAAAGGGAGGGATAAACCTCCAAGAGGAAGATACAATCCTCCAATATCAAGAGAGGATTTAACTCTCCATCCTTGCCCCTTCCTTCCACCCAAGAATATATGAGCGATAATAAAACTTTACATTAAATCATCACCATCAACCAACCATCACATAGAACCTGATAATGCTTCCTGAGACTTCTTCAATTTTTGCAATTCTTAAATTATTGGAATACTATGATCCTATTGATAATATTACTCAATTTATTCTTTGAAACTTATCCAAGTTTCACTCCTTGAATCCTCCCCAAAAAGAAGTTATAGAGACAATGGTAGACTTTGTTCAATTCTGGTTTATTCAGGAGACCGAACTTGTACAGAATGCCCCACGCTCAATATTTAACATACGATTCAGAAACTCACACAAAATAAAATAAAGTTCGTACTCTTTCCAATTCAATTTGTCCCACTTCATTTGGATTCTCTATGAAGAAGTTATGATTGTTTTACCTGGAACACCTGTTTATCAACTAGCTTTAGGACTGATCAAAAACCTTGTCTTCCACAGAGTGTATCTCCATAATTATAGCGAATCAAGAGCTTAAACTTTTACCATAGGTACCTTGATATGTCTTCTCAATACCATAGCAATTTCACCATTCGAATCGTTCTAGAAAAAAAATTATAGCGAAAATGGTAAGATGACCTGAAAATAACATACCTTAGAACACATCACCAAAAGACTTCATCCTCCCTTGAAATACGACCTTCTTTACTTTTGATTTTCCTCTAAAATTTGACTTGTGTGTCAAATGAATGTATAATGATATTTATTTATACCATTTATGTCACTTCCTTTTAATATTAGGGCTGACCTGACACTTTCTTATTTTGTAATTTTGTTCTTTAATTATCTTCAGGGCCTACATGTACTTCTTTCTACAATTCACTTTGTCATCTTCAAAAATTCATTTCTCCTCAACCATGAGGATCCACGTGACGTGCCACATACCACCAGAAACAACATGATGTATATTATCCATCCATGGGTGTTTTATATGCATGTTCATTGTCCTTCATGTCCAAATACCTTCATCAATCCTATGGTCCAAAACCCATGACTAGGGTTGACATCAGTGACAACAACCAATCTTCCAACAATATCCCCATTTGTCATTGATGAAAATACTCATGCTCCCCCTATCATCATGATCCCAATTTCTCTCTCCCTTTGACATAAATGGCAAAGGGTAGGGAAAAGGTAACTCTCTTCTTTGGGGCTACTCCTCCTGAACATGTCGCACTCAATAATATTTCATCCTTATTTTTGGTGTTTGGGACTTTTTCTTCCTTGGAATCTTTTTCTGTGGTTTCTATCTTCTCTCTCTTATTCATGTTTAGGATGTATATGTTGTTCAGTCTTCTTGTTGCAATTGCAACCAATCTTCCTAAGTTATTTTCTCTGATTTTACATTTTCGGGAGTCAAACGTAAGAGTGTATCCTTGATCACATATTTTGCTCACATCGAGGAGATTATGCTTAAGATATTCAACCAATAGGACTTTTCCTTCTTTTACATTTTCACTTCCAAGCTTTACAATTCCTTTTCCAAGTATTATAATAGATGAGTCATCTCCAAATGTAACATTTCCACCCTTTTTCTTCAAGCTGACAAAGTTTCTTTGATCTCCGGTCATATGAGATGAACACCCACTGTCTATGAACCATTCATCTTCTTCTTTGCATTCTTTAGCCACCAATGTTATTTGATAGTTTTCATTTTGTGGAATTTCTTTCCTTTTCGATGTTGTAGTTGGTATACATACATTTGGCTTATGATTATCTTCCTTCATCTATCTGGAATCTCGTGCTTTATGACCAAGATTATTGCACTCGTAACATACAATATTTTGATCCATTAATGAGTCAAATTGATTATAATTTTTGTTGATAGGACTACGAACATTTCCATATCTAATATTTTCACCATTCATGTAGCTTGCATAGTTATTCCTTTCATTGATTCTACAATTGATTGCCTTGTGTCCAAAATTTTCACAAGTATAACAATGTCCAGGAAAGAAATTTTGATACTTGGGAGTAAGTGATCTTCTTTGTGGTGTGGTCCATCTGGGTTCATGATCTATTCTTATGTAGTTTCCTTCATAATCATTTATTTCATACCTCATGGGAGAGGATCTTCTTGATGTCTCATTCATTCTGAATTCTAGTCTTCTATCTTGTTGTTCAACTTGTTCTGGAGTGTTGGTTTCATCATTTTCAACTTCCTTCTCTTGTTTTTTTGTCTTCAAACTGTCATTGTATCCTAGTCCTGTGTTGTCATTTGGAGATCTTTGATTGCTAAGGATCTGATCTAATTTTTCATTGTTTTTTTTGAACTTCTTCAACTTTTTTGTTGTAAATAGTAGATCCCCTTTTGTGTGATCCAATTCTTGTTTCAATTTCTCATAATTTTCTAATTGTTCCTTCAAGCTATTAATGGTATTTTCAAGCTTGTAATTTCCTTCTTCACAACTACTCAATTCACCTTTTAGTATTATGTTTGTGTTTCTAAGATTTCTATTTTCAGTTTCAACATGCTTCAACTTTTCAAGATTCTCATCTTCTTGTTCACTCTCTGCATTTCCTTTGTATCCCCAAAAGGAATCAAGGTTGGTTTCTTCATCTGAATCTTCTTCACAAATGATTTCTTCTTCTTTAGAATTATTGTGATCATCATCCTGAGTTTCTTGGTTTATGAAGAGGACTTCTCCTCCATCATTATCTTCTTCATCACTCTCATCTGAGGAGATGTCATCATCCTTGGAGTAAAGGATATTTTTATTGTTGAGACTTCTCTTTTTATAGTAGCAGTTTTCAACAATATGTCCTATTCTACCACAGTTAAAGCATTTGAGAGGAGACTTACCTTTGTATCTTCCACTTCCCTTCTGAAACATACTTACAAAATTTTATGTTTCTTCATCAAGGTCGTTATCCTTGTCTTTTATCTTCTCTATGGATTTAAAGGCTGCTTCATTGTTTGGTCGGTCACTTTCTGTACCTGTTCTCATTTCATATGCTATAAGAGACCCATGTAATTCATCCATTGTCATTTTGGTCAAGTCCCTAGTTTTTTCAATGGTGGATACCTTAGCATCATACTTCAAGAGAAGTGATATCAACACCTTTTGTACAACCAACGATTCATCGAGCTCTTCACCTAATCCTTTGATAGCATTAACAACTTCATCAATTATAAGAAGATAGGTTGCAATATCTTATTTTTTATTCATCTTCAAATTTTCAAATTCTGCTCTATGTCGTTGAAGCTTGACCTGCTTAACTTTTGGATCACCTTCGTAGATACTCTTGAGTTTGTCCCATACCTCTTTAGTAGTGATTCATCCCATCACTTTGCTAGCAATGGTTGGTGCCAATGCTGCTAGAATAACATGTCTGGCTTTTGAATTACAACTCATAAGATTATTCTCATTTGGATCGGTTGGAGCATTATTTGGGATTACATAGCCATTTACAATTGAGTACCAAATGTCTACTCCAAAATCCGTTAGGTAAGTTTTCACTCTATCACTCCAGTATTCATAATTTCTTCCATCAAATTTTTGAATCCCATTTGAAATGTGCTCATGGTGATCCATCTCTACTCAGGATTTTCCTTCCAGTGGTTAAACTATTCCGAAGGCAACCTGCTCTGATACCAATTGTTGATACTGAGAGGGGGGTGAATCAGTATCAAGTAAAATTTAAAACCTTTTGCAATTTATACTTAAACCATTAAACTATATCTAATGAGAAATCAACAACAGTATAAGAGTTACACCAATACACCACATGATCCGGATTTATGTAGGAACACAATGAAATACAGAAATACACATAAACACAGAGATGCAGTGGAAATAAGACTTCATTTCATTAATAACCAATCACTGAAATATGCTTACAGATAGAATGGAAATAAACTAGCTAGGGCGTTGGTAGCTTATCTCTGAGAAGAGATGTGGTTGCTACTCAAATCCGTGAGAAGATGATTACAATGAGGCTCTAGAGGCCTTTTTACAATAGACGAGAATGCAAAAATTCATAGACATCCAAAAACCTAACCCTAGGAGATGAAGCGCCAAAAGTCATGTGGGCCCCGTTTGGGTAAGTTAGTACATCAACTTCCCGGGGTCGTAACTTTTTCATACGATCTCCGTTTTAGGCGTGTGATAGCTCGTTGGAAAGGTATCATCGAGGAGATTCATTTTGGGGGCTCAATCATGCCTTCATATATCATTGAGAAACTCGATCTCAAAAAACCTTCATTTAGGCCCTCAAAATGGCCCCGGAAGTTAAAACCTGCTAAAAATAGTAAATTGCCAAAATTGCCAGAAAATTGTTTTGAGCCAGTCGAAAAAGGTAGGTGGCCACCGATATCCACTTGGATCAATCCTCCCTCCTTAGGAAGAAATGGTCCCCATTGCATTGAGTTCCTCCATGAGATGAAGAAACTTCTGTTGAACTTGGTCCCTGGTGAGCCATTTGCCTTGGTGAGGGAGTTGGCCTGCTTTGACAACTCGATATAGAGGTACCCTTTGTTTTTGGGTGTGCTTGATCTGTGTATCCATGATCTGATCAGTTCTGGCTTGTTCCATGCAGTCTAGATTTAACTCTGTTGGTGTGAGTTGTTCTGCCATGTCGGATGTGTCTAGTAGAGGTGGAAAGTAGGGCCGAA
>ML777634.1:1181393-1213741 GCA_009831015.1 Picea engelmannii
CCCTTATATGAAAAAGTTCAATTCTCGTTTTCTCTTGTTGAGTTACATTGACATTAGCATTACTTGAAGAGCTAGTACTTGCAATAGAACCATTACCTTGGTAACCCATGGCTGCGATCTTCGTTTCATCACCCGAATCTGAATCTAAGTCATGTTGAACAGTCGCAACATTCTTTGACTTCCCTTTGTTGTTGTTGCCAAACTGTTTGGGTCTTCTTTCAGGATGAAGCTTCCAACAATGGTCTTCATCATGGCCATCTTTTGAACAATGTTTACATGTGAACTTTTCTCCCTCTTTCTTCACAACAACATTCTTCCTGCCATTGCCTTTGAACCTTTTATTTCCCTTGTTTCCATGGCTGAATGTATTCTTGTTACCCTCATGAGTATCGTTCCTTCCCCTTTCTTCCAAATGAGTAGCCTGTACACAAACTTCATCTAGATTCAAAGGATTAAACATGAGTATAGTATGTCTCAAATAACTATGTAAAGCACCAATATATTTGAGCAAATTTTCCTGAGAAGACAAATCAACTCCCAAAACCAAAGCTCTTCTCCTAAATTCCTGAGTAAATATTTGCACATTCTGTCCTTTAGCTTGTCTAAAATTCTTCCATTCCATAGTTTCCTTTTGTTTATATGCCAATGGATAAAATTGTTTTTTAATTGTAATAATGAAATCATTCCAAGAAAGAAAAAATTTACCATGCTTTTTCATTTCCTCCTGAGTCTTAGAGTCCCACCAAATAAGTGTTGAACCATCTAATCTTAATGAAGCAAGCTGAATTTTGGTTTCATCATCTTGAATCTTTTGTATTCTACAATATACTTCAATTTGACGTATACAATTATCTAACTTCTCAGCATTAACTTCTCCATTGTATATTGACAATTCAAATTTTATATCAAGCTTTAATGAAGGAATTTGCGAAGGAGTTTTACCATGTCCCTTTGGAGAATTCGGAAGATGTTTAGAACTGGTAGAAGCAGAAGAAGAACAAGATGATGGAGGAGAGGGTTGTGGAGAAGCACCATTCCCTCTATTTCCGTCTGGAGGTTTGTCACCACTGCCTCCCTTATGCATTGAAGGGTTGGAGCCTTCACCTTGCGAAAATATGTTCCTTTCCATCAAGATCTTCATCATCTCTCTCAACTCCAAGACAACCTCTCTGAGATCTTCATTTTCGGCAGGAACATGTTCATGACTTTCTGCATGAGCCATGCTTGGTGAATGTCTCCCTGAAACTTGCGGTGAATGAATATGCTTCCTCCTTGTCAGATGAGAACTTGGCTCCACAAGTTTACCTTCTCCTCTTGTGAGTTTCAACCTTGTGATCATCAAAAACAAAACTTGCAAACAATCAAGTCTTCCAAAAACCAGTGCTCTGATACCAACTTGATCTAAAATTGAAGAAGACTTGAAATACTTGAAATTATTTGCAATGTAAATGTTATGTGTTTAAAGAAAATGGATCAGTTTGCAACACATAGATTAAGGAATTACTTATGAAAAATACACATCGACAGTAGCATAATCAATGAACATAAGCACATAAACACAACAATTTGATAAAGGAGTTCACCCCTCTCTTGGGCTACATCTGGTCCAGCTTCCAATGGATCATTATTATTAATTTCTCAAAGTGCTCAAAAACATGTTTTACAATGCTCAAACTAACAAACTGACTGCTCCAATGGCTTCAAAGTGTCAAAAACCCCTGTCTGGGCTCTTTTGGCACCTCAATCGGTCAGAAAACGAAGAAGTTAGGCCTCCTGGAAGTCTCCCTCTTCAAGCTTGTTGTCTCTGCATCTACAAATTGCACCCTTCTTCTTTGAACCCGGCTCACACAAAAATTTAAGCGTGAAAACCCAGGATTGGGTGCAATAGCGCCAATGGTGAAAATTGTAGGATGGTTAAGGGCACGCCAACCCCTAACCGCCTAGCATCTGGGCGTATGGGTCATGTGACCGCGCACATTGGAAAAAGTGGTTAATGGTTACAACGGGCTTAACTTCCCCCACGCTCCGGTTAGGGTCACATGGCAATAAAGCAAAGGACCACGGGCTATGTTAAACCCCGCGCCAACCGTTACAACCACGCGCATTATACCATGGTTATATGTAATGTAATAAGACCACGGGTCAGGGCTAAGCCCCGACCTGACCCCCTTTCCGTTTTAAACAATAAACAAATTTAAATATTGTTGAAACTGTATAATTAACAAGAACCAATTGATGGATCATTGGTAGGGCGGCCATTGTTAAACCTTACACCGGTGGGGGAGGTTCGGGGGTCGAACCCCATGGACTTCATTAAATTTTATTAACATACAACCAACCAATTCCGGGGTGCCACGTGGTAGCCCATGATTGGGCCACGTGGCACCCAATCATTGACCAACAAAACACCATGTGTCAACACATCATTCACCTTCAGCAACCAACCAGATTCTGCCACATCATCATATGCCACATCATCATACAGTCTGTATGGCCCTGCCATGTCAGCCTGTACGGACTGTACGGACTGTACAGTCAACATCATTTTTTTACCTGTTTGACTTGATGAACAAATCGTTATATCTCTCGCTCCCGACGTCCATTTGAGACGAAACTAGTTGCGTTGGGTTTGTAACAACGAGGTCTACGCTCTCGTCTGGTTTGAAGTGATTCTGAGCACATTGAATTTTTTGAGCAAAATTTGATCCCCTGATCACTAGTGGAGACTACAGTTCCTGATGCCCCTTGTCATTGCCTTAGTGAATCAATCGCTATTGTTCATTTTTTTTTATCCGCGAAATTTTGAGATCCTTGGGCAACTTTATTTTTCTAATCCGCCATTCGAATTATTTAAGTATTCTTTTGTTTGTGAAAAAATTCCTTTTCGGATAGATTGCAAGCATTAAAAAAAAAATTCTACTTCTCAGAACATTGGTTGGGTGCACCCAGATTTTATTCCCTTGCTTCATTACTCAAAGATTTATTATCTTGGGAAATTAAGTTATCAAAGTTTCCTGTTTTAAAGGTGTCGAGATTTTAGTATCCCTTCCTTATTTACACAGAGATTTTATTCTTTTTCACTGAGTTTTTTCTTTACTACACTGAGATCCTTGACTTTTTACTACAAAGATATATTTACCTTCAGTCTAAACTACTGACAATAGTAGACGATGTTCTTTTGAAGGTTATTAAATGGTGCCTTAAAATTTCAGCGTTTTTATAAGTAATCATTGGTATCTAACTATATTTAATTCCAAGGTTGATAAACTTTATGTATATATTGACCAATTGATGATGTAAATTATTGTAATATCGTTGGGGTTTGCATAGCCCAGTAAGCTTTCTAATTGGAGGGTTGTGTTAATTAATTATAATGGTTGTAATTGATGAACAACATGTTAAGGTAACGACCGCATGAATGGCGGAATGGTATCTTCTTAATAAGGTTTATTGTTTATGTTAGTGATCTAATAATAATTACTTGTTATTGTTAGTGATCTAATAATGTTTAATTGTTATGTAGTGAATTAATTGTGTTAATTGTGTAAATACCAGCTTATTGTTTCAATAGTTGGGCATCAACTTACTTGGTTCCATTTTAACTATGATTATAGTAGTTATATAACAGTTTAAGCATGAGTAACCGTCTAATAGCTTAACAGTTTGCATTTGCTTATTAAGATCAGTTTCAATTGTTATATAACAATTTTTTGTGGAATAATCATATGACAATTATCTTTTCTAATAGATTGATTGTTTTCATCAGTTTATTAAGTTTAATTGTGATTGAGTTTACTGCTTGTAATAGCTTTTAATTGTCATCACAACAGGGAATTAATAGGACTTGTTGAATTCACTAACGTTGTTAATGGAACCCTTATCTGATAGATTGTGATTATAATTATGAGTTTCCTTTTTCAATAAATGTTGTGAAGGGGTTGTAAATGAATGGAAGGTAAATGTTTGCTTGATGATGGATAGGTGCCCTTACTTTAAGATGGCGATTGGTTACTAATGTGTGGAAGGTAGTCACCCTGTGTCTCATTAAAGTTGTTGATTGAGTGCCTTGTTTATAATTTTCATTTTATGTTGACTTCTTAAGTTGGTACCTTGGGCGCATTGGATTGCATCTCTATTAAAGGTTTAGAATTGTTGTGCCATGCCTTACTCGCTATCACTTTTGTCGCATCATGGAGGAATTATTTCTTATGAATGGATCTTGGCACACAATGATCAATGAGTGTGTATGACAATCATGCCTTGGGGAATGTGCCTCTCGATGGCGTTGATGTCGATTATTGAAGTCAATGTTTTGTAAATTTTTTTGTAACACATGATTGACTTGTTCTCGCCCACCGTGGATGTTCATAGTACATGTGTTGTTTTTATGTTGGTTGTGCCTGAATGATCTTTTGTTGTCTTTAAGCTTAGTCGTCTAGACTTGTTGTGTCGGGTGGGATGTAGACACCTCCTTGTTCCTCAGAACAGTCGCCAGCCTTGAGACCTTAAATGGTCAAAATCGATGGGAACCTGGGCTCAAGCATTGCTTATGTGTCTTGGAGGTCCTAACCATTGCAGGGTAGGACAGGAAGGTAGTCGTTTTTATTTTTCATCCAATTGAATGTCGTATGTTGCTTCTCGCTGCCTGATGTGATAGTATGCTAGGTCCTTATGTTCTTTGTTGCGTTATTTTCATGTGTTGTGTTCATCGTCATGTTGCAATGTTTGAATGTATGGTTGTTATTACTTTCCCACAAAAAACAAAAATGTACAGGTTTTGCGTCACATGTTGTCGTAACGACGGGCGTCATTACATACAGTTTTTTCATCACATGTTGTCGTAACAAAAGGGGTCATTACATATGGTATCAAAGTGGGTTTGACCCACAACTTGGGATCACTACTACTTCCATTGATTATATATTTGATTATAAATGTCGCTAATTAAATTGATTTATATTTGTGTAGGTAATCATGGTTAGAGGACGCCACAGAGGCATACGACGGGGTGCTAGGGGAGGAGGCACAATGCCGCCAGTAGCATCCACGCCCGAGGGGTCTAACCCCCAGGGAGATAAACATGTTGTCAGGAAGGAAAATATAGTTGCGGGCAATGTGGTTGTGTTGATGAGGTCCTTCCAGAGGATGTCTGAGGCACTGATCATCTATTTGGATAGAGATGTGGCTAGGGCACCGAAACCTCCTAAGGGTCCATTGCATGCTCTGGTCGGTACTGGTAGCATTCACTGCGAACTCGAGAAGGTCAAATTTCCTGAGTTCTTTGGTTCCCTAGATGATGCAGCTGCTGAGGCATGGTTGGAGAATATG
Source organism: Picea engelmannii (assembly GCA_009831015.1). Classification (NCBI taxonomy): domain Eukaryota; kingdom Viridiplantae; phylum Streptophyta; class Pinopsida; order Pinales; family Pinaceae; genus Picea; species Picea engelmannii. The sequence continues at coordinate 1,186,722 of ML777634.1, forward strand.
GTGATGTACTTTGCACTTTGTGACTATACATCCAACATGAAGGTCCGTATGGAATTCTTTCAACTGAAGGGGAGCACTCTTCTATGGTGGAATACACTCCTGCCGCAATTGAACATGGCAGTCGAAGACATGTCATGCGAATTGTTAGAGGAATGATTCTGGCAGAGGTATCTATCTGAGGAATTCATTGAGCGTCATCTCAACGAGTTCAATGCCTTGCAACAGGGTGGCCATGTGGTGCTTGAGTACGAGGCCCGTTTCATGGAGTTGCTTCGGTATGCTCCACACCTGAATCTGAGAAACTTAAGGTCAAAAAGTTCATGTTTGGCATTAATGTCAACATTCATTCAATTGTGAGGATTGTGATGCCTCAAACCTTGCATGATTTTGTCCAGAAGGGTCTCATAGCAGAGGAGGAGCTTATCAGTAGGGGTCAGAGAAAGACTCTAGCGAGACTTGTGAGACAGGCGTTGTTAGACCAAGATTTGCCTCACCCTATGCAATATTTCAGAGAGGGCCTTACTCCATTTCCCTATGCAGACTCACTTTCTCTGATTGATAAATCCAAAGACAAAAATATAAATTTTTTCCACTTGTACGCATCTTTCACCCTATACAACAAGTGTTTACACAGGTTGCTCCACTACAGCCCACGTACATAGGGATTTGTGTCAGAAAATCAAAATTAAATGTCGGGTTTCCATGTCACAACATGAGATCTCTTATCCTTGGACTTCCATATACTGGAAACATTCTGACTCGACCCTTCAATTGAATTTTGAAGGCTATAAAGAAGCCAATTCCGAGCTATGGAAAAAGAGAGATAATTCAACTTTGAGAGCAAAGTTACTTTGGAGAAATTATTACTTCATATTGAGTCTGCATCCCTTTGTCCTTTAAGTCTGAACACAATGTTCATCCCCCAAGCTCTTCCCTTATTGATGGAGAACCTCTTTGTCTCCCTTATATGAGATTGCCTTTAGTGGAGGATTGAAGTAGTGGAGGCCTGGCTGGAAGAAACTTGGTTTCTCGGTTCCAAACCGTGCTAACACAAAAGTTTGTAATTTTTTCACTTCTGCTGATCATTTATTAATAGAAATACTCATTTTGTGTCCAATTGATATCTTGCAAATATATGAGTTATTATCCATGGGTATGTTTGTTTTGTATATTAATGGATTATGTTATCCAATGTGCTAACATTTTATATTATCACTATATGCTTTCTCTTCTTGTTTGCTGAGAACTTGTTGTAGGTATAAATCTTTGGGTTGAAGTGCTCAACGGTGGACATCATCAAATGTTTGGACGAGGTAGGCCTCTTTCTTATATCTCTTGCACATTGGTTTATATAGAATATGCTAGAAAATAGTCAATTTCTACAGTCATACCTATCTGTTGTGGTTTACCCTAGCCATAATGAGATTTTCCTTGTAACAGAATTGGCGACCATACTGGGGATGAATCTTATTTCTTAGGGTTTGAAGTACTTTTCTCCTTAGATTTATCTTATTTCTATTGTGGTTCTTGTCGTAACATTTCTTGACAGCTCCTATTCACTTTGAGTCTGAGTTTTCATCCTTTCTCCCTTGCCTAGCCTTGTTTCAAAGCATATACACACCTTTTACCTTGACAGTCACGTATACATGCAGGCTCTCTCACTAAAAGTTGCGTATATACGCTCTGTTTTCCCAAACAGTCACATACACCTATTTTCTTTGCCTTTTTTCTTGGTCTGGTGTTTGTTGGGTGGGATTTGATGCTTGTTGATCCTTCTTAGGTCTCTGTAGTGCCTATTGAGTGCCTGTGGGATGACCAGAAACCCTCTTTTGGTTGAATTTCTGGGCGAAGTCTTTCTCTTCATCTTTTCATTTTTATGGTCCTTGTACATTGGGCTAGGTGTTTTGTTGCTTGATATCCTTCTTGAGTTATCTCTTTTTTATACACAATAGGGCTATACATCAAGTTACTTTTTAGTCCATGCATTTTCAGTTTCGATATATTGAAAATACAAAACAAAATAGGCATTTTGCATTGCTTGGCATTTTTTTCTTTGAATCTCTATCATTAGCTTAGTGCATATAGTGAAAGATTGCATCTTTATTTTGGAATTGCAGATTTGAATTTGAAAATTGAATCATATTTTAGGAGCATATCATTCATCAAAAGTTGAAGTTAGGACTTTTCATTACTTGCATATTTACTTTTCTTGCAGAGTCATAACACCATGAGTTTCATTACCATACTTTTTTGAGTAAACATGACCACAAAATCAATGCTATAATTTAAAATTTATTAGTAATGATTTTATTTTCTAGGGTGCACAAACTAGCCTAGGATTTAGTGCCTTGGAATAGGATTTTGTGAGTAAAATTTTCTAAGGAAATTAAATCAACATATGTGTCTGAGTCAGGGAGTGGAGAAATCCATTGTATAATTGGTAATATCAGGAGGCTCCGCTCACACCAAAGTTAATCACGAGGTCACACAAAGTTGGTTAAAGGGATATCCCCTCGATACCTTTCTAACATCAGAGATATTTCTGGGGATCTATTCGTATCTAGGGATCTTGTTAGTGCCTTTACCTCCATGAGATGCGGTGATTTCAAGGTTTCAAGATTTTCTACCCTACCCATACAGTGGATATAACTTACAACTGCTCGCCTATGCATTGATTATACAATGGTTTATTAGTTTCTTGACTTAGGTGTCTCATAGGTTACTTGCAGGGGTTATTCTGCAGGTACCCTATGTCAGATAAGGGTCATACAACACACAACCTTTATGGAGGATTACCTCTCCGAGGGGATCTAACCGACTGGTTGTTAAGCCCACGAGGGCCCTTATAACTGATTTTGTTACCTCTGATATTTAGCAGGGAGTCTCAGGCCCCTCTTGGGCGAGACATACCTTCTTTAGGGAGGGAGGCTACTCAACCAATTTACCCCGTTTTCATGCATATTGGTCGTTTGACTTTTAGTGTGCTCTTTTCTTACTGGTTGGTTGTAAGAGTCTATACTGAGTCCTCATTATGGATAGTGGAGTCCATTTGGCTCCCTCATTTACTGCTTCTTACCCCATGATGCCTACTCAGTTCATGGGGATGAATCATCCTGTTTCTTATAATGGTATGAAAAAATTTGGTACTCAGTCCATGCCTTGGGTCTCTAGTCATTCTCCCGTTAATATGTCTTCACCCTTGCAATCCTCTCCCTGGTCCACTTATATGAATCCTAGCATTGGATCTGGGGGCACCATGGCCCGAATGCCTACATCTTATTTTGATATGAGTCATTTCCCTCAACCTTCCTTTACGACAGGAGGTTTGAACCTCCCCTCTTATGGATCCAATCCTAGTTATGCTCTTTTAGGAGACAATGCTCAGATGGGTTCTTATTCTACCTACTACACTCCATCCATGTATCCTCCATCTACCATGTCATTTCCTTTGAACACTTTTTCCATGATGAGTCCTCATGTATCCCCGGGTGTTTCATATGAGGAGAATCTGTTTTATGATTTGGGCTATCTGCTTCATGGGACCCCATCACAAGGGGGAAACATATATCCTCACTCGAATAGTCCTTATCCTACTTCTGTTTCTTCACATAATCGGTGATGATGCTCGTTCAAACTTCTTTGAATCAATTAAATGAAGGACACTAACTATCTGGACATGGATAGGGGTAAACCAGGACACTTCCTATCCTGCAATGTCTAAAAGTCAATCTTTTCCTAGACCTTGGTATCAAATGCCACAAATCACTACTACTCTAGTCACTACCAGTCACACTGGAGTTCCATCACCAACCTCTTCTAGCCATGTTGGATATGGGTCGACAACTTCTACAGGTTATGTTGACAACCCATACCCGGTCGCTGCTAGTCACACTGGGGGCACCGCTTTAGTTTCCACAAGTCATATCAATGCCACATCTCTGACCTCTGAGTACCATGTAGGAGATGAATCTCCCACATTTTCCTATGACATTGATAATATTCCACCAACAGTATTGAACAACACTGGGGGCATTGAGAAGCCCAGACATCTTAGACGTAAGCATAGATTCCTTTGCAGGACTTGTGAAGGAAGTCATCTTACTCGTTTATGTCCATCCATGGTTGGGATACGAGAAGTGTGGGGCTCACCTAAGGGCCCTTCGGATTCTGAGGCGTCTATGGTTTCCCCACACCTTGTTCCTCCGATTGACATGACAATAACATCGTTGCAATCCTCTCTTGATCACACCCCTGTTTTTGAGGGTGATGCATCCTTCATTCATGTCATAATCATTCCTGATCCCACCCCTTTTGAACTAGAGAGATTTATTCTCTCCCTGAGTGCTCTCCCTCCAAGTCCCGAAGAGATTCCCTTTGATTAGGATGGCCTTGTGGTGTATCCCACACCCCAACCTATTTCTTTTCCAGTAAGAGACATTATTCGAACCATGACAGAGACTGTATACTTCGTTAGTGATTTATCCTCCTCCACTTGGAGAGTGTTGGGTTTTCCCAAGATTTTGTTGGCTATTCGTAAGATACTGACATTCCACAGAAGGCTGTAATGGGAGCCTTGGCCTCCCCCATTACATGTTTATTAGAACAACATCAACGATTTAATTTAATCTCTTTTCTGACCCGTCTAAAAATGGAAAAGATTGTGGATTGATTTGTCCCTTTCACACTCATTAATTTGGATTTGAAAGGTCATGAGTCTTAGTTAATATCTTTTCCGACTCGTTATCAAAAAGTGAAAATATTGTCGAGTGAACTTGTCTTTTTCACACTCGTAAATTGGTTTTGAAGAGACATCTATTTGGCACAAGTTTACCCCTTTTTTACACCAAGTTGACTAAAAGACATAAAAAAGGACATTTTTTGGCATCAAGTTGTGATTGCATCTCATGCCCTTGCTTGCAGTATTGAGCCTATATCCGATTCTCTCTTTGTGCCATAAACCATTTGCCTCAACAATTTTTCATCCTCAACCAAGTAGAGCCTTGTTTATATCCTTCGCAATTTGACAACCTATACCTAGGAGCAAACATTCCCCCAAGTGTCCATCTCCCGCATGCACTTCCCTGCATTGAGCATAGGTATGTTCCATTGTTGGAACTAGTTTTGGTTACTTGTGACACTCGTTTCCTCCTCTGTATCATAGAATTCATTTGTCTATGAAAAAAACAAAAATACAGGCGGGAAGGGAGTATTATATTATATCGATGGCAGTCATGCCTCCTTTGAACATAGCACAAAATTATTTGAGTCCATTCATCATCATAATTTTGGGATTAGCATGGCCTTAGGAAGCTGAGCTCATTACAGAGTCTTCTCTACCTACTGGTTACTCTTCTAGTCCCTATATAGAATTTCATTGATGCCTCCTGCATCTCATAGTTTCATCATCAAGTCTATGTTGTCGGAGTCCTTCATATGTCTTATGCTCTTGTTCAAAGGAAGTCTATCAACCTGTGTCGACCACTCCTCAAAACTCTTGACTTTGCATGTTGTCCATACCCTCAGTTTGTCTCAGAATCACATGATACTATAGTCCTATCATGCACCCTAGCCCTACTTTCATCATTGGTAGGTAACCTTGAACCCAATAGTCTACATTTCTTCATTGGTTGTTAATTGGGTGGTTTCCCTTATGTTCGATGGCAAGAAATCTATTCCCACATTGGGATTCATTCAGTGTCTTGGATGCCATTAGCCTTATTGGTGGTTTACTCACCTTTGTCAACAGTTTTCATCATTGGTTTCTATTCAAAGGATCTTTTTTGTGTCCCGCTTCCACTTGGCACACGCGAAAGACACATAGGTTCATTGGTTCGTGAACTTTTTCTTTGTCCAATTTCCATCCAATCATGAAGCTCCTACTTTGTACCTCATTCTGATTGATGAGATATGCCTTAATTCTCTCCTTTTATACTGTCTCTTTCCATCTACATCAGCCCATTTATTATGGAAATGGGGCCTAGAGTCTTATGAGTACCTTGAGGCTTGCAGTCATTAGTGGTAGGCTCTCTCATCATCTATAGTTGGGATTACATCAATGGATTCTGATCAATGGATTCTTCAGGTCTTCGACACCGAATCCTTTATTCACACTTATAATAATGTACTCGGTGCCTTGATACCTACTTTCATTATCGATAGGTTGTCTTTCATTTGTTAACAGTATAAATCAATGACCGGTAATCAAACAATGTCTCATTGTGTTCGACCTGAACTCCTTTACTCACATGATGTAAACTTTCACCTTTGGCAAATTGTGTAGAAGACTTAAAGACATCACTATGTGGCCGTAGCTTTCTTGAGTTGTTGCTTCCATTTCAGTGGAACAATACCTATATGAATTCAGTGATAATGGGAGATCAGATTGTACTCCATGGTATATAGATATCCTCATCTTGATTTTTTTGAGACTAGTTCTACTAGGCCTTGTTCGTGACTATGACAACTTTTGGAATGTAACTACATTTGTATTTTCCTATTCATGGCCATAGAAACTTGTTTGGTATATTTTCACATGGATCTGTAGTGTATTTTGGCAACCATGTATGTAAAGTCAGTGCATAATGTAATGAGAAATTGAGTTCATCGACCTGGTTCTCTACCACTCCACTTCTGGGTTATTCATAATGTATTTCGGCCATCACAGATACTCCTTTGACCTCACACTTTAGGGGACATCTGTTAGAGAAAGATTTTCCTCACCCTATGCAATCTTGCAGAGAGGGCCTTACTCCATTTCCCTATGCAGACTCACTTTCTCTGATTGATAAATCAAGAGACAAAAATATAATTTTTTTACACTTGTATGCATCTTTCACCCTATACAACAAGCGTATACGTAGGCTGCTCCACTACAGCCCGTGTACATCGAGATTTGTGCCAGAAAATCAAAATTAAATGTCAGGTTTCCATGTCACGACAAATATCTCTGATCCTTGGCCTTCCATATACTGGAAGCATTCTGACTCGGCCCTTCAGTTTCATTTTGAAGGCTATAAATAAGCCCATTCCGAGCTATGAAAAAAGAGAGAGAATTCAACTTTGAGAGAAAATTTACTCTGGAGAAATTATTACTTCATATTGAGTCTGCATCCCTTTGTCCTTTAAGTCTGAACACAGTGTTCAAGCCCCAAGTCTAAACAAGTTTCCAAGTCGTGTTGGGTCGTCTACTTCTACTTTAGGTACTAGGAGTACTGGATCGAGGAATGAGTGCTAGACATGTGGATAGCCACACTAGCAGTGTGGTTGCCCAATTGAAAGGACCAGAGCATATGGATTAGTCGGACCCACTACTGTGGGATATTTGGGAAAGGCCGATCGGATTCATGCCACGGTGAATAACCGCCAGGAAAATAAAAAGTTGACTGTGCTCAAGGTGACAAGTATCATCATTGACCAGACCCTTAGTATTTTGATAGATCTATGTGCTACAGAGAGTTTTATTTCTGGTGCAATGCTAAAAATAATTAAGGTAAAGGGAGTCGAACATGACAAGTTTAGCTTTGTAGAAAAGGCTTCGAGAGCCAAAAAAAAAGTTGGACGGAAGGTGACAGGATGTATCCTTAACCTAGGAGAGTTTGTCACAAGGGCCAACAGGTATTTCACGATATTAGGGTCTTATGACGTGGTGATCGGTATGGACTGGTTGGAATCGCATGAGGCGATACTCAACTGTAAGATGAAAATGTTGAGCTTGGTCGATGATGAGGGACAAAGATGTGTGATTGTAGGTCATAACTAGGGAGTCTCCCTAAGGTTCGTATCTTCCCTACAACTATAGAAGAGCATGTGCAAAGGATGCAAGCTATATGTGATCCTTGCGTTAAATGAAAAGGGCATGGCAGAAGGCCTAGAAAACCTTCTGGTAGTGTGATAGTTTGAATATTTCTTCCCAGAGGAGTTGCCAGGATTTCCTCCTGAGAGGGAATTGGAATTTACCATCGACCTAAAACTGGGAACTTAACTGATATCAAGAGCGCCTTATCGGATGTCAACCCCTAAGTTACAGGAGTTGAAAATGCAACTGAAGGAGTTGTTGGACCTAGGACTTATATGTCCAAGTGTGTCACCATGGGATGTGCCTCTTATTTTCATATGGAATAAGGATGGGTCATGGAGACTCTGCATTGACTACCTTCAATTGAAAAAGTAAACGATCAAGAATCAGTATCCGTTGCCAAGTATTGATTATCTATTTGATCATATGAAAGGCACAAAGGTGTTTTCAAATATCGACTTGAGATCAAGGTATCACTAGTTGTATATCAAGGAGGACGACATCCCTAAGACCACCTTTAAGATGAGGTTTAGACATTATGATTTTACTATTTTTCCATTTGGATTGATGACTTCCCTAGGGGTATTGATGCAACACCCCACCTCAGTGGGTACTGATTGACCTTTCGGTCAAGGGATCATCCACAAGACTGACCCAGAATGGTCCTTCGGGCTTCTAATAGACCCCAATTACAACTATCATAAACATAGGTCCAATACCTATGCTTGTGCGAATTGATTTTCAGGCGCAAGCTTACCCTCAAGTGATCGCCGACTGTGACCAGACGCCTACCCAAAGGTGCTTCATAACTATGGGCTTCGGGTGTTTTTATGTGACCCGCTACCAATAATCTTGATTCCCAAATTGGCAGATTGATAATCCAATGGACACTGGCTCCTCTCCTCTAGACTCCTTCAATGTGATGTCGGGCTATAACTTGGGGTACAACTATCGAGTGCTTCAGGATTTCTCTCTTTGCATCTTCGAAATATATCTTACCTCCCTCTTTCCAAAGTCCGAGCCGTGAATTCTTCTTGAGTTAGATCAACGGTCCATGTCTCCCCACAACCAATGACTCAGATCACCTTTCACGCTTCACGAAGTTGACGCTCTACTCCTCGTGATTTTCCTGAATCATGAAGTCTCCTCCTCTGATCAAATAGTTGTCGATGATTTAAGACCTTTCCTCGAAGGGATATCCACAGTTCCTTCAATGATTATTTGTTAAATATTTCCTCTGGAAGAGTTCTACATCACTAACTCTTTTGAGCTTCAACTCTTGCATGCTGAAAATCTACACTCCCTTTGAGTCCTTCATGGGTTCGATCCTTAGGAACTTTCCTAAGTGATTTTCAACCACCAATCTAAAGAATTCTCTTCCTCTTGAGATTTTTGAAGCTCGAGGGCGATTCACACTCTTGAGTTCCCTCTGGAACAATTGTGAAACCTCTATCCTTCCTGAGATTAACTACTACTCTGGACAAAAATACTCGTTATCTTTCCTGAACTTAATCTCCACTGCAAAATCAGAAATCCTCTAGGTTCCGTTCCTTGCACACCTTGCAGATTTCCCCAAACGTTCTTTCTCTCTCAGAGAAATCTACCCACCTCTGTGCACTCCTTGCAACAGAGAATTTTCCAACCTTTCCTCAAACAAACGAGTCCAACAAATGACTCGGCCCACTCACCTCATACATAGTTCCTATGCACACCTTTCACTCCTTCTTATAGTAAAACCCTGGTATGCCTTCTGATATTTTTCTGAGATTAACTTGAAAACCTGTCAACGCACTCCTTGGGAACTAACACTACACTCCTTGCAAGTTTTCTTAGGAAGAGAAACAATTGAAACTTATTGTTTCCTCACAAAGGCATTCACTTAACATTCATAAGCATAAAACAACTAAATAACAAAGACTGAAAGGAAATTACAAACACACCATTCATAAGATGAAAACAATGAACATACCACACCATGAAATTCTATCAAAGCCTTCTCTATTATATTAATTTGAGTTCTCTGTACATAGGGGTTTTCAACATCTTCTTCATTAAATTCTAAAATACTCTCTAAGATACGTCTCTTCTTACAATAATAATCAGGCATATAGTTTACATATTCTTTACAAAGAGAAGCTCATCGAGCTTTTCCCCTCCAACCATCTAAGTGCTATCTTATCAAATTAAGACTATTAACTACTAAGACCTCATGTAATAAATGATAGGCACAGATAGATAAGAGAAAAAAGATGCAGATCTGTACTGTCCATAAATACATTGATATAATTACAATCCTCTTCGATCTTGCATCGAGGGTTCATCCTCTTATCCTTTAATGATACTTTAATTATACCCACATTAAAAATTTTAAACATGCCATGTCCTTCAAGCTTTTGATTTCTTCAAAATTTGTGTTGGCCGTTGATTTTTTCCTCCTCAAGCACCTTTGGTATGGATGCTCCTGCATCATACTCCTCTAGAAAAAAAATCATGGACTCCTGTCCATGAGCTCCTACACTGTCCTTCCATGTTCCTGGATGTTTTTTTCACTAACCCAACTGGAATTTTCTATGGGGTGTCCTTTGAATTTGACCATATACTCATATTAGGTCTTTCTTCTGGTCTTCTTACCAACCCTCTGACCAATAATCTTCTCCATCTCTGGATTTTCTTCTAAAGGAATATGTTTTCCCCACTGAATCTCTTCCTGGTATTTGGGTCCTTCGATCTCATCTTCCCTGCAAGGATACAGATCGGCTATGTTGAATATGCGTGATATGACCACATCATCCAACAACACTAATTCATAAGAATTTTCCTCAAAGTTTCTCAAGATTTTGCATGGCCCAATATTTTTCATCTTCAATTTGTTGTATGTTCCCCTTGGGAACCTCTCTTTTTGAGATCTGATAAAACTAAGTCTCCCACTTCAAATTGAAGCTCTCTTATGTGTTGATCAACTCTATGCTTGTACTCTTGGCTAGAGTTCTGTAGCTATTCTTTGATCTTCCTATGGAGTTTCTGCATTTCTGCACCAAATCCTCTACTCCAACACCCCTGAACTCACCCTGTTCTATGTCTCTCCACTCATACACTCCTCTTGGCTGCATTCCATACAACATTTGGAATGATATCTTTCCATTTATTCTATTCGACGAGTCATTGTAAGCAAACTCTTATTGTGGTAGAATCTGATCCCACTAAGTACGATGTCTAGTGACTAGAATCCTCAAAACATTTCCCAAGCTCCTATTCACTACCTCAGTCTATCCATCTGTCTAAGGATGATAAGCTGAGCTGAAGGACAAATTTGTCCCAAACTTCTTCCACAATGTTCTCCAAAAAATCCCAATAAACTTGGTGTCTCTCTCTGATACAATGCTCTTTGTTAGTTCTTGAATTCTACCAACTTATTTAAAAAACAAATTTGCAATGTGTATTTCATCATTTGTCTTTTGGCATGGGATAAAGTGTGTCATTTTTGAAAATCTGTCCACTACCACAAATATGGAATCACAATCTCTTTGGGTTCTCGACAATCCCAATATAAAATCCATACTTATTGCATCCCAAGGCCTCCCTAGTATTATAAATGGTTGATACAATCCGATATTTTGTCTCTTGCCTTTAGCATGTTGGCAAATTCTACACCTGCTAACAAATATTTTTACTTATGTTCTTATACCAAGCTAATAATTTGAACAATTCAATTGTGCAAATGTTTTTTCATGGACGAAATGTCCAACCAATCGTTCACTATGATTCTCTTTTAGAAGATTGTCCCTCATGGAACACTTTGGGATACATAGTTGATTACCTTTAAACAACAGTCCATCCTGAATCAAGTATTCTTCTCACTGGCTTCTATCTCTCAAGAAAGGATTCATACATGCTTCATATACTTCCCTGAAATCATAATCATCACTGTACATTTCCTTAAGGTGTTCGAACCCTAAGGTCTTCACCTGAAGCTCCTGCAGAATCAAGCATCTCCTGCTTAATGCATCAACAACTCGTTGACAGGCGAAATTGACCGTCCATCAACTGGGAGTGTGGAACCGGTCCAAGGTTGTCTAATAACCCAAGCCATTTGGGATGAACAACCCTGACAGGTTTAGCGGCTCCGTTAGATGATCTAAGGTCCTAAGAAACAAAAAGAAAAACTACTCTAAACTAACTAATCTAAACAAAACTAACTATTAAAACAAACTAAACTAATCTAACTAAAAATAAATAAAACAAATTAATAAACTAAACTAACTATTCTATATACAATCTACTAACTAATACTATACTAACTCTAACTAATTAAATATCTAACTACTAACGGAAATATAACTTATTCACAAAATGTATAATATCTACAATTTACAGATTTGAATAAAACCTGAAAAAATCATTTGCATTCTGCCCTAAGACAGATAAAGATATTTTTTGTTGATTTTATAATTTTATGAACATAAATAAAACTAAAACTAACTAAACTAAACAACTAATATACTAATTCTAACTACACGTATAATTAAACATATATCTAACTAAACTACTTAAATTATACTAGACAAATTAATGAAAATAAATCACAAACTGACCTGGAGAAACGCTCCATATTTGTCCTATCTATGATGATTGTCTTAGCTGAGCGGAGGGAGGAAACCCACACCAAATTATCCAGGCGCTCCTTGTAAACAGAAATATGCAGTACTCTTCCAATATAATTACAGGACAAACAAGACATAAAAATTACAACAATTTTATGTTTTATAAATCTTCACAGTTAGATAAACCCGTATGCAAAGATCTATACGAAATGCTTCAATTAACGAAGAAGAGAAATATGTGATTCATTAACTGAAACAAAGTAATTGCTGTATTTTTTAAATAATGAAAGAAATCAGATATGGATAACACATAAATTAAATCATATCATTCTACAATAGACTATGATAGCTAAAGTAGTCTATAATCAACTGCAAATGACATGCATAAAATTGAAACAAAAGATTGATATATTGAAAGCGAAAGTTGTAGCAAAACATCAACTTCTGTCTCAGTTTGTAATAGAAATCCATAGCCTAGTTCTCCCACAAGTGAGGATGCCCCTTATTACAAAAAATAATAAGTATTTAAAGACCTTCCACAGGGTAAAACATCCTTGTGGAAGTTATCAAAACTGTTTACATAAAATCTGGGAAGACATCCCAAGTCTGACTAAACTAGGAACCTAAAATAAAACTAAAACACACAAATATCTCCTAGACTATCCAGTATGTCCAATGAAATTCGGATGTACTTGAAAAGGGTTAAAAATGGACAAGTTAGAAGGGTATTTTGTTAATAAAATGATAAAAAATCTAATTCTATAGACTAGCTACAGAATCTTGTGATTCTGTAGCTGGTCTAAATCAGACACAGAATCAACATAAAAATCAATTCAAATCTTTTAAAGAATTAAATTCAACTATCATCCAATAGCTATTTGAAAACGAACCATTCAAATTGGAATTGTTATACTAATTTGAAATCAAACAAGAGCAAGATCAATCAAGTGACTACAGAGATACGTGTACTCTGTTTCATTTGTTGCCACAAAGTTGGGTGAACAAAATCACATTGAACAACAATGGAATTGTTTCAAATCAAATTGAAATCGATATAATTAAAACAAATTATAGGCAATTGTTATGCTGCCTCATCAACAGGGAACACAATCGAATCAAGATAAGATCATTTTCAAATCGACATAACTGTATTGAAATAACAAACGATACATGCCATGAGAGAATTAAATCAAAATTGGCGCGTTAATGTTCACAAACGAAATCATAATGAGATCAATCAACAGGATCTGTAGGATTAGTTCGATCGTTTGTTATTGCTATTTTGGGGCAAACAAACTCGATTAACAATGAACGAAACCGCTCCTTTCAAAATGAATTATAACCGGATTTGACATAGATAACAAATGTCGATCAATTCGTTTTGCAAATCAAACAAAGCAACATCTATAATACGAATCCAACTCATAAAACAATCTTGACAACTCAATATATGGGATAATCCAATCAAAGTAAGAGAGAATCGAATAGCCGGGGATTAACACAGTTATTATGAATCAAAACCGCTCCATGATTCAGGCGTGGATATCATTTGCACAGGCTTAACTGAGAATATTATTTTCATGAAAAACATAGTCGTTGTTTCGAAATCATTGTCAATCCGAGTTGTATTCCCGATTTAGAAGATTATATCAATTCGAACTCACGTAGTCGTTTCAAAAATCAAATCATCAAAACTCAATTAGGGTTGATGTGATCCGACTACAACGAAATCATACCGAATCAAAATATGATCATGCTCTAAATTTAGCATGAAAACCTCCTATTCGAGTTGGATACAAAAAAATTCAATTGAAATAAAACCATCGATTTTGTTAACTTAACAGACAAACGAATCAAATCCGATGAAAATCTATCCGTGGCTAAACTGGGTATGAGCAAATCGTGTATCTAAATCGAAACCTCATTTATTTTTAGCAAAGCGAAAACAATGTACAGGATGAACAACATTATGACAGAGTCATTTCGAATGATAGACAGTGCTATTTGAAAACCAAATTCAAATCATTATATTAATCCTGGTCATTCACAAAACTAAAATGATATCAAAATTCATACCTGTATGATGAGCAGACGGCTTGATCATGACATTTTGGAGTTGACAACGGCTATAGCCGATTCAACATTCTGAAAAACGATGGAACCAATAGTCCTCTGCTTCCTATCAATTGCTTGAAGCATGTCCCTTTGGCTAGTCAATACTGCAACTTGGTTCTCTAGCGATTTGATTTTCGATTGAAGTAAGGGAACATCTATATAGTATCATTCCAACCACAAATCACATTGGTCACAGGATGACTGTTCGGGCTTCGAAAGTGTAGGTGAGGGTTTGGTTACATTGCCGAGGGTTTCGTTAGGTATTTTGATCCCAGGGTAGCTAGGATTATTCTTTAGGGAAGGGGGCAGAGTAGAAACGAAATCATAAGGTGGCTCGGAGCACAGACCCTGTGAGTAAGGGTACTCACTAGTTAGGAAGTGTTCTATGTCAGAGTCTGAATCCTCACCAAGGACTATGGGTTTTTTCTCAACACTTGGTTTAGGCTTATTTCTAGTCATTCTCGAGATAAGCCGAGCGTTCTTCTTTCCTTTTCCATCAATAGTAGGGTTACCTCTAACCTTTTTTCTCACAGGATTTTTTATAGCCTCAGCCTTCTCAGTTATAACGTTGGGTAAGTCAATATCGGGGTCGACTGAAGGCTTAGGAGAGGGCAGTAGGACATGGAAGGGCACAGGTGGCCCGACCTTAGCTTCATTAATCACAGGCTTGTCAACCTGGACCAGGTCTGTATCATCAAAACCATTTTGAGCAATAAAAGATAGCCAACTATCACCGTGGAGAATTAAGTGATGAACAATGATAAGTCTAATTAATCCATGGTGGAACAGGTTACTATCAGCCTTCTCCCTTTTAAACCTTTTTGACATTTTGTACAGGCTACGCTGGAAATAGAAAGGCATATTCAATGGATACCCTATAGAATTCATTAACAAACACAGGTGGTAGAGAAAAATGAGTCCATATTGACCCTCACAGGTCACGAATTGTTTAACTAATATCAAGAGGTCATTCCATCATGGTTTAAGCATGGAAATGGACATACCTCTGTCACAAGATGTGACCTTTCGCAAGACGAACAGTAGCGGCCATGGCACCTCCTCAACCTTAGAATTTTTAAACCAACGCTGGCCCGAGGATGGTAACCCTGTAGCAGAACTAATGAACTCTTCACTGATTTCCAACTGAATGTCTCCCACCTTGGCTCTACAGCCATCAAAATTCAGGGCAAACTATTGTGTCACAAATAGATTAAAACCCTCAAACCTCTACATGAAGGTGAGCCAACCGTTATCCTCTAAGTCTTTCTGGGCATTTTCGAACAGTAGCAAGGCTTGGCTACTGTTCGGCTCGATTCGCACCACTGGTGCCATGGAACCGAGCAGACGGTGAATGAGCCAGGGTTTGGATCATAGCATACACAGGAGCAAAGTGCACGAAGGGGTACCCAAGCTAACATAGGTGAAACAGGGATAAGGGATAGGTATTAATTTCATCGTGGGAAGGTTGTGGAGCTTATCTCTGCCATGCATAATAGTTATTGCCAAGGTACAACCGTCGGCTTATAGCTATTCAACCCACTATTGTATAGTTTTAAAAATCATGTCACTTTCCCGGCCAATGAAATCAATGGTAAGTGTATAAACCAACGTGCACAATCAAAGTTATGCCATAGTTTTATAACCAACCATACAAATTGAAATCAATACCAAGTGTTTAACCAATGTGACATGCGTTGTAACAATTCATATCACGAGTTTAACCAATGTGCAAATTCATTTGATCAAATAACATGTAAATCCAAATGCCAATGTATTACAGACTCAATGAGACAAAGTCACACAATCAATCCAAGAATGTCCCAAGAGTACAGATCAAAAAGTTTTGCCAGTTGCATAATGATAAGTGAAATGTAAGCGCAATGGGAATATCAACAAGAAGGATAACGACAGTTCAATAATGATTCTAATGTGACTACGAAAGACCAAGTTTTCATGCTTACAGTCGTGAAAACTAAAACGAAGGTAAATGTGCAAATGTTGCAAAAATAAAAGTGTCGTTTATTTGAAAATTGCGACGAAAACTTGATGTTTGCAAAACATTGGTGTAGGCAGCTTATAAGACAATGGAAAAATGTGAATTGGCTACCAACAATGGCGACACACTGGTAGAAGCAATTATCTCTGCCAAAGGGAACAAATTCAGATTAGGAAAGCAAAGATAATTCCAACTCAAAAACAACAACCAGAAAATCATATAAACATCATCATTAACCAACTATTCCAGCAGTGTTTTAAAAGATGAAAATAGATAACAATCTTAAGACCAGTGAGTCACGATATTAAAGATAAAATATCCAATACTGTTGACAGAGCCACTGCTTCCAGCAGGCATCCATAGCCTTGACAGGGTTTCCATTTAACCCACTCTGACATCTGTATCCTGTCAAGAAGTTCTAGATCAGAATAAAGGACATTAAGGAGGTTTTTTATTTACAAACTTTCATATACCCGACATTGGTTCGCTGCCAGCGGGCCTGTTCAGTACCCCAACGAAGTTGTCTTGGTGCCATGCATGCATTTACTCACTGCCAGCAGACCTATTCAGCATCCCAGCGGGTTTACAAGAACTTCCCACAGTTCGATTAATAATTTATTTTGTTTTTTCAAAGATATATAGTTGAGCGGGGTGACACTGAAAATCATGATATTTTAACATATTTTTTCAGACCTCATAATTTTTTTTTAGAACTATCCTTTATTTAGATCCAAAGATGTTTTATTTACAAAAACAACTTCCTAAGGCAGGGAGACATCTTCTGAGTCATTCCTTTACGGAATAGGGACAGCGTAAAAAGATAATAGATGATCATGACAAGCTTTACTCAGAGATCGAAATCAGTCATCTTCTTTCAAACAACATACTTTTCCAACATAGATATAAATTTTAGAAATATACCATTGATGTTCATACAATATTGCTTAGCAGTTGTTTTAGTGAAGGAATTTTCTATTGTCTTTGTTTGAATAGCTTAGTGTACAGGTATATGTATTTCCAAAAACACAAACTGATAAATTCAAAGAAAAATAAAGAACAAAACAACAAACGAAAAAGCAAACAAAAGAAAAATATGTACATGATATACAAGGGCAATTATCAAGCAAAGTATCTTTTCAAGGCTTGGCCATTCACTGGATAGGTGTCAAGCTGCCCTTCAAGATTTTGCAATCAAAAGGAACTGGGACCCAACTTTTCAACAATTAAAAATGGTCCAAGCCACAAATTTTGAAATTTTGTGTGCTCTCCCTTTCCCTCATGTGGTTTGTCCCATTTCAAGATGAGATCACCTACTTCAAAATTCCTATCAGAAGAAGAATTAGAATCGAACCATATTTTAACTAATAGTTGATGCTGATCTAACTTACATTTAGCTTGGGCTCTTACCTCTTCTAGCTTCATCAAAGCATTAATTCAGTTTTCCAAAGGGGGACAATCTTCTTCTTGGACTTTCTGTGACAACTGAAGTGAAGGAAGAAGAATGTGAGGTGGCATAATTGCTTCTCTGCCATAAATGACAAAAAAGGGGGAGTTACCTACAACAACTTTTGGCATTACCCTATTAGCCCACAATGCGTTTAGCAGTGCATTGTGCCAATTCTTGTGGTTTTCAACCACCGTTCTCTTGACGATTTTAATTAAGTTCTTGTTTGTTGATTCTGCCAATTCGTTTCCCTGGGGGTAATAGCTAGAAAAATATTTTAGCTTAATTCCTTTTTCCAAAGAGAACTCTCTCATATCAAGAGAGGAAAATTAAGAAGCATTATCGAATACTAAACAGTCAGGGATACCGAAATGAGTGATAATATTTGAATTTAGAAAGGCAATTACCTGACTGGTGTTGACAATTCTTAACGTAGCAGCTTCAGACCATCAGATAAAGTAATCTGTGGCTATCAAAATAAAATTATGTTGTTGCGAGGATGGGGGGTTGATCGGACCAATGATATCAAGGCCCCACTGTTGAAAAGGGGAATCTACTAAAACAGGCTGCAAAGGAAAGACTAGTTTTTGTAACCGCCTTGATGCTTTCTGACAGATGATACATTTACGACACAAGGCATGGGCATATCTAAAAAGTGTGGGCCAGTAATAACTAGCTCTTAAAACCTTATGAGCAGTGGTGTCACCACCAAAATCACCACCAACTTCTCTTGCATGCAACTCTAGCAAGACTTTTTCTACTTCGTCCTTTTCAAGACATGGCATCAGTACGCCGTCAAAACTCTGACGAAAAAGGATACCATTAACCAGATGAAAGGAGGTGAAATTTAATCTCAGTTCTCTTCTTTTAGCAGGGTCCAAGTGATGGGGTGATGACCCATGTTCAAGACATAATCTTATATCGTTGTACCAAGGACTGACAGGGTTTTACGCGCAACAGATTAGACTTTCATCGCGTTGTCCTAGGTTTGACGTATCGCTTTCTTCTTGCTGTTCTGCTGCTGAATCAACAACTAACTTACACAAGCCTTGGCCTCTCACTATCTGAGCTGGGGTGATTTCTAAGTCATACTCCTGCAAAGAGGTGACCTAGTTTTCCCTCTTTTCACCTAGTTCCTTCTGCACTAATAGATTCCTTATGTCTGGGTAGGGGACAATGACTTTCATTATTGACTTCAAAAGATAGGACCGGAAGTGCTTAACTGCTTTGAAAACAACATGGGCTTGCCGATCTACCACTGGGTAATTAAGTTCAGTGCCTTTGAAAGAAGAGCTCATAAAGGCAATGGGTACTTCATTTTTTTTAGCATTCTTTTGGGTTAGGACGACGACATAGGAATGGTTAGAAGAAAAAGTGTAGAGTGTAATGTCTTGAGAAAAATCTGGGCTCATGAGAGACGGAGTGTCTATTATGGCCTTCTTTATTGCATTAAAAGATTGATTTTCTAGGGGTCCCCAGTGATATTGGGTGTCTTTCTTTATCAGATTATGTAAAGGCCTGACCATTTCAGAGAAACTGGGGATGAATCTCCTCACAAAGTTAATCTGGCCTAAGAAAGACTGCATAGAGTTTTTGGATGTAGGAGGGGGAAGTTTTTCGATGACTTGAGTCCTTTCAGGGTCGATAATCATCCCTTCACTAGACACAATGAATCCTAGGATTTTACCCTATTCTACTGCAAAGATGGATTTTTTAGGACTCAAGGAGATGTCGTATTTGCGACATCGCAGTAGGACAGCTCGTAAGTGAGCTAGATGATCATTTTTGTTTTTAGAAAATACAGTCACATCATCTAAGTAAACTATGATAGACTGATTGATTAAGACTTAGAAATCAATGTCCATTTCTCTCTGAAAAGTGGCACCGACATTAATCAATCCAAAGGGCATTTTACGATAAGCATAAGTGCCCCACGGGGTACAGAAGGTAGTTTTAAGTTGGTCTGGCGGAGACATCAGGACTTGGTTGTACCCCAAGAAATCATCCAGTAAGGATAGCCTCTCAGAACCAAATACCTGCTGAAGGACCTGTTCCATGGGCGGGACAGGATAGTTTTCTTTATCAGACGCTCTATTAAGGTTTCAGAAATCGATGCAGAGTCGAATTTCCCCACTTTTCTTCTAGACTGGGACAAGGTTAGAAACCCATTGAGTGTGCCTAATAGGAAAAATTATCTTAGCATTTAGGAGCTTATTCAATACTTTTTGAACGATCGCTTCAAGCTTGGGGTGCATTTTCCTTAGTTTTTGTTGAAAGGGTAAGGTTTGGGGCTTCATCGGGATGACATGCTGTATGATGTTAGGGTCAAAAGTTTTAAGGTCAACATACATCCATGCAAAGACATCTTTAAATTCTTTGAACAATTTAATAAATGCAGCTTTTTCTTGTTGAGAACATCCCAACCCTAGATTAATGCACTGAGGATTTTCATTAGTTCCTAAGTTTACTTTTTCATAAGATAACTTGGAACTATTGGTTTTACAATTGACCATGTTTTTAAATTTATCTTGAAAATCATAAAACTTCTCTAATCTAATTACAGATTTAGGGATCGAGTTTACCATATACGATGAACATTCAGGAGTTCTCGGATCTGGTATTACCATGAAATTGTGCAAATTGTCACCGTGCGTGTGTTCGTCTATCACCGTGCCTTGAAAGGTTTCTTCCATGTGCAGAAAGTTAATAATCTGTTGATCGTCGTCAAATACTCTCCAGTTCGTGATGTTGTCGGGGATGGATGGCCGAAACAACAACTCAATGGAGAATGCATCTGGGGACAAGCCTTCTATAGGAAGAAGTTTAGAAGCTACATTAGCTAATAAATCTGCTTCAGAGTTATTCAATCTAGGAATAGAATTTATATTGAAAGAAACAAATTTATTCATTAAATTCCATACCTCAGACTGGTAGCTTTTGAGATGTGGAGACAGATAGTGGATAGAGTCTCTTACCTGTCTAACCACTATTTCAGAGTCACCAAAGACGGTTAAATTTTGAATGTTCATATCCGAAGATTTTCTGAGACCTTGCAGTAAAGCCTCATATTCTTCAGTATTGTTAGTACATTCAAATTCCAACCTACATGCCATCAATGTTTTGTTACCTTCCGAATCGATAATGACGTAGCCTGCACTAGCTCCTTCTTTGGACTTTGACCTATCGAAATACAGAGACCAAATTTGATTTGCCTCGGGTACATGGGACCTTTGCGTGGAAGCTGTTGGCTACATATATGCTACAATCTCGGACTGCTGTTCTAGATTAGTGATAGGTGAAGCCTCGACCATGAAATTTCTGAAGAAGGTGTCCATCCCTTGTACTTCGGGTGAATCAGCAGGAGGTGTAAATGGTTCATTGGGATCGTTCAAATTTGTGAACGTGAACTTAAGGTAGTGCTCACGATTTACTTTGATTTTATTAGGCTTTCCATTCTCTGGAAGCAATAGATGGGACCAATCTGTCGCGAAATAACCATGTAGTTGTTCTGACCAGTCCCTACTTAAAAACAAACCATACACTTCTGGAATATCCACAACAATTATATCAATAACTTGATGAACCTTGGGGTTAGATGATAACCTAATAAGCACATTCTTTAGTTCGCCTATAACTTTGACATTTGTCTGATCAAGTTGTATGATTTTTAAAGTCAAGGGTTCAACTTCAGTGTTAATCTTTTGGAAAACATACCAAGTCATCACATTGGATGATGCTCCTGAGTCTACCATACAATTGTGCATGTTTCTATTAAATATCTCGAAAGTTAATAGGAAGGGAGGTACATTTTTGCGAGTACTAGGAGTAGTAGCTTGTGGATTTTTACTCGCAGTTTCTAAAGCTATTTTATCTACATTATTTACATTATTTACATTACTTACAGGAAGGCTTCCTTTATCTTGGGGATCAGGATTGTTTTTAGTGGAAGTCTTTTGGGGAGCTTTGTTTTGCACAACCTTGTTACCATTAGAATTACCATTTTTTCCATTCTTTGAGATATTCTGTAACATTTTTTGTAGCAGAAATGGAAACTTCAATAACTCATAAACATAAATGTTGGCTCTCAACTTTTTAAGATCTTCAACTACATCATAATCTAAGTTGGGGTTCACATTACTCTGTTTAGTCTTAGCTGATTTAGATTGCTTTGGAGGCGAAGTTGTAGTATTTTCGGAAGAAGGTTTGTTTGTTTTCTTACTCCTGGTATTATAGGGATGTATTGTCTCGAAGTTAGCTTGAAAGATGTTATCCGAGAAGTGTCCGAAAATGTTTGGAGAAGACTCTTCTTCTTGAAATGTTTCTTGTTCAACTACCTCCTTAGGAATTTTAGGAGGCATCAAGTTATCTTGGGCTTCTAAAATTGTTTGAAGGGCTCATTGTAGACTTTCTAGATTTAGGCCTTCTGTGGTTGGATTAGGTCGGTTGGTAGGAAAAGGCTTCCGGAACGGGGTTTTGTAAGGCCATTTTCTCGAGGAAGATTCTTCGTTCGACCTTTTCAAGTCTATAACTTGATTTGATAGTTTTTGAACAACTTTAGTTAAGTTTTCTAAATAAGAGATTTCAGGTTGTGTTTTACTTTGAGTGGGTCTGGGGAGGATTTCGATCTTCTTTTTGGAAGAAGAACTAGTCTCAGTTTCGTTGCTAGTAGAGTCTTTAAGACTAAGTATAAATTCTTCAATCTGGTTGGCCTCCTTGAAGGATTCTAACAACGTCGCTTTCTTAGATCGTTTAACCCAAATAACTATGCTTTGATGCAAATCTTTAGTGTAGTATTCTATTATAAGAATCTCAGCAGGCATATAATCCACAGGGATTCGGTTTTTAAGTGCCAAGAATCTTTGATTAAAGTCTTTAACTTTTTCTTTTGGGTTCATTCTTAAGCTAGAAAGGTCCATGACTAGGACTTTCGGAGGCTTACCGTCTCCGAACTTTTCCAAAAAGCATGACTTGAACTTTTCCCAAGGCACGATGGTATGGGGTTGTTGGGAAAAGTACCATGTGGATGCATTACCATCGAAAGTATAGGGGAACAACCTACATAAAACATCTTCATGTTTGACATTGCGGAGTCTTATGGCTAACATAAAATTTTTAATGTGATCTTTAGCGATCTGTTTTGAGTCAGGATCAAACTTGGGAAGCCATTTCTCCGGGTGTTTAGGTAGAGGGTACTGAGCTCCAGGTACAACTATGACATCCTGATCAAGCCAGGGTCTAGCAGGGTTGTTCTGATTTTCCATTGGTGTAGTGGGTGTGTAAGGTTGATAAGGGAATTTCCTTTGTCAGAGGAATATCCTCCAAAAGAGGAAGGAGATGATGGAGGTGGTGAAGGAGGTATCCCAGATCCTCCTGCAATAGGATTTAAGATTGGATCTGTAGGATTCACAGTGAGACTAGTGTCTCCTAATTGTTCTATGATATCAGAATAGTCCAAAGGTTGTCTCCACGGACAGTTAGGTTTCCTCAAACGGGCTAAGGCACTATGTGTTTTTATAAGAGATTGACGAACAATCTCTTGTATGTCACCACCTGTAGGATTAGGGGTTGTTGACTCAACTGTGATCTGTCGATCGTCGGTTGAAGTAGTTGTTGTTTGAAGGGGAATATTATCGTTTGAATGGCTTCTAGTCACTATAGGTGAGCGATTAGGTGGTGGAGGAGTCTTGCGACTGCCTCGTGCCATTAATTAAATTCAGGCCCTCCTTCTAGCACCATTTGTTGACGGGCGAAATTGATCGTCCGTCAACTGGGAGAGTGGAACTGGTCCGGGGTTGTCTAATAACCTAAGTCGTTTGGGATGAACCACCCTGACGGGTTTAGCGGCTCCATTAGCCGATCTAAGGTCCTAAGAAATAAAAAGAAAAACCACTCTAAACTAACTAATCTAAACAAAACTAACTATTAAAACAAACTAAACTAATCTAACTAAAAAGAAATAAAACAAACTAATAAACTAAACTAACTATTCTATATACAATATACTAACTAATACTATACTAACTCTAACTAATTAAATATCTAACTACTAACGGAAATATAACTTATTCACAAAATGTACAATATCTACAATTTACAGATTTGAATAAAACCTGAAAAACTCATTTGCATTCTGCCCTAAGACAGAGAAAGACATTTTTTGTTGATTTTATAATTTTATGAACAGAAATAAAACAAAAACTAACTAAACTAAACAACTAATATACTAATTCTAACTACACGTCTAACTAAACATATATCTAACTAAACTACTTAAATTATACTAGACAAATTAACGAAAATAAATCACAAACTGACCTGGAGAAATGCTCCAGATTTGTCCCGTGTACGATGATTGTCTTAGTTGAGCGAAGGGAGGAAACCCGCACCAAATTATCCAGGCGCTCCTTGTAAATAGAAAGATGCAGTACTCTTCTAATATAATTACAGGACAAACAATACATAAAAATTACAACAATTTTATGATTTATAAATCTTCACAGTTAGATAAACCCGTATGCAAAGATATATACGAA
This sequence comes from Picea engelmannii, assembly GCA_009831015.1. NCBI lineage: Eukaryota > Viridiplantae > Streptophyta > Pinopsida > Pinales > Pinaceae > Picea > Picea engelmannii. Next base: position 1,211,206 of record ML777634.1, read on the forward strand.
ATGCTTCAATTAACGAAGAAGAGAAATCTGTGATTCATTAACTGAAACAAAGTAATTGCTGTATTTTTTAATTAATGAAAGAAATAAGATATGGATAACACATAAATTAAATCATATCATTCTTCAATAGACTATGATAGCTAAAGTAGTCTATAATCAACTACAAATGACATGCATAAACTTGAAACAAAAGATTGATATATTGAAAGCGAAAGCTGTAGCAAAACATCAACTCATGTCTCAGTTTGTATTAGAAATCCATAGCCTAGTTCTCCCACAAGTGAGGATGCCCCTTATTACAAAAAATAATAAGTATTTAAAGACCTTCCACAGGGTAAAACATCCCCGTGGAAGTTATCAAAATAGTTTACATAAAATATGGGAAGACATCCCAAGTCTGACTAAACTAGGAACCTAAAATAAAACTAAAACACACAAATATCTCCTAGACTGTCCAGTATGTCCAATGCAATTCGGATGTACCTAAAAAGGGTTAAAAATGGACAAGTTAGAAGGTTATTTTGTTAATAAAGTGATAAAAAATCTAATTCTATAGACTAGCTACAGAATCTTGCGATTCTGTAGCTGGTCTAAATCAGACACATAATCAACATAAAAATCAATTCAAATCTTTTAAAGAATTAAATTCAACTATCATCCAATAGCTTTTTGAAAACGAACCATTCAAATTGGAATTGTTATACTAATTTGAAATCAAACAAGACCAAGATCAATCAAGTGACTACAGAGATACGTGTACTCTGTTTTGTTTGTTGCCACAAAGTCGGGTGAACAAAACCATATCGAACAAAAATGAAATCGTTTCAAATCAAATTGAAATCGATATAATTAAAACAAATCATAGGAAATTGTTATTCCGCCTCATCAACAGGAAACACGATCGAATCCAGACAAGATCATTTTCAAATTTACATAACTGTATTGACATAACAAACGATACATGCCATGAGCGAATTAAATCAAAACTGGCGCGTAAATGTTCACAAACGAAATCATAATGAGATCAATCAACAGGATCTGTAGGATTAGTTCGATCATTTGTTATTGCTATTTGTTGGGTATGTGTTATATTCTTTTCATGTGTGTGTGTGTGGGTGCGTCAGATACGACAACTGCGTCTGGCGATCCCTTTTTGCTCGGTTTTTTGATATTTTTAGCAGATTTTACTATTTTTAGCTGATTTGTAAATTAATCCCGGATTAAGGGATTAAGGTTTTGGTATCTACGGAATACCTAAAAACATTGTATATATTGTATGGAGAATAGTGAAATCCGATATAATGAAAATAAGAAAGGTTTTCCCGGTTGAGGGTTTTCGGTAAAAATCTCTGTGTACTCTGTGTATGAGCCATTGATTAATTTATGTATTGCTTAAGAATATATATGCATTGCTTTACTTCGCAGGTTTAAAACTTACATGTGGTATCAGAGCACATTTTTGGCTTCATAGGGATGCCTTTGTTGCTGAGGGTTTGGCTCGGTCTTGATAGATCAAGTTTATCTTGGGTCTGTGATAAACCTGGGTTCAGTGGGATATTTTGCAGAGGAGATTCGAGTAAAGTAAGAGGAATGACGAGCTCATATAGAATCGAGATAGAGAAGTTCAATGGTAAAAACTTTGAGCTATGGAAGCTCAAGATGGAGGACCTTCTTGTAGACAAAGAATAATGGATCGCTGTGGATCCTGGTACACAACCTACTGGTACACCATCTACAAGCACACAGGCTACTGGTACACAAACTACCAGTACACAAACTACTAGTACACCGGTTACTGGTATGTCAAAGGAAGATTGGGACAAGTTGGATAGAAGAGAAAGGAGTACCATTCAACTCTGCCTGGCAGATTCGGTGTTGTTGAATGTCTCGGGAGAATCTATAGCCAAGGAACTATGGGATAAGTTAGGGAATTTGTATCAATCAAAGTCCCTGGTAAATAAGTTGTTTCTTCAAAAGAAGCTGTATCATCTTAGGATGGAAGATGGAGATTCTGTGACAAAACATCTAAATGTATTTAATACTCTGGTAAGTCAACTTGGATCTATTAATATTATGATTGCAGAAGAAGATAAGTGTATTACTTTGTTATGTTCTTTTCCAGACTCTTGGGATAATCTGGTTGTAGCAATAGGAAGTACCACTCAATCTACATTGAAGTATGAGGATGTAGTTGCATCCTTGTTATCTGAAGAGATGAGGCGAAAAAGCATGGATGGTCACAGCACATATGATTTATTTGTAAGAGGGCGTACCCAAGACAGGAACCCTGGTAAGCCTTCAGGATGGAGATCTAAATCTACAGGTAGATCTAAGTCCCCAGGAAAATCTTTGAGGAAATGCTAGAAGTGTTGTAAAATAGGGCATTATAAGAGAGATTGCAAGTCTAAGAAGGTTGAAAAACCAAAGGGATCTGATGGTACCTCTTCCACGGAGGTGAAAACCTCCACTGAAGAAGGAGGTGATGTTTACCTAGCATCTACAAGTACACATGCAGACCATGGTGTATGGTTGATCG
>ML777634.1:1216399-1246436 GCA_009831015.1 Picea engelmannii
CAGTTATGGATTGTGCTACCAAGGAAGGCCGGGATTAGACAGAGTGGTGGACATACATGGCTTTGTTGATGCAGACTGGGCTGGGGATTTGGATCGCAGAAGATCTACAAGTGGGTATGTATTTAACCTATTTGGAGGAGCAAGCAGTTGGATTAGCAAAAGACAAGTTGTAGTGGCACTCTCAACTACAGAAGCTAAATACATGGCAGCCACGCATGCAAGCAAGAAAGCATTATGGTTACAAAGATTGTGTTCAGGTATTGGGTTGGTACAACAAGCAGTGACATTATACTGTGACAGTCAGAGTGCAATATTCCTGGAAAATAACCCAGCTTATCATTCGAAGACAAAGCATATTGATGTTCAGTATCACTTTGTGAGAGACATGGTTGAGGAAAAGAAGGTGTTGCTGGAAAAGGTTGACACTTTGAAGAATGCTGCAGATTCATTGACAAAGTCTGTAAGAATAGAAAAGTTCTCTTGGTGTAGAGTAACAATGGGCATTGCTTCCATGGATTGTTGACTATATAATCCCCTGGACCCCTAGATGCAAAGAAAACAACAAGTGGGAGAATGTTGGGTATGTGTTATATTCCTTGCATGTGTGTGTGTGTGGGTGCGTCAGATACGACAACTGCGTCTGACGATAGCTGATTTTGCTATTTTTAGCTGATTTGTAAATTAATCCCAGATTAAGGGATTAGGGTTTTGGTATCTATGGAATACCTAAAAACATTGTATATATTGTATGGCGAATGGTGAAATCCGATATAATGAAAATAAGAAAGGTTTTCCCGGTTGAGGGTTTCCGGTAAAAATCTCTGTGTACTCTGTGTATGAGCCATTGATTAATTTCTGTATTGCTTAAGAATCTATATGCATTGCTTTACTTCGCAGGTTTAAAACCTACACTATTTTGGGGCAAACAAACTCGATTAACAATGAATGAAACCACTCCTTTCAAAACGAATTATAACCGGATTTGATAGAGATAACAAATGTCGATCAATTCATTTTGAAAATCAAATAGAGCAACATCTATAATACGAATCCAACTCATAAAACAATCTTTCCAACTCAAGATATGGGATAATCCAATCAAAATAAGAGTGAATCAAACAGTTGGGGATTAACACAGTTATTATGAATCAAAACCACTCCATGATTCGAGCGTGGATATCATTTGCACAGGCTTAACTGAGAATATTTTTTTCATGAAAATAAGAGTCATTCTTTCCAAATCATTGTCAATCAAAGTTGTATTCCCGATTTAGAAGATTATATCAATTCGAACTCACGTAGTCGTTTCAAAAATCAAATCATAAAAAATCAATTAGGGTAGATGTGATCCGACTACAACGAAATCATACTGAATCAAAATATGATCATGCTCTAAATTTAGCATGAAAACCTCCTGTTCGAGTTGGATACAAACAAATTTAATTGAAAGAAAACCATCGATTTTGTTAACTTAAAAGACAAACAAATAAAATCCGATGAAAATCTATCAGTGGATAAACTGGGTATGAGCAAATCATGTATCCAAATCGAAACCTCATTTATTTTTAGCAAAGAGAAAACAATGTATAGGATGAACAACATTATGACAGAGCCATTTCGAATTATAGACAGAGCTATTTGAAAACCAAATTCAAATCATTACATTAATCCTGGTCATTCACAAAACTAAAATGATATCAAAATTCATACCTGTATGACGAGCATACGGCTTGATCATGACATTTTGGAGTTGACAATGGCTGTAGCCGATTCAACATTCCAAAAAATGATGGAACCAGTAGTCCTCTGCTTCCTATCAGTTGCTTGAAGCATGTCCGTTTGGCTGGCCAATACTGCAACTTGGTTCTCCAGCGATTTTATTTTTGATTGAAGTAAGGGAACATCTATATAGTATAGTTCCAACCACAAATCACATTGGTCACAAGATGATTGTCCGAGATTTGAAAGTGCAGGTGAGGGTTTGGTTACATTGCCAAGGGTTTCATTAGGTAGTTTGATCCCAGGGTAGCTAGGATTATTCTTTAGGCAAGGGGGAATATTAGAAACAAAATCATAAGGTGGCTCGGAGCACAGACCCTGTGAGTAAGGGTACTCAATAGTTAGGAAGTGTTCTATGTCAGAGTCTGAATCCTCACTAAGGACTATGGGCTTTTGATCAACACTTGGTTTAGGCTTATTTATAGTCATTCTCGAGATAAGCCGAGTGTTCTTCTTTCCTTTGCCATCAACAATAGGGTTACCTCTAACCTTTTTGCTGCTAGGATTTTTTATAGCCTCAGCCTTCTCAGTTATAACATCGGGTAAGTCAATATTGGGGTCGATCGAAGGCTTAGGAGAGGGAATTAGGACATGGAAGGGCACGGGTGGCCTAACCTTAGCTTCATTAATCATAGGCTTGTCAAACTGGACCGGGTCTGTATCATCAAAACAATTTCAAGCGATAAAATCTCTCCATCTATCACCGTGGAGATTTAAGTGATGAATAATGATAAGTCTAATTAATCCATGGTGGAACATGCTACTATCGGCCTTCTCCCTTTTAAACCTTTTTGACATTTTGTACAGGCTACGCTGGAAATAGAAAGGCATATTCAATGGATACCCTATAAAATTCATTAACAAACGCAGGTGGTAGATTAAAACGAGTCCATATCAACCCTCACAGGTCATGAATTGTTTAAATACTATCAAGAGGTCATGCCATTGTGGTTTAAGCATGGAAATGGGCATACCTCTATCACAAGATGTGACCTTTCACGAGACGAATAGTAGCGGCCATGGCACCTCCTCGACCTTAGAATTTTTAAACCAACGTTGGTCCGAGGATGGTAACCCTGTAGCAGAACTAATGAATTCTTCACTGATTTCCAACTAAATGTCACCCACCTTGGCTCTATAGCCATCAAAAGTCAGGGGGAACTGTTGTGTCACAAATAGATTAAAACCCTCAAACCTTTGCACGAAGGTGAGCTAACCGTTATCCTCTAAGTCTTTCCGGGCATTGTCGAACAATAGCAAGGCTTGGATACCATTCGGCTCGATTCGCACCACTGGTGCCATGGAACTGAGCACGCGGTGAACGAGCCAGGGTTTGGATCATAGCATACACAGGAGCAGAGTGCACGAAGGGTTACCCGAGCTAACAGAGCTGAAACAGGGATAAGGGATAGGTATTAATGTCATCGTGTGAAGGTGGTGGAGCTTATCTCTGCCCTGCATAATATTTATTGCCAAGGTACAACCACCGACTTATAGCTATTCAACCCACTATTGTATAGTTTTAAAAATCATGTCACTTTCCCGACCAATGAAATCAATGGTAAGTGTATAAACCAATGCACGCAATCAAAGTTATGCCATAGTTTTATAACCAACCATACAAATTGAAATCAATACCAAGTGTTTAACCAATGTGACATGCGTTGTAAAAATTCATATCACGAGTTTAACCAATGTGCAAAGTAATTTGATCAAATAACATGTAAATCCAAATGCCAATGCATTACAAACTCAATGATACAAAGTCACACAATTAATCCAATAATGTCCCAAGAGTACAGATCAAAAAGTTTTTCCAGCTGCATAATGATAATTGAAATGTAAGCACAATGGGCATATCAACAAGAAGGATAATGCCAGTTCAATAATGATTCCAATGCGAATACGAAAGACCAAGTTTTCACGCTTACAGTCGTGAAAAAAAAAACGAAGATAAATGTGCAAATGTCGCAAAAATAAAAGTGTCGTTTATTTGAAAATTGCGACGAAAAATTGATGTTTGCAAAACATTGGTGTAGGCAGCTTATAAGACAATGGGAAAATGTGAATTGGCTGCCAACACAACCTTTTTAGCATTTCTAGAGATATGTTTAATTACAAAAGTAAAATTCTGCATAAATTCAATCCATTTGGCATGTCTTTGGTTCAACTTTTCCTGTCTAGTTATGAATTGTAAGGCTTGGTTATCAATGTATAAAACAAACTCTTTAGGAATCAAGTAGTGTCTCCATTTCTTTAAAGCTTTGTATTACTGCATAAAAATCCTTTTCATATGTGGAGTACTTCTTCTTTGTATCATTCATATTCTCACTAAAATAAGCAACAAGTCTGTTATCTTGACTTAAGATAGCTCCAATTGCATCTCCACTTGCATCACACCTTACTTGAAATGTCTTACCAAAGTCTGGAAAAACTAGAATTGGTTTTCCAGTTTTCTTCTCCTTTAAAAATCTCAAGCTCTTCTCTGCTTCTTCTATCCAATTAAAAGATTTATGTTTCTTCTTGACTCTATCTAGAATAGGTGTGCATATCCCACTGAAATTTTTGATAAAATTCCTATAGAAACTTGGTAAACTATGGAATCTTCTCACCTCAAAGATGTTTCTTGGTGATGGCCATTCTCTGATTGCTTTTACCTTCTCAGGATCTATCTTCAGTTCATTGGCTAAAATTACAAAACCCAAATAAATGAGTTATGTATGCATGGAAGAGGACTTCTTCAAATTTATCAGTAGCTTCTCTCGCTGCAACCTCCTCATCACTAAAGTCAAATGTCTCATATGCTCCTCTTTAGTCTTTCTGAAGATCAATATATCATTAAGATACACAATCACAAACTTGCCAATGAAATCTTTCATCACTTCATTCATCAATCTCATAAAAGTACTTAGAGCATTTTTTAACTCAAATGGCATGATCATTTGTCTTGAATGATGTTTTCCATTCATCACCTTCCCTCATTCTTATCTGGTGATATCCACTCTTTAAGTCAATATTGGGAAAAAAAAAGTCTTTGTTTAAACAATCCATTAAGTCATCCATCCTCAGTAAAGGGAATTTGTATCTGATGATGATTTTGTTGATATCTCTTGAGTCTATTCACATTCTGCATCCTCCATATATTTTTGGACTTAGTACTGTTGGTACAACACATGGACTCAAGCTTTCCCTTATCAAACCTTTATCCATCAAATCTTGAAATTGCTTCTTGACCTCTTAATTCTCTTGAGGTGTCAACCTATACGAAACATTTTTTTGGAAAACTTTATCCTAGTAGGTAGTCTTGAACAAGTTGTTCCTTTGAACTAGTTCCTCCACTTCCTCCTCTCGTTTCAAGAGAATCTCTCTCATAATCAAAGAATTTCCACTTTCTGCACCTTTTGCTTCAACATTTCTCCTTTGAGCTTTTGAAATATGAGCTTGGCCTCCTCCTCCTTTATTCCTCTCAGGGCATTCCCAAGACATGTTTCCTACCTTTCCATAGGCAAAACACTTTACTTCACCTCCTCCGCCTCTTCCTCTTCCGCAAGGAAAAGTATTTCTTCCACCAACATATTGTCTCCCTTTGGAACTTCCTCCTCTTTCTGGGTGACTATGAGGTTTCTTTACCTCATCCTTGGCCTTCTGAACTACGTCATGGGTAATTTCCTTGCCTTTGTTCATACTTCTACCTCTGCCCCTTTGGCTTTGTTTCCTTGCCAACTTCTCCTCTGCCTTTAAAGAAATATGATAAGCGTCTTCCCCATTTCTAATTGTCACCATGTTGATTTCATCCTAAATTTCATACCTCAGGCTGTTAATGTACCTGGCTACCTTTTCATCATCACTTTCCCCGTGACCTACTCTAATATTCAACCTGTAAAACTCTTCAGTATACTCTTTGACTGTCATCCCCTTCTGCCTCAAATTCAACAGTCTTCTGAACAAATTAATCTGATAATTCCTGGGTATGAATTTGGCTTTCATCTTGGATACCATTATTTCCCAAATATTTATCTTCTTCTTTTCTTTGCACCTCCTTTTAGCCTACAGTTCATCCCACCACAATGTTGCATGCCCTTTCAGTCTTGTTACAACATGTTTGACCTTCTTCTCTTCTTCAATGTCTTCATAATCAAAATATCTATCAAGATCCCTGAACCAATCAAGCAACTCCTCTACATCCAGATTACCTTCATACATCGGGATGTCCATTTTTCCTCTTTCTCCCACCCATGCAACAACTTTAAGTAAGTGTTCCTTTGTGACATCCTCTTCAACAACTTCTTCAATTCCTTCTTCTTCACTTTCAGCCTCAGTGATATCTCTAACATCAGGTGCCCTTATCTATGTTGTCTCCATGGCATCCAAACGAGCACAAAGTTCCCTCATCTCTCTTTCCACAGCTGGGTTAGGAATAGGTCTCTCTACACGTCCTTGGAGGCATTGTTCCAAGCTTCTTCTGCCTCAGAGATAAATTTCTTTACTGTGCTATATATTTTTCAGCCTACATGAAATTTTTTTCATGTGGCTTTGATACCACTTTATGCAGCGCCCCATCTCAGTGGGTACTGCTTGACTTCCCAGTTGACGGATATTCCATAGGAATGAACCAAAATGGTCCTTTGGGATTCTAACAGACCCCAATTACAAATATCATATACACAAGTCCAATTCCTATGCGTGTACAAATTGATTTTTGAGCACAAGCTTCCCCTCACGTGACCTCCGGCTGTGACCAGGTGCTTACCCAAAGGAGATTCATAACTATGGTATTCAAGTGTTTCTATGTGAGCCACTACCAATTCTCCTAATTCCTAAATTGGTAGATTGATAATGCAATAGACATTGGCTCCTCTCCTCTAGAATCCTTCAATGTGACACCGAGATATGGCTTGGGGCCCAACTATTGAGCACTTCGGGACTTCTCTCTTCGCGTATTCAAAAGATAGATTGCCTCCCTCTTTCCAAATTATGAGACATGAATTATTATTGAGTCATATCGACGGTCCACGTCTCCCTGAAACCAACAAATCAGATCACCTTTCGTGCTTCACAAAGTTGACGCTCTACTCCTTGCAATTTTCCTAAATCGAGAAGTCTCCTCCTCTGATCAGACAGTTGTCGATGAGTTAAGACATTTCCCTGAAGGGATCTCCACCATTCCTTCAATGATTCTTTGTTAACTCTTTCCTCTAGAAGAGTTCTACGCCACTAAATCTTCTGAGCTTCAACTCTTGCATGTTGAAAATCTACGCTCCCTTGGAGTCCTTCAAAGGTTCGAACCTTAAGAAATTTCCTAAGTGATTTTCGACCACCATTCTAAAAGCCACTCTCCCTCTTGATATTTTTGAAGTTCGAGGGTGATTCACATTCTTGAGTTCCCTCCGGAAAAATTGTGAAACCTCTATCATTCCCAAGCTTAACTACTCCTCTGGACAAAAATACTCGCGATCTTTCCTGAACTTAATCTCCACCACAAACTCAAAAATCATATAGGTTCTGTTCCTCGCACACCTTGCAGAATTCTCCAAACATTATTTCTCTCTCAAATAAATCTACCCACCTCTGTGCACTCCTTGTAACAGAGAATTTTCCAACCTTTCCTCAAACAAACGAGTCCAACAAATGACTCGACCCACACACCTCCTACGTAGTTCATGTGCACACCTTGCACTCCTGCTTATAGTAAAACCCCGATATCCCTCCTGAGATTTTTATGATATTAATTCAGAAACCTGTCAACAAACTCCTTGTGGACTAAAACTTCTCTCCTTGCAGGTTTTCTTAGGAAGAGAAAGAATTGAAACTTATTGTTTCCTCACAAATTCATTCACTCAACATTCATAAGTATATAGAAACTAAATAATAAAGAATGAAATCAAATTACAAACATAGCATTCATAAGATGAACACAGTGAACATAACACACCATGAAATTGGATCAAATCCTTCTTTGTTATATTAATTTGAGTGCTTTGTACATAGGGGTTTTTAACAACTTCTTCAATAACTTTTACGATACTCTCTACGATATGTCTCTTCTTACAATAATAATTAGGCATATAGTTTACATATTATTTACAAAGATAAGATCATCAATCATTTTCACTCCAACCATCTAAGTGCTATCTTATCAAATTAATACTATTAACTACTAAGGCCTCATGTAATAAATGATAGGCACATACAGATAAGAGAAAAAAGATACAAATCAATATTGTCCATAAATACATTGACAGAATTACAATCCTCTTCGATCTTGTATCGAGGGTTCATCCTCTTATCCTTTAATGATACTTTAATTATACCCACATCAAAAATTTTAAACATGCCATGTCCTTCAATCTTTTGATTTCTTCAAATGTGTGTTGGCCGTTGATTTTTTCCTCCTCAAGCCCCTTTGGTATGGATTCTCCTACATCATATATTTATGAGTTTGATGAATGGGGTGTTCCATGAACAAGGATGATTTTAAGGATGGAAATTTGTTTTAAAATGTAGAAACCTTGGCGAATCTTACGAATCCTTCAGATGCCAACTATAAATGTTTGGCGATATTTTTGTAAAAATATTCAAATTTATAAGGATTTTATATAGTTTTTATAAAATGTTGGCGAATTTTAAGGTAAAATAATTTTATCCTATAGAATTTGGGCGAATCATTTTTAAAATAGTGAATCCCGTTTTTGGAAAAACCATGGAAAATTATCCCATGAGCGAAATTTAGCCCCTAAAATCATCCATGTCCGCGAATACTTGGACACGCTCATCCAAGTATTCATTGATGGTATTTTGATTTACTCTCGAACGATGGAGGATCATGACGAGCACTTGCGCTTGGTACTACAGTGTCTATGAGAGAGAAAATTGTAAGGGAAACTATCTAAATGGTCGTTTTATCAATTGAAGATTCACTACTCAGGGCATGTCATCTCCGATGAATGTATCACTGTGGATCCAACAAAGGTCAAGGCTATTATGAAATTTCCTACACCGATGAATGTCCCTGAAGTGCATAGCTTCATGAGTTTAGCAGGATACTATTGACGATTCATCGAGGGTTTTTTGAAGATAGAAAATCTGATCACGGAATTGCAGAAGAAGAACAACAAGTTTGTTTGGATCGAGAAATGCGCGGAAGAATTTCACAAGATCAAGGAGATGTTGACGAAAACACCAATGCTAAAGGTCCTTGGCATGGACACATACTTCTTATTATGCACTAACACATCCAAGGAAATCTTAGGCGGAGTCTTGATGCAAGACGGTTGAGTGATCGCTTACATATCAAGAAATTTGAGAAGGCATGAGGAGAACTATGCAATGCATGATTTGGAGTTGTTATCCTTTTTTTATTCCTTGAGAGTTTGGAGACACTACCTTATTGGACGAAAAATTCGAACTAAAAACGGACCACTGTGGTCTACAACACATCTTTACTCAAAGTGACTTGAATGCGTGACAACGATGTTGGTCGAAATTGCTTAGCGAGTACAATTTCAATATTACTTACATAAAAGGAACAATGAACATAGTCTTTGATGCGTTGATTTAGAGACCATGCATATTTTCGATGATGCCTTTTCATACAAATCTACGTGAAAATATTCTAACTTTACAGTGTGAGGATGACTGGTACAAAGAGGTCAAGGATTTTATCAGACAAAACACAATGATGGTACCAAAATTTGAGGGATTTACTGTGGACAACGATGGATTATTGATATTTAAAAGTCAAATTTACATACCACCCAATGACTAGTTGAGGAGTTTGTTCCTAAAAAAGGCTCATAGAGTAGCGTACATGGATCATCGTGGAGTCACGAAGATGAGGGTGGACCTTAAACCCTTATTCTTATGGAAAGGAATGAAGGTAGACATAGTCAACTACATGGCAAGATGTCTAGAAAGTCAGCAGGTGAAGGTTGAACATAGACATCCGACAAAATTACTACAGCCACACGCTATTCCAGAATCGAAATGGGAGGTCATTTTGATGGATTTCATTGTTGGATTTCCACTGATGGAAAGGAGACATGACTCGATTTTTGTGGTAGTCGACACTATAATGAAGAGTTGTCATTTTATTCCTATGTGTACAAAGTATCAGGCACCTAACATAGCTAGAGTTTTCATGAGCGATATTGTGAGTCTGCATGGCATGCCTAAGAGGATTATATCCAATCGGGGATCAATGTTTATAAGATGATTTTGGACTAGTTTCCAAGAGGCCTTGGGAAACCAAATTAACTTTAGTACTGCATATCACCCAGAGACAGAAGGGAAGACTGAGTGAACGAACCAAATATTGGAGGATATGTTGCATATGTACGTGATGGACCAACATAAGCGTTGGGAATAATTCTTGACACTGGTAGAATTTGCATATAAAAACAGTTATCAAAGCACCATTAAGATGGAACCTTTCAATTTTATTTACGGGCGACTGTGTCGGACACCTTTGAGTTGGGATTGTCTTGAGGATAGGGTCCTAGTGGGACCAAAAGCGATCCAAGAAATGGAATACCAAATTCAAACCATAAGACAAAGGATAAAGGAAGCATAGGATTGACATAAGAGTTATGTTGATGCACATCGTGTCGACCGTATTTATGAAGTCAGTGATCAAGTCTTCTTGCAAGTGAAACCACATAAGAGTTCGATAAAGTTTGGAAAGGGTGTTAAACTCTCTCCTAGGTTTGTGGGACCTTTTTAGGTTGTGGAAAGGAAGGGACCAATGGCCTATCAACTAGCCTTTCCTGATTCTTTGAGGTGTATGAACGATGTTTTTCACGTATCTGTTTTGAGACATTATGTTAGTGATCCTACCCATGTTATTGACTTGAGTTCCTTGCAGGTATCGGACGAGGGTGTGCTCATGATGGAGCCAATCCACATCCTGGACCATCACATTCGACAACTATGGCATCGAACAATAGATCATGTCAAGGTTCAGTGGGACAACTATAGTCCGCACTCGACAACCTCGGGGGACACATATGATATACGTCAACAGTTCCCATTTTTGTTTGATAGCTAGACATATGATACTATGATACACTTTATTTTTTCACTTACATAATGTGAAACCTCGGGATGAAGTTTAAAACAAGAGGGGGTGTATGTAACATCTCGATCTTGCACACACTGAGCGAACTTATTATTTGAGGACACTTGCGTGCAAGTGATCTGGGTCATTATACTATTGGATGTTTTGAATATGATTATGAGATATTGTGGATTTGATGATATGTTATTTTTGTTGTATTTACATAGACATGTGCTGTTAACTTGGTTCTCTTGAGTGTGTAAGACTCTGGACGTTAGAGGAGGTTGAGGCATCGATGAAACTCCTTGGACTCTGGATCAATTCAGGGAGTGGACTCTTGGGATTTGAATGTTGTTGATGTGACATATGTACATATGATTAGATATTATGATGTTTATTGTTATCGCTGAAATGTTTCATTGATCGATGTAGGATGACGATAGCTTGCCGACCAAACTCACATTTAGAGTAAAGGGGTGACACACAACAACCAAAGACATTGAGGTAGAGGTATGGCAGCAGCCCTGCCACAACCTACTAGCAATCACGTTGTGGCTCAAACTATAGGTTAACGATTACCTAGTTCGGGAAGATACACGATGTCGTGAGGGAAGACTGTGATAGTCTCTCATGATGATTCTAAAGGGCGTGCAATAAGGCAGGGTCCTTATTCCTTAGAGTCCCTTAGTCTACCACAAGATCACCTTATGGAGTATTGACTCTAGGCGTTTGACATATACCAAATTCAGTCAAGAGGTGAGTGGCACCCTTGGAGAACATAGTGCATCTTGAAGGGCATGCCACGCAAACAAAATAGAAAGAGGAGAGTGGCACCCTTGGAGCACGTAGTGCGTCCTGAAGGGCACGTCGCAATTTAAACTTTGGTAAGTTAATAAACCTATTGCCTAGAAAACTATGCATCCTTAGGACCTGGTCAACCTTAAAATGAATGATGTCATGAGTAGAGTTTAATAAAAAAAATTCCCTTAATAACTGTCGCCGAGCCTAGTGAATTTAAAACCTAGGTCTAAGTAGAACCTCTGAACAAAAAAAAAACTAACTAGACATATAACAAGAAGGGGGTAAAGAAAATTCTAGCTTTATTAATTAAAATAATTTTTTTTAATGAAGGTTTAATTAGTAAAAGGGGGTAAATGGTTTTTGTCTAAAATTGCTAATTCTGAACTTAAAGAAAAAGGGAAACTTAAAGAAGAGGGGAAACTTAAAGAAAAAAAGGATTTTCTAACTTAGTAAGGAATCTAGCCTTTGGAACTTTATATTTATGAACTCAACTAGGATTTAAGTAAGGCGTAAGTCATTTAAGAATTGTAATGGAATAATGGGACACCGAGGAGCATTTTTAGGAACACTTTTAGGTGGGTGAGGGAAATAGGAAAATTTAATTAATTAAAAAATTGAATTTTTGTTGCAACTAGGGGATCGGGTGACATGTGTACGGGGGAGGTTTTTCCTAATTAAATAAATGAAAAAGGAATATAATGTATCACATCTGTCTTGCGTAACATTATGCTGCCGAAATTTTATCTTGACTGAGTTTCTCTTGTGGGAGTTGGGATACCCGACTCGGGTAACAAGTGGTAGCTTGACCTTGCGAGGTGAGATGGGAGGTAGCATTCTTTGATATTGTGTCTGTGGCCCCTTTGTGGCTTGGGGGGTTTAGGGGGAAGAAGAGTACCCCTAGAATTGGTTGGGAGGTACCGGTGAGGTCTCATCAGTTGGCAAGCAGGAGCTGGACGGAGCACGCGTGGGACAACGACTACGGAGAATTACATTTGGTTACGGTACACATTTGTATAATTTGTATTGAATAGTAGTTAATCTCATGTATATGAATTTTTGTAACGTCGAAGAACGCATGCATAGATGAGTTAAAAGAAAAATATTTGTTTAATATTTGCATATGAATATTTATCTGAGTGATAGCACACATGTATGATTTTGTTGAAAGGTAGTTAAATTCTGTTTCTGTGCCTTCTTGGTTCGCTGGTATTAGATGCATTACGTGTTGTATATTGATTATGTTTAGTATTAAGGAATGGTTTACTGTAATAGAAATTGTGGCTTTAAATCTTTTTGGGATCTGTTACTGATTGAGCATCCCCCCCCCCAAAATCAATTGAACCTGAGTGCACAAATCAATAATAGGGATTCGATCTTGACTATGTATTGTGTAATGGGTAATTGTTAAAATCATTCTTATCAAAATATGGTGATTCAATTGTATACAACTTCTGTTTTTATTTAAGGCTAATTAGATGGTAGACCCACGATTTGAATAACCAATAAAATTTAATTTCAGTAAACTTAACCATCATCATTTAACCGGTCAAGTAAGATCATCATTTAAAAGGTAATTTTTTTTTGTGAAATTATATGGGAGATAGTTATAATCATAAATCACGCAGTCGAGGTCTCTTAAATTGGTTATGTTGTGGGAAAACTCAAATCGAGGGAGACTAGCAAAGTTCAATAAAGGACATTTTCTTCTGTTATTATCGATGGACCGAATTGGGATTTCGTACAACGTCTTTGTAAATTCACACTTCAAGTTGTTTCTTCACCCATATAAATTCATTATATGATAAAGAAAATGATTTTAATTAAGTAATTGAAAATGGCTATAACATTAAGTGACGGGATGGTTCCAGCTAGTGGAGACTGTAGTTCCCAACGCCCCTTGTCGTTGACTCAATAAATCAGTCGTTGCATTCTCCTCCTTCCACTTGTAATTAGATGGAAATGAAATAAGTATTCTAGCCATTGTGAGCTTTGTGTTATGATAGAAGATGGCTAGAAAAAAATTATTGTTGATTATCAAAACCTTTTTCTTGGGCCAGTGGCGGTTCCCCTCATCTATTGTTTGTTTTTTTTTATCCATGAAATTTTGAGATCCTTGGGACACTTTATTTTTCTAATCTGCCATTCGAATTATTTAATTATTCTTTTGTTTGTGAAAAAATTCCTTTTCAGACAGATTGCAAGTGTAAAAAAAAATTCTACTTCCAAGAACATTAGTTGGGTGCGCCTAGATTTTATATCCCTTGCTTCATTACCCTGAGATTTATTATCTTGGGAAATTAAGTTATCAGAGTTTTTTGTTTTAAAGGTGTCGAGATTTCAGTATCCCTTCATTATTTACATAGAGATTTTATTCTTTTTCACCGAGGTTTTTTTTTACTTCACTACGATCCTTGTCTTTTCACTATAGAAATATATTTACCTTCAGTCTAACCTATTGGCGATAGAAGACAATGTTATTTTTAAGGTTATTAAACGGTGCCTTAAAATATGTGCGTTTTTATAATTAATCATTGGTATCTAACTATGTTTTATTCCTAGGTTGATAAACTTTATGTATATATTTCCCAATTGATGATGTAAGTTACTATATTATCATTGGGGTTTGCATAGCCCAGTAAAATTTATAATTGGAGGGTTGTGTTAATTAATTATAATGGTTGTAATTGATGAACAACATGTTAAGATAACGACCGCATCAATGGCAAAATGATATCTTCTTAATAAGGTTTATTGTTTATGTTAGTGATGTAATAATAATTACTTGTTATTGTTAGTGATCTAATAATGTTTAATTGTTATGTAGTGAATTAGTTGTGTTAATTGTGTAAATACCAACTTATTGTTTAAATAGTTGGGCATCAACTTATTTAGTTCCATTTTAACTATGATTATAGTAGTTATATAATAGTTTAAGCATGAGTAACCATCTAATAGTTTAACAGTTTGCATCTGCTTATTAAGATCAATTTCAATTGTTATATAACAATTTTATTGTGGAATAATCATATGGCAATTATCCTTTCTAATAGATTGACTATTTTCATCAGTTTATTAAGTTTAATTGTTATTGAGTTTAGCGCTTGTAATAGCTTTTAATTGCCATTACAACAGGGAATTAATAGGACTTCTTGAATTCACTAACATTGTTAATGGAACCCTTATCTGATAGATTGTGATTATAATTATGAGTTGCCTTTTTCAGGAAATGTTGTGAAGGGGTTTTAAATGAATGGAAGGTAAATGTTTGCTTAATTATGGATAGGTTCCCTTACTTTAATATGGTGATTGGTTACTAATGTGTGGAAGGTAGTCACCATGTGTCTCATTAAACTTGTTGATTGTGTGCCTTGTTTCTTATTTTCATTTTATGTTGACTTCTTAAGTTGGTACCCTGGGCGCGTTGGATTGCGTCTCAATTAAAGGTTTAGAATTGTTGTGTTTCTCCTTAGTCACTATCGCTCTTATCGCATCATGGTGGCATGATTTATTATGACTGGATCTTGGCGCACAATGATCAATGAATGCATATGACAACTGGGCCTTGGGGCATGGGCCTCCCGATGATGCTGATGTCGATTATTGAAGTCAATGCTTTGTAATTTGTGTTGTAATGCATGATTGGATTGTTCTCACCTGTCGTGGATGCTCATAGCACATGTGTCATTTTTATGCTAGTTGCACTTGAATGATATTTTGGTGTCTTTTAGCTTAGTCCTCTGGACTTGTTGTGTCGGGTGGGATGTAGACACCTCCTTGTTCCTCAGAACATTCTCTAACCTTGAGACCTAAAATGGTAAAACTCAATGGGAACCTGGGGTTGAGAATTTCTTATGTGTCTTGGAGGTCCTAACCATTGCAGGGTAGAATGGGTGGGTAGTCATTTTTATTTTTCGTCTGATTGAATTTCATATGTTGTTTCCCGTTGCCTGATGTGCTAGTATGCTAGGTTGTTATGTTCTTTGTTGCGTGATTTTCATGCATTGTGTTCATCTTCATGTTGCGATGTTTGAATGTATGGTCGTTATTACTTTCCCACACAAAACAAATGTACAGGTTTTGCGTCACATGTTGTCGTAATGAAGGGGGTCATTACATACGTGTTTTTCATCACATGTTGTCGTAACAACAAGGGTCGTTACATTTTCAAAGTGAGTAATGGTTCATAAAGGATTAAATTTGTTTAAAAACAAGGTTAAGACCCATAATATGTACGATTTGAACAAATCCCGAGGTTGCAAGAATAATTGATTATAAGGGTTGGCTAAATAAATTACCTACACGTTTTTTGAATAATCCTCCTGTTTGTGGCGTTATGTTGAACTGATAGTCACTTAAATGTCATTTATGATATCTGTAAATAGATCTATAGATGAATCCAAGCCTTCAACAAAATTATTTCTTTCCATTTTCATTATCAACTCACCATCTCACAATGTTTACAAATATTCTAATTTCTTAGAATTCTCTCTACAAAACAACTTTGTTTATTTTTCTCGCAATAAAAGTAAGTTTAGTTTTTGTTATTTCAAGTATATTTTAATAAAATAATTACACTATGTCTTTGTGTTTAATTATTTTCTTTGAATTATTTGTAAAGGATTAATAAAATGTCATCCAAAGGATCCAAGCAAGCAAGCAAGATTGTAGAGATAGAGGAAGAAGAAAATCTAAATGCACTCTTATTCTGAGATACTTCACATAAAATGGGAACTAGCTGTAAGGAATGGAGTGAAATGTACAATGTTTTGGAAATTGGTGACTTCTCCAATGAGTATCAAGAAGAAACAGATCATTTTGTGGATATTCAACGCTCTTCTCTACATAAGGTAGTTTCCAAAGATGATTCTCACACCTTATTCAGACATGGGACACTGGATTATTTTCCATGTAAATTTAGATACTTTCAATATAACAAATGATTCAAAGCAAGTAGTTGGTTCATTCCACCTTGATGATTTAGAGACAATGTATGCTTTATCCACACCAAAAACAAATCTAGACAAGACATTCTTTATGTTTTTGTAAAGAAGGAGGTCATTGATGAAGAAATACAAAGGGCTGGGTTGATTAAGGAATGGTCGGTTGATGACTCTAATTTCAAAACTAGAGCCAAAAGATTTTACCCTATTAATAGTCTAAAAGAATCTGCTATGGCAGTGACTGCGATATTATGTCATTTATTCGGGGAACCCAATCCACTATGATTTGAACTAGAATGGGTTCCCTTAATACACCAATATGTAAAAAAATGAACCATTTTCAATTGGGTAGTCATCCTGTCTAGGAATCTAAAAATTAAGTTGAAAAAATAGTATCAAATCCTTCTGGATTTATTCCTCAGTTCTTCACGTTCGTTTATCTGTTAGATGTAGTATATGACAAAACCCGTTTTTCATTGATGAAATGGAATTGGACTGCAGCACAACAACCCATTCATATTTACTATAGTAAAATATGGGTTTTCAATGCCAATCAATGTTTTTATGAAGTTTACAATAATTTTATGATTCCTTTACATCGTTTGTTATTCGACCATGCACCTCCTAGGTTTTCAAACGATGCGATGGAAACAATTTTATCCATTGGAGACTGGTTTATTGAAGAAGTTTTCTCTGATATAAGAATTTATGCATGTGAGGGCCCACCTCATGCTCTCCCAAAATATGTTCCAGATAGACTAGCTCTTAGGGAAATATCTTATCAAACGATGGGAACATGTATAACATTATCCCTTAAAAATGGTTCAAATAAAGCTTGGCCTGCTTTTCCAATTACATTGGGGTTTTACTCCTTATCTGATTATCAACATGCCAGAATTGAAGTGACAACCCTTGAAAAGGTTCAACCATTGTGCATTTCCTTTAATAAATATGATCCTCAACAAGTTGTACATGATCATTGTCAATAGTTGAGAAACTTCAAAGGATACATACATGAATATATTCCTTTGTTAAACTATTTCAAAGAGATCAGTCTTACGAAGAGATTTACAAATGAATAAATTCCAGAAGGCCCTAAGAGAGATGAATTATTGACATTTAGAAGACAAAGGAATTCATCCCTTGGAAAATTATTCAGTATTGATCATCAACCTCCTCTAGGTTAGGGTAAGCAGTTAGAACATGGGAACAGAAGTCAACAAGATCAAGACCTAGGAACACCTCATAAAATGACAATCAGAATGGTCAACCAAAAGAAGGCATGGACACCATTGCAATTTTTTCTATTTCAAAGACTCCTTTGGCATTAGTTTGACAGGTAGTTCTTCTGATGAAATTGTTTCTTTTGATTCATTGGAATCAGTTGTTGAAGAGATACCTTCTTTAGGTGAATACTTTTTCAGTACTGAAAATAAGGTTATCATAAGAGGAAGACCCTAAAAGTGGAAAATTGTTAGGAACCTAACCTCCCTAACCCCTCAAGTGGGTATAATAATATGTTTCCATGTAATAAAGGTCAATATTAATAAGGCCTAGCAATAAGGAGGAATAAGTCAAATGTAAGAAGACCCAATATAAGCTTTCGCTTCTAGAAGGATATTCCTCTAGATTGTTATTTTGGATAGATATATTTAGTATAAATAGGAGTAGATAGTATGATAAGTTTTGTCTTGAAGAATTATTGTAATAGAGCTCTTCTTTGCTGTAGGTTTCCCCCTCGAAGAGGCAAGTGAACATTGTTTCCTATCAATAAAGGTATAAGTTTGGTGTTGTGGTTCCTATATAATTTGTTGTTATGTTCTTACCTTTGCATTATTTCCACATTCTATTGCTATCTCAATGTTATTCCCTAGATTATTTATCTTTTCTACTAATATAATAGACCTGGTACCTTACAAATGGTATCAAAGCACTTTCCTTGACAAAAAATTATGGGTTAATTTTTTTTTAGGGTAGAGACATATTTCAACATCTTAAATCTACAAAGATTTGTCTTTACACACATAAACGTGTGATCAGGGAGTAATACACACATGAAATACAAGTGGTACTTAACCACACATCTGTTGGGCAGCCTTATAACCCTTGTTGGTACCCCTTCGAGTGGTAGCGCATTAGACAACACCTGTATACAGATCAACCTAGATCTCTTGAAGTCCTCTATAGATAAACGAATTGGTCGCCTGGCTGCTATAGTGCCACTGAGAACAACACTCGGGAAGATACTCTCTAGTACCTGGGTAGTTGGGTAGTATGGCTAAGGGAATGGTCTAGCCTCCTTAGTTGGTGCCCTGAGATATTGGGTCGAGTACTACTGTTGGAACCCACACGTATATCATAGAGCTATAGCACAGGGTAAAGCTTTGTCTGTAGAAACTTTGAATACCCTAACACTTGGGAAGGAAACAAAAATGGAACAGATAAGACCTATTATTGTGCAACTGTGCCTCTTGCATTATGGTTGCGAAATTACTACATATTTCTTCCTGTTAAGAATTTGGGCATTTCAACACTGCAA
Source organism: Picea engelmannii (assembly GCA_009831015.1). Lineage (NCBI taxonomy): Eukaryota > Viridiplantae > Streptophyta > Pinopsida > Pinales > Pinaceae > Picea > Picea engelmannii. Next base: position 1,235,511 of record ML777634.1, read on the forward strand.
TATTCTTCAACTCGGAGTATAACTCAGCAAGAGTAAAAAATTAAAAAATATATATTAAAAAAAGTAGTGGTCCTACCAGCACACTTATCTGGGACCTATCCCATTGGCTTCTCCTTTTTTCCCTGATCGCAGTCATACCTTTCATTTTTAATCCTTTTTTTTTTTTTCCAGTGGACCTGAACCCTTCCCAGATTCCCTATTTTTCCTCCTATCCCATTATATTCCCCTTATCTCCTTCATCATCGTGGTACCTATCACTTATAAGTCCTTTTCTATGTTCCCACCCACCCATTTCCCTTACCCTCACCCCCCCTCTCCAAATGGCCAACAATCGCAACCAAGACCTGCATGCTTCCATCAATCAAGCCAAGGAATCCATCCAACAAGTGACATCTGAGATTAGCTCTACCAATTACCACCTTGCATAATTTGAGACCCAAGTACAACACCAATTTGAAACCATGGATGCCAAATTCATGAACCAATTTAACACCCTCAAGTCTGTTGTCAACCAGTTGTTGAACTGCACCTCGGGTCCTTCCTCCTCGGACCAATCAAATGTTTTTGATTCCTGTCATTCTCTGCATTTTCAATCCAACTCCTTTCATCGTGACCCTCTTCTTCCCTGTGTTTAGGTCAATAAATTTAATGACTCCAATCCCCATGGGTTGGGTCACTCAAATGGAGAATTATTTTTCTCTGAATGGTATTACTGATGAGTTGGAATTTTTTTTCTATGATGTCCTCTATCTAGATATTGAACGATGGAAATGGTGGAAATGGTGTAAATATTCATTTTAGTGGTATATTGCATGGACCCATTTTGTTGCAAATATCTATGACTGCTTTGACACTGATACCCACTATCTCGATCATTTGACCAAGTTGAAACATTCAAGCACAATGGAAGACTTTATAACTTCTTTTGAGCATTTGGCCTTTCGAACCGAGGGAATGCCATATGCATTCTTTTGCGAATGATTTATCAGTGGACTAAAGGATGAAATATGATCCCAGGTTCTCATGGCCCACCCTTAGACTTGGTTGGAAGCTACTAAATGTGCCAAATAGGCCCAACAAGTTGTTTTCTCCTAGAACAAAAATCCATCTTTTTTTCCTCTCCCTCGATCCACTAATCCTAATCGCCTTGCCACTCCCCTCAAGGTCCATAAATTAACTAGGGATGCAATGGATGAATGCCAATTGAAGGTCCTTTGCTATAATTGTGATGAAAAATATTTTATGGGGCACAAGTGTAAGGAACAAAATTTTTTTATGGCCATTTTCGAAGATGTTCCTAAAGAATATGTGATAGTTCCCCTTGTTGAAGAGCCTTCCCTTCCTGATGCTACCTAGGAGCCTGTTGTCCCACCTGAAGTTGACCCATGCATTTCCTTGCATGCCCTCACTGGATTCTCTTCTCCACAAACTCTCAAGCTCATTGGATATATTAAGCAAAGGAAGGTAATCATCCTTGTTGAAAGTGGTAGCACCCACAATTTTATTCATCATCGCATTTCTCGGGAGACTAATTGATATATTTGTGTTGTCAATAATTTACAAATCATGATAGCCAATGTTGGGTCCATGAAATGTGGTGGGAGTTGTGAAAATGTATGTCTTCAAATTGGACATACCACCTAAAATCTCATATGTTTTCCATTGACATGCGCGGTTGTGGCATTGTGCTAGGTGTTGAATGGCTACACACTTTGGGTCCCATTCTTATGGATTTTAAGGAATTAACCATGAAATTCCAATAGGAGGTACAAATGTATCAATTCCAAGGTCTCAAAGCTAGTTCTCCTAAGATCATCAGTTCCCATCGCATGGAAAATATCCTAAAGAAAGGCCACTCTGGTATTATTGCTCAAATCCATTCCATTCAAGCTGTTGAGACACCCTCTGTGCATCTTGACCTCCAAGCTATCCTATCCAAACATCCAACTAATTTTTCCATTCCTCAGGGACTTCCTCCTTCTCGTGGTGTTCATGATCATTCCATCCCCCTTGTTCCTGATAGTCTTCTTCCCAATGTTCTCCCTTATCATCATCCCTTTGCCCAAAATAATGAAATTGAGAAAATAGTGCATGAATTGCTCCAAGTGGGTGTTATCCACCTCAGTACCATCCCTTATTCTTCTCATGTTGTCATGGTACTCAAGAAAGAGGGTACTTGGCACATGTGTCTTGACTTTCATTCCCTCAATAAACTCACCATTAAGGACAAGTGTCCCATTCTTGTCACTGATGATCTTTTGGATGAGTTGAGTGGTGCTTAATACTTCACTAAACTTGATATTCTTTCTGGCTACCACCATATATGTATGCAAGTAGCTTAAATCCCAAAGACTTCCTTTCAAACTCATGGGGGTCACTATGAGTTCTTGGTCATTCCCTTTGGCTGTGTAATTCCCCCTCCACCTTCCAAAGCCTCATGAATCATGTCTTCCATCCCTTTCTCCATCATTTTGTCATAGTTTTGTTTGATGATATTCTCATCTATAATAAAACTTGGAAATCCAATCTTTCCCATGTGGATCAAATTCTCCATCTCCTCTCTTAGTACCAACTTTTACTCAAACACTCTAAATGTGCCTTTGGCACCTAGAAAGTCGAGTACTTGGGTCACATTGTTTGCAAGGATGGTGTTTAGGTGGATCCTAAGAATATTGAAGCAATGTAGGATTGGCCTCAACCCAAGACTATCAAAATCTTGCATGGTTTTCTGGGTTTGACATGATATTATCGCAAGTATGTTCAGAATTATGGAAAGATTGTGGTGCCTCTCACTACTCTCCTTACAAAGAATTATTTCACTTGGAATCACGTAGTTGATTATGCCTTTCAATCCTTGAAGGCGACTATGTGCACTACTACGGTCTTGGCTCTTCCTGATTTCACAAAGACCTTTGTCCTCGAATGTGATTCCTTTGGGAGAGGAATTGGAGCAGTCCTTATGAAAGAGGGAATATCTTTGACCTTTACCAACAAAAAATTATTAGAATACCATTTGGGTCAATCAATCTATGAAAAGGAAATGTTGGCTATTCTACATGTCGTGTATCTCTAGCGTCCTTATCTCTTGTGGCAATGCTTCCAAATTAAGATAGATCATCAAAGCCTCAAGTATTTTCTGGAGCAATCTCCTTCCTCCTCGGAGAAACAAAAATGGGTGACTAAGCTCTTTGGATATGATTATGAGATCATTTACAAGAAAGTAAAATAAAATGTGGTTTTTTATTCTCTTTCACAAAAATATGAAGATGAAGGGTCCATTTTCTCCCTCTCCTTCATTGTACCAGATTGGCTCTAAGATGTTCGCTGAATGGCTACAAGATCCTAAAATTTCACATCTAATCCAACAATTGCAAGCCAAATCTCCAGTTTCACCAGGCTACTCTTGGAACAATGATGAGCTTCACTATAAAGGTCATTTGTATTTATGTAAACAATCACAACTTAAATCCACGGTGCTTTATGAGCTTCATGCTACACCTATAGCTGGGCACTCAGGGTTTGCCAAAACCTATGACTGGGTCAAACGTTCTTTTTTCTGGGATGGTATGGAAAAGGACATTCACACTTTTGTAGCAGAATGTGATGCTTGTCAATGCAACTAGGGAGAAACAATCAAAGTTCTTAGAACACTACAACCGCTTCCGATTCCACCTCCTATTTGGAGGGACATATCTATGGATTTAATTGTGGGATTACCTAAATTAAGAAATAATTTAGTCATAATGGTGGTCGTTGATATTCTTTCCAAGTATGCTCATTTGTTTTCTCTTAAACACCCATTTAAAACATCCACTATGGATCAACTTTTCATGGATCATGTCTTCAATATTCATGGCACACCTCACTCTATTGTTTCTGATCGAGATCCCACTTTCACTAGTAAGTTTTGGCAAGAACTGTTCAAGCTACAAGGCACCCAATTGCATCTCATCATCGCCTATCATCCCTAGACTAATGGTCAAACTAAAGTTGTCAACAAGCGTTTGGAGACATTTTTGAGTTGTTTTTCCTCTGAAAGGAAAAATCAATGGGATCAATGGTTACCATTAGATAAATGGTGGTACAACACTTCTTACCATACAACTACTCACATGACTCATTTTGAAGCAATATATGGACAAAATCCACCTTTCATTATCTCCTACATGCAAGGTGTCTCTAAGGTCCAGGTGGTTGACCAAACGCTTACAATTTGAGAGGTTATTCTCCATACCCTCAAAGAGAATTTGGTCATGGCTTAGAATAGCATGAATCAAGCAGATCAAGGTCACTCAGAACGTCAATTTTCTAAAGGAGACCAGGTATTTCTTCGAATGCAACCTGATTAGCAAACTTCACTGAAGGCCGAACATTGTCAAAAACAAGTGCCCAAATTTTATGGTCCTTATACAATTCTCAATAACATGGGACATGTGGCCTATCAATTATTTTTTCCCAGTCCTTCTAAGCTCCATTATGTTTTTCACATCTCCTTCTTAAAGAAGGTTATTGGAACTAAGTTCCAAACTCAAACCAACCTTCCCAAGTTGGATGAAGAAGGATCCATATGGTTGCAACCACAAGTAGTTTTGGACCAGCGTGAGCATCGTCTTCATCAGTGTACCATCCAAGAAGTGTTATTCCAGTGGAAATATGCCACCTGGGAGCCAACTACCATTCTGCAACCATTTCCTTATCTCCAGCCTTGAAGACAAGGTTTATTTTAAGGGGGAGGGAATGTTAGGGACATAAAATCCCTAACCCCTCAAGTGGGTAGAATAATATATTTCCATGTAATAAAGGTCAATATTAATAATTCCTATCAATAAGGAGGAATATGTCAAATGTAACAAGACCTAATAGAATATTTCACTTCTAGAAGGATCTGTTGATTAAGGTTGGTTGTCATTGATGTCAACCTTTGAAGAAAGCCCCGTAGCACAAAGTTTTGGGTAATGGAACCAATATTGTTTGATGTAAATATGACTCATTATTGTTTTTTCATGGTTTATAAGAAGTAAATATGGATTAACTCCAAAGTGGTCCCCTTGTGGTGAAAGCCCTCACAAGAAGATGTTTTGTGGAGTAAGAGAACCCATGATTAATTATGGAATAATGAGATGAAGGAAAGTGAATTTGTCAGGGAAAATATCCTAGATGGATAGTTCTTTTCATTTCAATTCCAGTGGTATGTGGAACGTCACATAATTCCTCACGGTTAGAGAGTTATGGCCATGAGAAGTTGGAGACCCCAGGTTTGGGTAATGGACCCAAGTTTGTTTGATAGGTAACTGTATGAGTTATGATATATTTTCAGATAATACTATTCTATATAGATAATACATTTCATGCCATTTCTGGTGGTATGTATAATGTCACATAACTCCTCATGGTTTGAGAGTTATGGCCTTACGAAGTTGGAGGACCCTCATATGTCATCTAGAAGCCCCAAAAGGTCAAAGGAATCAAAGTGGTTTAAGAGATTTTAAAAGGTGAATAATAAAGTGAAGTGATAAGTGTATTATAATTCAAAGTGAATACAAAATAAATTATTTCAATAATAAATTTGATGGAGAAATTAGAAGTGGACCCAAACCTAAAATAAGGAAAGTGGGCCAAGTGACCTATAAGATGTTTTTAAGGAAGCTACTTGGAGAGTATAAATAAGAGGAAAAGCTCTCTCATTTGAATCACACTTCAGAATATTAAATATCTATATGTGTCTGAGGTAACCAAGGTTATATAAATTGGAATTCTGAGTGAAGGTGAAGAAAACAAGGCCGAAATGCAAGGAAGGATAAATTCTTTTGATGGTGCTTTCTAAGGTATGTTATTTACAGGTCATCTCACCATTTTCGCTATAACGTTTTTTCTATAATTATTCAGACTGTGAAATTTCTATGCAAGTGAGAAAACATATCCAAGTATCTATTGTAAAACATTTATCTGGTGGTTCATTGTATTTTGGGAGTTACACTCCGTGGAAAATAGGGTTTGTGGCCGGTCCTGAAACTAGTCAAAATGAGGTGTTTCGGGTAAAAATGTCATAACTTCTTCATAACAGATCCAAATTTAGTGAGACCAAATGTTTTGGTTAGGGGATAGTCTTTGGTAATCTTTGTAACAATTTCAGATCAATTCATCAAATATTTTGTGCAAGGCACGCTCTACAAGGTATCTCTCTAGAATAAGCTAGAATTCAGTAAGGTATGCCATTTTTTCTATAACTCCTTTTCTGAGAGGTTACAAGTAGTGACACTTGGAGAAATTTCATAAAACACACTAAAAAACATTGTATATCATTTTCATATCTTTATACATTATAGGTTCAAAGTTATGATTACTTCAAGTTAGGGTTGTTGACTAATCCAAAACTAGGCATGTGAGACTAAAGAAAAGTTTGATGAAAATGATAGTCTCTTGTTTTTAAAGTCAATGAAGGTTTGCAGGAATGTGATCATATACACTAGGTCTATTACAGAGCTATAAATCAGATTTGGATGATGAAATTGATGAGGGATTTTGGTTGCGGTACATGTTGAGTACATGGTTGAGATAAGTAGTTGATGAGTTTGTGCACATACATGAGATGTATAGTTGATAATGTTGGTACATATTGATGAGTCAAAGTTGATAAATAGTTTACACATGATTGGTACATACATGGTACATGGTTGGATGCACTTGTTTATGGTACAGGTTGATTACAATTTGGTGCATGGTTGATATAATTGTTTATGGTACAGGTTGATTACAGGTTGAGGTACAGGTTGATGCATGGTTCATATTTATCGGTACAGGTTTACAAAAGTATATCTCACAGTGGTTCCATCATTCTACTTCTACTTCAGGGTGGCAGGATGGGGCAAGGACAGGTGGTTGTAGCCACCTTCCGGTTGTAGTCGGAGAACATTGGGGGTTGTAGCCTCCTTCTAGTTGTAACCAAAGAATTGGAAAGTTGGAGCTTCCCTCAGGTTGTAGCCTGAGAAACTAGGGGGTTGGAGCCTCCTTCCAGTTGCAACTAGAAAACAAAGGAAGTTGGTGCTTCCAATGAATGTAATTCTTCAAGACATATAAGAAAAATAATTTTGTGGTTTTCTCCCGATTTGGGTTTCCACGTAAAACACTGGTGTATTATGTATGTGTGTGATTGTTTATTTGTTACTGCTCATTATTGGATAATAATTCTACATTGATATAACATTTGAAGAAAAAGGATTACAATTACATTATTACTGATTCAACCCCCCTCTTAGTAATCCAACAATTGGTATTAGAGCAGGTTCCTTCATAAATCAGTTTAACCACTGAAAGGTAGATCATGGAGAGTATCAACTTGTATAAAAATGGAATACCACAGTTTGATGGACAAAATTATGCTTTTTGGAGCATAAGGATGAAGACATATATACAGGCATAGGGATTTCAAGTTTGGCAATCAATTGTAGATGGATACACAGCACCAACAGTTCCACCAACAAATGACAAAGCAATGAAACTCGGTGAGAATAATTCCAAAGCCATAAATACACTTTTGAATGGTCTCAGTGATACAGTATTCACCAAAGTTGCACATTGTATATATGCTAAAGAGATTTGGGACAAGCTTCGAAATATTATCAAGGAGATTCAAAAGTCAAAGAAACAAAGCTTCAAACTTACAAAGGTCAGTTCGAACAACTAAAAAATAAGGAAGATGAAGATATCACAACCTACTTCTTATGAATCGATGAAACAGTGAATGCAATCATAGGATTGGGAGAAGAAATCGAAGAATCTGTAATTGTTCAAAAGATACTAAAATCTCTTCCTATGAGATTCAATCCTAAGATATCAACATTAGAAGAAAGATCGGATCTAAACTCAATAAGCATAGATGAACTACATGGAATATTCACAGCATATGAGATGAGAACTGAAGAGGAAAATCCATATGTAAAAGAAGCAGCCTTCAAAGCATCCAAAAGATCAAAGCAAAACAAAAAGGAACAAGAAGAATATAGCAGCAGCAACAACATCTCGGAAGATCATGAAGAAGTGGCCAACTTTGTCAAAAGACTGAACAAGGGAACCAATGGTAAGTACAGAGGTAAGCTTCCTTTAATTTGTTTCAATTGTGATGGTATTGATCATTTTTCTAACAAATGTCCTCATAAGAAAAAGAGAAATGATTAAGGTTACTCAAAAGGAAGACAAACATATAAAGGTAAAAGAACTACAAAGAAAGTTTTCAAGAAAAACTTTTTCACCAAAGAAGACATCTCATCATCAGATGAAGATGAAGTCAGTGACAGTGAAACTGGGAGAGTTCTATTCATGGAAGTAGAAGACTCTGATAAAGAAGATTTCAAAGAAGAATATGAAGAATCATATGAAGAAGAAATTGAAGAGGCAGAAGTTGACTTTCGAGAAGAATTAATGAGTGCCATAGAAGTTATCAGAAGAGAAAAGAAGAAAAACAAGAAACTACAAGAAGAACTAGATAAAAAAAAAAACACTCAAGAACTAGAACAAATGATCACAAAATTGAAGGTTCAAATAGAAGAATATAAAAGAATTGAAGAAACACTCAAATAACAACTAGAAGGAAAGGACAGGATCATTGGAAACCTGGAAGCAGAGATTGTCACACTAAGAAATGATATTCAAAAGAAAAATATGCATAATAGCTCAAAAGTTCTGGATGACATTATTAGTAGTCAAAAATCTTATCTTGACAAGTCTGGACTTGGATACAATCAGACAGAAAATGGATCAAGCTCCAAAACAACAGAGCAAGAAACAAATCCAAAAAGTTATGCAGAAACAATCAAAGGGGATAAAAAGGATATACAAGGAAGACTGCAGGGACACTCCTCCACCGAGAAGATTCAAATTTTAGAATCAACAACAGATAGACAGGCCTCAAGAAGAAGAAGGATTCATAAGAGCACCTCCTTTCATAATATATTCAACTACCAGGTATCAAACTATATTTTTTGTTTTATGCTATGCATGTAATAATTTTGGACATAAAGTTGTAAATTGCAGAGCTAACAACATGAACAATAACTACTTTGAGAGCCATACACAAAGGGGTTATTCAAGAAGACCTAGTGAAACACAGAGAAGAAGTTACAACAGGTTTGAATCTTTGAGCACTAAAGTAGAATGTTACAAATGTAACAATTTTGGACACATGGCCAAAAATTGCAGAATGATAGTCCCTCCTAAAGAACCACAACAGAGTCACAAACAAGAATCTCACAAAATGACATGGATACGAAAGCAAGATCAGTATAACAATGAAGAATGCATAGTCTCTCTACAAGCTAAACAGAAGAAACGTGGTTGGTATGTTGACAGTGGATGTTCAAAACACATGATAGGTGATAGAGACAAGTTTCTTACATTATGAAAGGAAAGAGATGGATCGGTCTCCTTTGGAAATGATGATTCATCCAAAATCATTGGAAAAGACACAGTCTGAATTGGTAACAAGAATGAAAAGGAAGAAAATGTTCTACTAGTAGAAGATATGAAACATAATCTTTTAAGTGTGAGTCAAATGTGTGACCAAGGTCATAAAGTTACTTTCGATTCACAAAAGTGTGAGATAAAAAAAGAAGATTCAGGGAAATTGGTCGCTACAGCTGCAAGAACTTCAAGTAACATATATGTGTTAAGCAAAATTGGAAATGAAAAGTGTTGTCTAGGAAAGGAAGATGAAAGTTGTAAATGGCATAGAAGAATGGGTCACATGCAATTTTATAACCTTGTCAAAGTCAGCAAAAGATAAGCAGTCAGAGAAATGCCCCAGATCACGAAACCAACCAACACTTTGTGCAAGCATTGCCAACAAGTAAAGAAAACAAATACCAGGTTCAAATCAAAGGAATATTCAACAACAAAACCACTGGAAATTGTGCATAGTGATCTAGTTGGACCAACTACAACAAAAGTCTTAAAAGGTAAGAGATACTTTATGTTATTAGTTGATGATTATACAAGAATGACTGCAGTTTTCTTTCTCAAGAAAAAATCAGAAGGTTTTGAAAATTTCAAGATCTACAAGGAAATGGTTGAAAATGAGATGGATTCAAGAATCAAATGCTTAAGATTGGATAATGGAGGAGAATTCACCTCAAAGGAATTTATGGAATACTGCAGCAATCATGGAATAAAAAGGCAATTCTCCATCTCTAAGACACCTCAATAGAATTGAGTTGTTGAAAGAAAGAACAAGACAGTACAAGCAATGGCTCGAACAATGATAATGGATTCAAATTTGACAGATATTTTTTGGACACAGGTAGTGCATACAACAATTCACATTCAAAATAGATTAATGATCAGAAACAACACTGATAAAACTCCCTACGTGCAATGGAAAGGAAGACCAACAAATGTGAAGCACTTTAGAGTTTTTGGAAGAAAATGCTACATCAAAAGAGAAGATGGTAGAATGGGAAAGTTTGACTCTCGTGTGGAGAAATGAATACTTGTTGGTTACTCAAGTACAAGAAAAGCATACACGTGTTACAATCTAAGATTAAACAAAGTTGTGCAAAACATCAACGTAACAATTGATGAAATAGGCAGACCATAATCAAAGAAAGAAGAAAACAAATCAATGGAACAACTTTCTGAAGAAGAAGATGAAAAAGAAGAAGAAGAGGAAGATGAAGATGAAGAGAATCCGATAGAAGTAGAAGAGCAAGTTCAACAAGTATGTCCAAAGACATCTAGAAAACGAGTACAAAAGAATCATCCTTCAGATCAGATTATTGGAAACAAATATGTTGGAGTTGAGACTAGAAGAAAAATCTGTTCACCAGAACAAACACACCTAGCACTCTTATCTACAATTGAACCAAATTGTTTTGAAGAAGCCAGTAAGGATGAATTTTGGAATAAGGCCATGGATGAAGAATTGGATCAAATAGA